>JAGPOW010001890.1:399045-412934 GCA_030014935.1 Caiman crocodilus | reverse complement strand
TTGAACCATGTTTCTGTGTGGCACAAGTGAAAGGCCAAGTTATACAACATGTAGCTGCCAAAACTGCTCAGCTCTGGTCCACAAATGCTGCTGTACTAGATAGATTAGGGGAAAAAACTGCCTCTTCTGTCATTTCATCTTAAGCCTGCTCAACAATTGATAAGATTGTTTGGAGATACCATTAATATGAGTGTTTTCAGAGCTGACATGAAGGCTTATTGATCTGGAGCTTACAATGGCATTTTTATTTCAGGTTGAGTTGCCGTTTCCTTCCAAGTGCCCTTTGCTGTCCAGGTGAAAGTGTGTGTGTGTGTGTGTGTGTGTGTGTGCGCGCGCGCGTGCATGCGCGCATGCATATACATGTTCATGCACATGCACAGAGTCCCACCAGCTTTTCCACTTTGTCATATGAGGCAATGCCCAAATACAATCAACATAGACTGTACAACTCCACTTTCAGATTTACATTTGCAGTATACAGTCAGGGCCACTGCTCATCCTGTATAAATTGTCACTGTGTCAGTTTACACCAGCTAAATCCCTGCTGCGAAGCTACAGACTGTGAGAACTGAACTTTTCTTTCCTTTTCGAGGGGACAAAGAAAAGTTTTCTCTTAAGATAAAAGCATTAAGCTTTTGCCTTAATGTCACTCCTTCTGCATGAAGCTTCACGCAGAGGAGCTGTGAACATTTAAAGCCCTAGATTTATTGGGTTAAATATGCTAGATGAAAATAATACATGAAAAAAAAACCATGACTTAAATTGTTGGTTTTCTTCATAGTTTGTTGGGAAACTGCAAGATAAGGTGATCAGAATCAGCTAGGAATCAACAGATGTGAAATATGTTGACGTTAAAAGGAAAATGTATTTTCATTTAGTCTGTTCATTAATTCTGTAAGTGACAAACATCACACTGCATATTGTATTTTTGAATGCTACATCACTTTAAAGAAGGCTGCAAAGGGCTCAGTCCTGCAAATGCTGAGGCAATAACCCCTGGCCTTCATGTAGTTTCATTCACTTCAAAGACTGCAAGACGTTTTCAGAGCTGCAGCAGGAGGTGACAGAAGCCCACAGTGAGATGTCCTGCATGAGATTTCCTTCTCTTATTTTGCAAAGAAGCTATGGGACATTTATAAAGGCTGAAGTAAATATTTCCTTCATAGCAATTCACTATAGCTCTTTGTAGATGGCACGAAAGAAAGAAGGGCCTTAGATTTGGAACAATGTCTTAACTGTACCCAAAACTCCTCTCATCTTTGTATCTTCTGCCCCTCCCTCACTTCTGATGACAGCTCAGTGTTTGGCACACGGATGCCCAATTCTCAGGGCCATTGCTCAACAGAAGCTTCAGTTTGTTGAGGGAGAGAGCTAAAAACCTGAGGTTTCATTTAGAAATTGGTGCTCACAGCAGCCATTTCATATGTCTTGGGGTATTCAGGTTAAAGCTAGCATGGGTATAGGTGCACCTGGGGAGAGGCCATTCCAATGTACCTGGCTGACCTCCTTGGTAATAAAATGTTACCGAGCGGTTGCTGAATGTATTGCATCCTTAGAAGATGGAGACTGCGCTTCTAGTTGTGTCATCTTTAGCACTTTTCTGGTCATGTGGCTCTGATTACTGAAACACAGAACCAGCTCCTTAGCCAATGTCAATTAGTGCAGCTCCTTTGACTGCATGTGGGCAGAGGCAGAATTTGATGTATTGTGTAACTGAAGCCATTCCTTGCATTTTGCCCGCTGAAAGTGTGAAATCTGCTCCAATGTTTCATAGATGGAAAATGAGGAAAGCATTCAGGAGATGAGGGGCAAGAGGCATAAGTGTTGACGGGCTTAGTCTGCTTCCCAGTCAATTTTGGAAAGATGCAAATAAGTACTGTACTGCAGCAGTATGGGACATTGCTTGTATTACCTCTCTCGGCCACAGCTACTTGGGTTTTTTTTTTAATTATGACAACAGAGAAGTGTACATAATAGAGCTGAAATAGCCTTTGAGCTTCTAGCTTGTGTGCTTTCAGAACTGGTCATCCCAGCCCAAATCTGGACAAGTACTTGTTTGCACCTGCAATGGAAATTTGTCATTGGGACTGACTCAATTGATTTTGCTTTGATCATTAAGGGCTGATTTATATCACTCATGGATATATATCTGCCTAGCTCCTCTAGTGTGAGTGGAAGTCGGTGAACCTCCTACCCTGGCAGCCCTGTACAAGCTATTTTACTCCTCATGTTCATGTTTTTTCCTTGCATTTTCTAACCCTTGAAATGTGGCAGACTTTGTACTTCAGTGGGAGAAAATGCAAGGAATGGATTAAATTAGAACATGTACATTTGCTCTGTGTTGAGTCTGGTTTACTTCGTTGTCAGGGTATAAATGTTGCAGTAACTTCTATCATCCACAGTTTCTTAGGCACTCATGAAACTGCACAAACTTACTGAGTGCTCTGAGTGACAGCAGTAGTTGGGATTTAGGAGCCTAAATCCTAAAGTGACCAAAGTCCCAAACGCTTCCCTTATACTCCACTGGAAATCTGTCTTTCAGAAGAAAAGGTAAGCATAGTTCATTTAATAAAAGAAAGAAAGAAAAAAGACCTTTTTTTAGTTGAGGGTCTTACAGAATTTCCATTGTAAACTTTGTTTTGGAAAGATTAATGACCTAGAAACAAGAATGTGATCTGGACTTAATCTTGGCTCACAAAGCCTACGTTAAAAAAAATTGTTTAAATTGGTCCATCTATTTCCAAGCCTGAAACATGAAATAATCCATAGGAGGCCTGTGATTTGGGGGATTTTATTTTATTTTTCTTTCTTACAAGTCAATCACAGGCTGGATTTTCAAAAGAATTTTTTACAGGCAGGGAAGTTGGATACATACATGAGGCCACTTTAAATGTCTTGTGTTAGGTATCAGTCCAGGATCGGATCAGAGGCGCACACGTCCATTAACAAATAAACTGAGCTCCAAATGGAGGATTTTTGTCCTGGCTATGATGCAGGAATTGCAGGAGCCCAGCTGGACTTTGAGATCTCTTGCAGGGATAGCCCTTCATGCGAGTTTCAGCTGTCACTTGAGCATATCCTTCTGGAATCGTTCAGAGGCATTAGAAGTAGAATTCTACCCAGCCGCTGCTACAGAGGAGACTCAACTTGAACACTGAAAAGTGAGGAAAAGTCAGGCACCACGTTCCCTACTGGTGTCAAGAAGTGACAGGGGTGTAGGTTGTATCCGTGTTGATCTAAGGACATAGGCAGACAAGGTTCTTTGGGTGAATCCAATATCTTGGTCCTTTGGGTAAAGCTGATATCTTTTATTAGACCAACTCAAATAGTTGGAAAAAGAAGTGACAATGCATTTCACACGGAATTTCACACCTTTCATTTCTGGACTGGAAGCAAAAAGTGCAACAGAGAAGTGCATGACTACAGAGTGGATGGGAAACTGTGGCATCTCCTGGGTTTGATGGGAGATTTGAGGCAGATGAATGCAGACCTGCCTCCATTTTAGCTGATCCATCACTCCCACGCTGAGCAAAACATGATGTCTCAGGAATCACGTGCTCAAGGTGCAGAGTCGAGTTCTGAACTTCCTCCGAGTTTCCGTGCGTGGGTGTTGAGAACTGATGCAGCGCTCTCGTTTAAGCCCTAAAGAAGTTGTGGGTTAGGTATGAAATCTGGACCCAGGCTTTGTCAATGTTCAGGGCTTCTGGGATACTCTGTAGTTGTAGTTTCTGGAGCACGGTTTGCAATGACAAGATAAAACTGGGGTTGCTCAAGAAGAGCTTTGTCTGTTAAGTCAAGTAGTCTTCCCCCTCATTATTACCGTCTCATGAATTTTTGTCTTTGTTGTGACTTAGTATCATTATGGATATTCAAAAACTCAAGGACTGAAATTTATAATAGGAAATTTGGCTGGGCCATCTTGCACACTCACAAGACCATTTAAACGTCAAAGCAGTACTCCAGCTGCCAGCAGAAGAAAAGCAATGTATCCTGGAGAGAGGCCAGGAATGTCATACCCTCGATTTGCCAGGCTATAAAGTGATTCTGGCCCAATTAATTAGCCAGCATTGTACACACAGGTGTGAGGCTGAGAGCACTCCAGCAAATCCCAGGAGGGCAGGGTAGAAAAAAGGAGGTGATAGCAGGATCTGACCCAGTGAAATGAGATGTGTCCATCCGATGAGTCTGCTTTCCCCCTCCTATTTCCCCTCAGCTGGCAGAGTCCTTGAAGCATAGACAAAAAAACAGCCTCTCCCAATCTCTTCTGGGTAGAGAGGAGCTTTAACCACTGGTGTGTTCAGCTCACCTTGTAATTTCTGCTCCTCTATGAAAGCTGATACAGAGGCTGGGGAGGTGGGTGGCATGTTCATAAAATAAACGGTAGGTGAAACCTTTCAGTGCATGTTCTCTGAGATGCAGCACTCGCTCTGGCAGCACTTCACTCTGGCACCCACTTTCTCATTTTGCAAGTGCAGTAGAGCTGTCTGAGCGCTCCTTCTTGTCCCAGTAGCAAACTGTTGTGTAATCTTTCAGGTCAGGTTCCCATTTTTTTCTCTCAAAGCATTGCAAGCTACAAATCAAAAACTACAGCTGGCCATCTCTTGGTAATACAGATGATAGGCATTAGGAAGCTGGGTTTATTTCAGCAATGGCGCCACATGATGCAGGGAGGGTAGAGACAGAGGGATCAAGTCTGCCCTGCTGACTCTCTTGCAGTCCTGTTAAGGTTGAGTTGGGACCCTGTAAGTTAGGGTGCATCACCACCCTATCCGAAAGGGAATGGCTGAAATGAGAGGTCCTGGAAAGCCTGTGCTGTTTATGCACTGAGCCGTGAGATAAGATGCCAGCACCTCCAGCGTGACAAGGCTCAGCTGGCTACAAGTATTTGATGAATTCATCTCTTTGGCTTGTTTGTCTTGGAAGATTTTTTTAAGCTGCTTTTTCAATACTTCTGCTCTTTGAAAGAAATGTTTTTCTTTCATTTGAAATTTTTCCAGCCCCTGAGTAAAGAGCTGGGAAATGAATCCTTTCCATCAATATGGACAATGCTGAAGGATGTATTGTGATAATATGACTTAAGCCAGAGGGAACAAAACAGCATGGGGACAGAGAGGGCCAATGTGATTCTTTGCTTGGGTGAATTCAGAGCTGGTGAAAGGAGCCGAGAAAGTACAGCACTGGAGGCATTAATCCCCTGCATTGACAGAGCTAGGTCAGGGATGGTAAGGAAGGGTGGCCCTGTCCTTATGACACTGCATGGGTACTAAGGAGAGTGGGGTCATTTCTTGGCTCTGCCACAGCTTCCATGTGTGGTTTTGAACCAGTCACTTCATCTTTTTTTCTCAGTTGCCCTTGCAAAATAAGCAAACACTCCACTCTTTCTCCAATCCTGTCTTGTCCATTTTGGTTGTAAGTTTTTGGGGCAAGGCCTATCTCCTCCTATGTCTACACAATGATTCATGCAACAGGGCCTTCCTTTGCTGGGGTCTTAAAATGCTCTTGCAAAACAAATAAGCCAATAGTGCCCTCTGCACTGCCCACTGGCTCTCCAACCAGAGATGGTGAGATGGACCCCCTAGCCCTTTTCTGTGTTAGTACTTTATTGTTACTACTGCAACAGAAATATGATGCATCTGGGAGCCCAACTCTAAGATCAGAGCCACATTGTGCTACACACTCAAACAACAAAACAGAGACCCTGTTCCAGGGAGCTTGTAATTTAGGTATGTAGGGCAGAGACCCTTCTTCTCGCCTACTGGCATGTCCTTGCTTCCAGCTGCCTGATCTTTTTCCAGTGTCCTAAAAGGGTGCACATCTCTACAGGCTGGGGGCTGGTGTTGGCTTTGCAGGCCAAGATGCCTTTGTTCTCTGCTGCTGAGGTCTTTGTGCTACGTGCTAACAGAAGCAAAAGTATCTGATGGCTGCGTGGAGCCCCAAGTGTGTACAGTCCAGATTGAGAAAACAATAGAACACACTTGCAAGCCCACCGTGGCTTTATATATTTTCATAGGCCATGAAAGGCTGTGATTTCCCATTCTTGTTGCCATGACCAGCTTCCTCGCTCCTGCATTTAACATTTGGTTGACGTGGGACCTTTTTAACATGACTGCAATAAAGAATACACATTTTTCTTTAAAATGGAAAAGAGGCTTCCTGTAGCTTTGGGTCCTAGTAGTCTGGAACTTCACATCTAATATTTATGTTAATGATATTACCAAACTGTTCCCCATTTTCCAACTTTATCTGACAGGGTGGGTTGTATTTATCGAGTAACAGCTGATCATTCACAGTGGGATGTTCAAAAGTGGCTTTATTCTGTTCCCACTGCAGCCACTGGGATTGTTACATTGAGTGGCAGCACAGTTAGGCTTTTATTAAGCTGAACCTGCAACCCTAGTAGCGAAAGAAGCCAGTGCCCCAAATTCTGTGAGCTGAGCTTTGTCAGCACCTTTCAGGTCTAAGTCCTTAATGGATCATAGCAACCTCCTTTGCAGTTGCCCTCAGCGTGGTGCCAGTCTCACATTCCAAGTTGCATTGTACCACCCCACCTAACTCAAGAGGTACCTAATCCCACCAAAGTAAATACCTTGCAGGACATGGTCCTTGCCACAGGCGATGACCTGGTGAGGGATCTGTGGGTGCTCGACTACCTAGGCATTAGTGACCATCGTCTGCTGGAATTTGCTGTCTGGCGCAGAGTGGTAAAGCAAAAGCCCTTGACTTCAGGAGGGCTGACTTCAATGAGCTAAGGAGATTAGTAAGAGAGACATTGGGGACTCAGAACCTCAATGAGATGGGAGTCCAGGACAGGTGGTTGTTTCTTATGGTGACGGTCTTCTGGGCTCGGAAGGAGTCAGTCCCAACACGAACCAAAGGGGGCAGGAGTGCTAAAAAGCCCCCTTGGTTCACTACAGGCATCCAGGAAGGCCTGCGGGCAAAAAAGTGGAAGCAATGGGCAATCGCCAAGGAGGATGGCACCTCCGTTGCTCGTGATTGCAGGGAGGCAGTTAGGAAGGCCAAGGCAGAGATGGAACTGGGGCGGGCAGCCAGAATTAAGGATAACAAAAAGTCCTTTTTCAAATACATAGGGAGTAAGAAAAAGGCACCAGGTAACATGGGGCCTTTACAGTACAAGCTTGGTAATCTGGTGTTTACAGCAAAAGAAAAAGCCAATCTCTTCAGCAATTTCTTTGCCTCCATATTTCTGAGCAGGGACCAGGGGCAACTCGGATTACAGACCGGCTCAGGGGACATGGCACCGTGCCTAGGGTCAGGGACGATCTAGTCAGGGAACTTTTGGAGGGGCTGGGTGTGTTTAAATCAGCAGGTCCGGATGCTCTTCATCCAAGGGCACTAAGGGAATTTGTAGAGATCATGGGAGGGCCCCTGGCACAGCAGTACAAGCACTCGTGGTGCAATGGTCAGGTCTCAGAGGACTGGATAAGGGCCAGTGTGGTCCCCATTTACAAGAAGGAGAGAAAGGAGGACCCGGGTAACTATAGGCCAGTTAGTCTCACCTCGGTCCTTGGGAAGACCTTTGAGAAAATTATCAAGGAGCGCATCTGCGGGGACCTAGCATGGGAAGTAATGCTCAGGGGCAACCAACATGGGTTCATTGCAGGCAGATCCTGCCTGACTAACCTTGTTTCCTTTTACAGCCAAGTCACAAAGTCCTTGGATGCGAGCATTAAGGTAGATGTTGTCTACCTGGACTTCAAGAAGGCCTTTGACACTGTTTCTCACCCCATTTTCATAAATCAGGGGTGTCCAACCTTTATGAATATGGGGCTAGATCATGAACTTTTTATCATCCAGTGGGCTGGAAAGTACAGTGTTTACTTTAGTTTCCCATCGCAGCGCCTCAGGAAACAGCTTGGAGGGCCGCATGTTGGACGAGCCTGTCATAAATAAACTAGTCAATTGCAACTTTGATGCCTACACCGTCAGATGGGTGGCAAATTGGCTGGATGGTCGTACCCAGAGAGTGGTGGTGGACGGGTCATTTTTGACCGGGAGAGATGTGGGCAGTGGAGTCCCCCAGGGCTCAGTCCTCAGGCCTGTACTATTCAACATCTTTATCAGCGACTTGGAGGTGGGCATGGAAAGCACGCTGTCCAAATTTGCTGATGACACAAAGATGTGGAGAGAAGTGGGCACACTGGAGAGGAGGGACAGAATCCAACTAGATCTAGATACTGGGATTTCCCAGTGTCCAATGACTCGGATGCATCACTAGCAGGTCAAAGGACCTGATTCTTCCCCTTATCCTTCTGCTTATGCAGCGCTGGTTGGAGTACTGCATCCAGTTCTGGGCACCACACTTCAAGAAGGATGTAGCTAACTTTGAGAGGGTCCAGAGGAGGGCCACTCATATGGTTAGGGGGTAGCAGGCCAGGCCATACGAGGATAGACTAAAGGGCCTGAATCTATTCAGCCTCCACAAGAGAAGACTGAGAGGAGATCTGGTGGCCATCTATAAACTCACAGGGTGGGGGGCCAGCGGAAAAGAGGTGAAGCTCTATTCCCCCAGGCACCACCTGGGATAACAAGGAATAACAGCTACAAATTGTTGGGAGCAGGTTCAGGCTAGGTATCAGGAGGCATTACTTTATGGTTAGGGCTGCCAGGCTCTGGAAGGGGGTCCCAAGGGAGGTGGTGCTGTCTCCTACCTTGGGGGTCTTCAAGAGGAGGTTGGATAAATATCTGACTGGAGTACTGTGATCCCAGCACTCGTTCCTGCCCAGGACAGGTGCTTGGATTTGGTGATCTATTCAGGTCCCTTCTGACCCTAGTAACTATGAAACTAGTAACTATAACACCCCATATAACAGCATAATATTGTTGACATGAATGAGGGAGATGGCTTTGTTGCCTGTGTTTTGGGTTGTTTTTGTTTTTAATTTCCAGCACTCTGAGCTACATGTACTATACCTGTTTGTACTAAGGTGTGTTGTAGCCGCATGCTCATATTGATTGGATGCTGATACCTGATGGAGTGGGTCCTACGAGTTCAACTTCTGCAGGTGGCATTTGGCCAGGCAGCTGGTTATGCCATATGAGAGGGGTGTCAGCCCCAGACCCTGTGCAGCCTCTCCAGGGGAATGACTCTGACCAACAGAGAGGCTGCAAGGCAGGTGATCAGGAGTGCTGTATGATGCAGTACATAGAATGACAGTTTTCAATGTTGCATAACTTATCAAGTGCAAAGGATAAAAAGCACCTGTATCGCATCCTGGATTTTGAATGACTAGAACTGAAATGCAATGATATGGACCCCCATGGAGCCAAGTTTACACAGCCTCTTTTCAGATCAGATCCACCTTTGAAACTAGCTAATCCCTACACCTCACCATGGCAAGTATCATCCCCTCTTGTTCCTCAGTTGGGCAAAGAAGTTGCGTGATGCACCACAAGCTGAGAAGGAAGCCAGCAGCAAATGATAACAAGCAGCTCTGCTTCTTAAGTTCATGCCATAGGACTGTGATATCTCTTTCATGCAGGGAAAGTTTGCTTCTGGTCCAGATTCTTCCTGGCGAAGGCACTTCAGAGGGTGGCTGGCAGAGTCAGAAACACTCCAAAGAAGAATTGATCATACTCCTGATCAAGACTTAGAAAAAGTGGCTGAAAGAGCAAGAACATTTTTTAATGTTTTTGTATATATGCATGCACAAGCATGCACACCAAACAGACTGCTCACAAAGAGGGTCTTTGAAGAGAGAGAATGTATAATGCAGGAAGGAAGAATCCCACTCAGCTAATGGGTTCCCCAACTGCTGCCAAGTTCCCCGACACAGAAAGACAGTGTCTCAGAAAGAAGCCAGGGCAAGAACTAAAGCAAGGCTTTGTTCGTTTTGCATAGTGCATCCAAGACAGAAGAAGCCACTAGTGACCTGTTGTGCCAGCAGCTCTCGGAGTCGGAACTGAGCAGAAGCTGAAAATCGTGGGATTCCAACAGCACGGTAAAACTTGGTTGGCAGCCTGGATCCTTGTGTTACATTGCTGCAGAGTCCCTGCCTTTCTAAGCACAAAGATAAAAGAACAAATGATACCTTGCAGATCTAAAAGTGACTTTCTCCAGCCATTTGCACCCCACGCACAGGCCTCAACTAACAGACAGTATGAAGTATGGGATGGCTCAGAAGGCCAGTAGTGGGGCAGGAAACCCTTTCATTTGCAGACTGATGGTTCAAACTGTTTTAGGTTGGTAACTGCTGAGAGTGGTGATTGTCTGCCATTTGCTCATGGCCTATGAGTCCAGCCTGGTTCATTGTGGGCATCTGCCTATGTCACAGTAGCTACCTCTCTAAATAGTCTCACCATGGATTAAATTAAACTGGAGAATTAGGGCAGATTTCAGATTCCAGAAAGTAAGCAGTAGAAGAAATCTGAGCCAACAATTGATTCAGGTCAAGCCTAGCTATCTTCTTCAGGACTTCTTGGAACAGTGTGGTTGAAGTAGATAGGTATGTTGCAACTAACACCATCTTGGAGAAGAGGGGGGAAACTTGTGGACTTATGGCCTAATGAAGCAGGTAATGCCACCAAGTTGAACAGGAGGTGATGGTGATGAACAGTGACAGATTGTGTGGAATATCTGGTGAAATATATGTTGAGAAATGGACCAACTCCTTTCGAAAATACAAGAGCCAGACTTGGGAACTGATTCTCCTTTTGCACACGCTGAGTTCAGCACCCAGTGAAGTCGGGGGAAAGGAGAGTGTCCACCCAATATTCGATGTCTTAAAAAGAAGATTTGTAACTGCTGGCACACCTGTCTGATGCTATCATTCATATAAATGGTTTCTACAGCCATTTGGAAGATGGAAGAAACTTGGACCATTCACAAGTATTAAGCAATAGTGGGAGAATTTGATCTTTAAACAGGAAAAAGAAAGTTAAAAAAGGTTAGTAAATCAGAAAGGTGTTGCAGACTATACTAAAAACAATAGCCCCTCCAGTCCAGGGCTATTTTCTGTTTTCTATTTAGAAGCAATATGATTTACCTGTAAATTGAGTTTTTCAATTCTGGCTCTGTTCTGTGTTGCCCATTTAAGTCTCTGCCTAGTTATCGCTGTTCCTAAGTCTGCAGACCATTAAAGTGCCTGCACTATTGTATCAATAGAAGCTCTGTGAAACTACAAACTACATTTAATAAGCATTTTTTTAGGTCCTTGTACATTATTAGCTGTAAGAGTGCTGGAAAGAAACAACAAAGCACATTTTCTCCAGTTTGTTTTTAAATTAAGTTACTCCTAATAAGTTTATGCTGCAAATAATAATATGCATTGGAAATTATCTGGTTATACCATTCACACTAGGAGTTAAATTGCTGACATTGTTCTGCATCATGCCATAGCTAGACATACCTTTTTATAGCACCCACAAGTATGCACAGCATTCTGCAGAAAGCCAGCCCCTGACATTTGGAATTTCCAAATAGAGACAAAAAGTTGAAATTTTGAAATACTTTCAGTATGGAAGTTTGGGGGAGAGGGGAATTGGAAACGTCAGATATTTTTGTTTGGATAATGTGGAACTGTTTCCTTTGAGTTCTGTTGAATCATTATAAGGTATTATTCATGCTCAAGTGCAAGGGGGCTGGACCCGATGATCTCGTGAGGTCCCTTCCAGCCCCTAACATCTATGAATATATGGTATATGAATGTAATACTAATTATAAGATACACAGAAGTGTTATGTTAACATATGACCTGAGAGTTTAGCAAAGTTCATTGAAAAAGTAAAAGAAAAATATTTTATAAGTGTTCTGCATTATTGACAAAGTTCCTTGGGTGAATCTGATATCTTTTATTAGACCAACCCAAATAGTTGGAGAACAGTTATTAAGCAAGCTTTCAGGTTCACCCAAGGAACCTTGTCTGCCTATGTCCTTAGACCAACACGGCTACAACCTACAATCCTGCTGCATTATTGAAGCATTTTGACATTATCAAAACAAGAACAAGAACAAAATTGAAACCACTTTCCTGTTGAATATTTTCTTTCTGTTTCAATTTGCATGCCTCTCAAGCAAATTCCAGCATGTTGTTCTCCTGATGTACTCGGCCTTGGTGAGGCCGCAGCTAGAGTACTGTGTCCAGTTTTGGGCTCTACGATTCAAAAATGATGTGGAGAAGCTTGAGGGAGTCCAGAGGAAAGCCATGCGCTTGATCAGAGGTCAAGAAAACAGGCCTTATGATATGAGGCTGAGCGCTATGGGATTCTTCAGCCTGGAAAAGTGCAGGCTCAGGGGTGATCTGATGGCTGCCTATAAGTTTATAAGGGGTGCTCACCGGGATCTGGGGGTATGTTTGTTCCCCAAGGGGATGACAAGGTCGAACGGTCAAACTCCTCCAAAACCATTTCAGGCTGGACATAAGGAAGAACTTCTTTACTGTCCGAGCCCCCAAGGTCTGGAATAGCCTGCCACTGAAAGTGGTTCAAGCACCTACTCTGAACGCCTTCGAGAGAAATTTGGATGTCTATCTTGCTGGGATCCTATGACCCCAGCTGACTTCCTGCCCCTGGGGCAGGGGGCTGGACTCAATGATCTTCCCAGGTGCCTTCCAGCCCTAATGTCTATGAAATCTATGAAATATAGATGGTCTTTTCCAGTAGAAAAAGTCTTCTGGGGGAAAAACTACCTCGACCCATTGTAGTCTTGATCCTAAAATTGTTCTGTACAAGGAAAGAATCCACCTGCAGGGAACTAACTTCAGGACTGGAAGCACAGTGGTGAATGTCAGGAGAACAGAAAGGTTTGTAGGGTTTTCCCATCACTCTAGTCTGGTTTCTAATCTACCTAGACTCTGCCAGAACATACCTTATTATTTTCCTTCCTTTGCTGTCCCATGAAATATTAAACCCATTATAACTTGCACTGACCATCCTTGCACAACCTTTTTACTCTCACTGCTGTTATTTTCTGTTGCTTCATTTAGTTGCCTGAATTAGTCCTAGGCACAACCTTGCATCAAAAGGGGTATATGCACAGGAGGTTTATTTCAGAGTACAGGCATTGCTGATTCGAGCAAAAGAAAGTTATGGCTCTCTTCTATCCAAAATTGGAACGTCCACAAGGAGATTTGGCTGAAAAGGTGTGAATTCTAACCAATATAATTACTGCAGTGTATGTATACAGATCATCCCTAAAAGAATCGGTCTGAGGTGTCAGTCTATTGGTTTTCATTGTACAATGCTTTAGTCAGAAGAGCAAAGAGGCACTCGCTGAATGCCAGGGTGAAATGAAAGGGTTGGGAGATACTAATGACCTTGGGTCATGGCTGTTGGGTATGATAATAAAGTTACTCATCCTCTGTGGGAAGAAAGTGCTGAGATGTAGCTACTGTGAGGCCCTGCTCACTTAATCTCTGCCGCTTCTTGCTGTGGAGCTGTTAAAATTGACATCTGAGGTCCGAGCAGACTTCAGATAAATGTAAAGTATCAGCATGACTAGAGCAAGAGTGAGCAGTCCTGCGGCTGTTTTTAACCTGTAGCATAGAAAGGCTGGGTCGTCAGATACTAGGGCTTGTGTGAGGTTTGCCTAACATGAGGAATGAAAGCAATGATAGAGCATTCTGTCCATGAGGAGAGTGTGCGGAATAGACGGCTGGAAAATGGAACAGGAGTTTTTTGGCCCTGGGTGGCTGGCTTGCCTTCACACCAGCTACCTGGAAGTCATCATGAGACTTCTCTAAAAGCTACCAAAAGACACTGGGTTGGATGCTCCTGATTCCACCCTTCGTTTGCTACCACCTTTGTGTGTCACAAAAAGGGACTGATTTTGCAAACATTTAAGGCACAGGCTGAACTTGCCTCTTTTGAGCAACCTTGGTAAAGTAAAAATTAAGCTTTTGGCTATTTGCCGGATAGGAACATTGGTTTCTTTT
>JAGPOW010001890.1:386134-398945 GCA_030014935.1 Caiman crocodilus | reverse complement strand
CATGTAATCCCTCTTTTTTTTTCTCCTGCCATTTACTTGCTTCATCTCTCTAGATTGTAAACTCTTCCAAGGCACTGGCCATCTATGACGATGTGTTTTTGTCAGCCCCTAGCTCAATCCGGCTTGGGTGGAACGTGGTAGACATTACTGAAATAAAAGCAACAGTATACATTGGTCCCAAAGCCATATAGAGAGCGTCTTGTCTTCTTTCAAATTCACATGGACTTTTCCAGAGGATCTATCACTTCATAGCAAGATAGAAGGGGATTCAGAACATATATACCAGATTAGTGAGAGCAGGTGTTTCATGACCAGCTCTTCTGTTGAAGTTGGCAGCCTTTCAACAAACTTCACATAGTGCATGATCAAAGCATGCTGGAATCTCTAAAAACAGCCCATTCAGTGAAATTTCATTTCCTTTTTATTAGGCCAGACTGTTTTGGCTATATTAAGAAGGAAAAGTTGCTACACGTTTGATAAAATAGACGTCAGCTTCTACTGAGGACAGTCAAAGCCATCCTCAAGGGAACTGAGGAGAAATGGAGCACATTTGGGTCAAAATAAGAGCTGCCCAAATCTCTGTAGTGAGCAGAGGCAGGACCATCCATTCTTCTGCTGACCGAAACAGGAAAACAACCAGCAAAGGGGTTCTCTGTCTCTGTCATGGGAATTTGAATTCCTTCCATCCATGGACACTTATTCAAAGCTCTCCTCCCACTGGAAACTCAGATGGGTTTCAATGGGAGGTCCTGACCTACCTTGCTACATTGCCTACACACAGAAAATGCAAAAGTGGGGGAAGCAGTGTGGAGTCTGTTCCCACCTCTGCCACTGACTAGTAGACAAATCGCCCTGCTTCTCTGTACCTTCATTTCCCTGTCTCTGAAGTGGGAACAATGATCCCGTCCTCTTCTGTAAAAGTGTGCTGGGAAACAATGATAAAAAGCACCATATGAGGTATGATTCCTTGGGAAGTTTAAACGGAGAAACTGATTTAAGTGTCATTAGTTCATTAGTTTGCGTGGAAATGAAAATTCATATTTCACAGGAAAGCTGAAGGTGTTATAAGATGTCCTGGTTGGAATAGTTCATTTTGTGCAAATTAGGCTCCGACAAAAGTTAGAGCAGTCTATTTACCTCGACGCTGTCTAGTGTCAAGCAGGACATTGAATTATGTTCCCTTCTGGTTTCACAGGAAGGTGGTGCCATAGATGCTCTCCTGGGCAGGAAATTCTCTTGAATAATAAAGATTTTTTTTTTGCAACTATCTAGTTGGTCTAATAAAAGATATCACCTCTGCCACGAGTCCTGATTCCTTTTGCCTGCAGACCAATATGGCTACAATCTGTATCCCTGAAATTAGTTTGCGTGGGCTTTTCTGCATTAGCAAATGTATCTGTTGACTAGTTAAATTGGAGTACAACTATTGGGCATCTCTGTATCTGTGCTAATAGCAGTGAAGCAGAAGAGAAGTGTGTTCTCCAGGAAGACTCCATAATTAGGAAGTTAATGTATATGTAATAATAGTATCTTTGAGAATTTTGTTCAGTGTCTTCCACTGCCAGTATCATTCTGCAACAGCGTTTGGTCTGCCAGACTCCTTGGAAGTGAATATAAGGCTTCAAGGCACAGTTGCCCTACTCTTGCAACCAGCCTATTTGTTTCAAAGCCCTTGTGTCAATGTCTTAACATGTGAAATCTGCAGCACAATACTGTCGAAGGTAGAGTCTTGTTTCTTTTTCCGCTGCTGTCCTATATTATTATTCAATATAATAGAAAAGCCTTGTAAAGTCTCCACTCCAAGCGTTGTTTGGGCATTTCTAGTATTGTCCAGGAGCAAATTACAGGAGTTTCATGCCTAGCCTAGAACTTGGCAAGAGCTGTCTCAGCAGCTTGTATTCATGCCTTCTGTTGTTTCAGGCTGGGTCTCTCCTGCCAGAAAAGGAGGCATCTGGCTAGCTGAAGTGAGACTTCATTCCCTCTGGAGACAAGGCTCCATTTTTTGCATGAATTAAATTAGAGGTACTCCGATGTGAGTTGGGATCAACATTGTACTTACTCCCTGAAGGGAGATGAAAACTACCTGTGTTGAGGAGGCTGTTTGACCTTTAGGAAAATGCAGCCATTGATATGAGAGAGGGGAAAACACTACTTAATTGTGCTGCCTGTGCCTCTGCCATTCTAGGACAAAGGTCTAATTCTGTCTTCACTGATACCTGCAGAACTACACTTGTGTAAACTATCTCTTGAGGTCCTTCCATTGACCTCCAGGATTCAGATCAGGCCTAAAGTGTTTTCTAGGCCAGGGACAGAGTACATGACTCCTCCTGGGATAAAGCTTCAGAAATGCAGCTTTATCTTGGTTAAAGACACATTAGCTATTGATGCATTTTGTTCTGGAGTATGCTGTATACAGCATGAACAGCACACTCAGTCATCTAGAGTTGTGAAATGTTAAAGCCAGTGTTTATCAAGGCAGTGTGTTTGCTGGCTGCATTAGGCTAACTCCTGCAATGCTTTTCAAGGCTGTGCTGAGGAAGAAATGCAAGATTTTGCATGTGGAGCCCTCCCATATCTGCAGGCCTGATTCATTGCTTTGAGCTACAGTGTAACATCTGGCTGTATCAGATGCTTTGCACAGAAACAGATGTGATAGAGTGTGTTTGCAGGCAAGTCAAAAGGAAAATCTAAAAATAAATCGCGGTTAAAAAGGCAATAAAAAGAAAACAATTTAGTTTTTCTTTGCTCTTTAGCATCAGATTTCAGGTTGCTAATGAAAAGATGTTTCCATGAGTTATGAAGAGTCAAGAGTGAAGGGAACAAACAACAATGAGAACCTCCAAACTATTACTTTGCTTCTACAGTAGCTACAGCATTAAGGGTCAGGTTTTTGAAGTGCTCGGCCTATGGCATCCCTGACCGAATGTAGAGATGAGACTGTAGAAGATGAGAGTCTATGCTGCGTCTGCAGGAGTGCAACACAGAACACGTTGCGAGGGGGAGTGTGGGCAGTGATAGTTTGCAGCCACCTATTTTCCTTCCCAATTCTGGGTTAGTGCAGAGGCTCCTGGTAGATTTTTCTTTTGTAGAAGAACCAGCCTGGCCTGATCTGAATTTTCTCAGAATTATTTCTAAAGCAAAGATGGTTTTGCAAAGCTCTCCTGACCCAGTTTTCTGTTGGTGAAGCTCACGCTCCTGCCGACAGCATCTGTCATGCACTTAGTGAATTAAAGCTATTTTAGTAAACACCTGCATGCCACAAACTTTAAGGTTCTCAAGCTCAATGTGATGTCACAGCAACAGCAATAAGAAGTTATCTTGCCGGTTGAGAGGGTTTGTTCCCCTTCCCTCCCCCAGTTATTTGTTTTGCTTTTCTCTGTGTCTGGTTCTTGGATCAAAATCATCTCATCTGGACTTTTGCCAGGATTAATAACCTGCTCGCTGATCCCAACAAGTCAGATAGTACCAAAGAGAAATGGCACAGGAAAGTTGGTTTGTCGTAGGAAGCTAAAAGCTTCAGATTAAACATGGAAGCAATGGAAAATCATTCATTTTATGTTTGGATTGTCATAGTGCATTAGAGAGGGCAACAGTTCTCAACCTGTGAGCTGCAAAAATGTGACAGGATTTCCCTACCTCTGTCCTTTCTGGGGAGCTAAACTGGAGAATGGTTACAGATGTGTGGGAAGAGAGAGATTTGGAAAAGCAGGGATTCTGGAATGAGAAAAGCTGAGTGGTGTGTATGAGCACCACTGGCCTCTAACGGCAGGTAGGAGGTCTGCCAAACTCTGAGGCCTCATTTCTACACTGCTGAAAGCTAGTAACGATTCACTTCGAGCTCTACCTTTTGTAGCAGAAAGATGTGGTGTGCAGTCATGCAACAAATGCAGAATCTACAGTACTTATGCAATGGTACCAATACATGTCTTGTATTCTGAGTTTTTGGGAGCCAAAGTAATCTTTTGCCTTGAAAACCCATAGGATACATCCACACGTGCAAGCACGTGCGCTTGCAGCAGCTCAAATAGAAGCGGTGCAAATTTGATCCAGGGCTTTTTGCCTCAGCGTGTGTGCCTGGACATGCACTTTGGTGTGGGGCAAATTGTGCCACTTGGAGCAAAATAACCCTGCCTGGCTCCTCCTGGATCTGCAGCTGGGGGAGCTAGAGCCTGGGGGACACTATAGCTTGTGCCAGCCGGACTTCTGAAGCAGAGTTCCCTGCACCCTTTACCCACTGCAGCAGTCTGGCAGGGGGCTGCTGCAGGGCTGAGTCCTGCCACGCACCTGCCAGACCCGGATGGGGACTGCACAGCCAATAGAGGCATCTGTCCCTCTGGGACGGTGGCTGCAGAGTTGGCCTCTGCCATGTGTGCCCCTGCCTGGCCATCTGGGCAGCTATTGCCTGGACGATGTTCTGGGTATGGTGGCCTGCTTTTAACTGTCAAAGCATGTCCTCCTGGCCCCAGTTGGCCAGGAGGTCAGCCACCTCCAAAAAAAATCCCAAAGTCACTCTACAATATCCCGAAATCCATGTTCCTCCACAGTAAAAACAAGAGACCACTACATATGGGGAGAGAGAGAGAGAGTGATCAGTTGGGCAGTGTTTTATTGATATATCTACAATGTTAAAGCAATTTGGAAGCCTACCAGTGTCCCTGTCATCATAATAAAATGAATTCTAAATCCCTGCATGTTTTGCTGCCCCCCACAGGGGTTACAGCCCCTTCCCAACAGGGGCTACCACCCGCACCACAGGGCCCACATGCCCTAACCCTGCTTGCTCCCCCAGCCCCTGGATTGCTGTCCCGCCTGGCCCCATACCTCACTGGTCCCTGCAACCCCCCTGCAATGCCTACCGCACCCCCTACTCCCCCAGACCCACTAGTGGCTGCCCCCCTACCCCCACCCCAGCCTATGGCACTTTAAAAAAAAAAAAAAAAAAAGGGAAAGAAAAAGAAGCCTCTATTCACCGCAGTGGCCGTGGGGGCTCTGGGGCTTCCTGGCAGAGCCCCCCAGTGCAGCACAGAGCAGCAAGGCAGCTGTCACTTGGCGTCACACTGTGTATGTGCGTTTGTGTGTGGGGGGGTTGGATATCCTTTTTTTTCTCTGAGGGTTTTTTTTTTGGATATCCAGAGGTCTAATTTTGCCCACATGCTGCAAATTTGCAGCACGGGGAACATTTTCTCATTCCTGCACTTGCCTCTTGCAGCATCTCAAAGGGGTTTGAGACTGCAAGAGGCATGTGCGGGCTCGTGTGGATGCGCCCATAGTGAGTAATTCATCTAAATATCAGAAACAATTTCACACTGGGACTGGAGATGATTCAAAGCCTTGGTAATAGCCATTCCCCTCTCGGTACCTCAGAGCAAACCTGACTACATGGGTCTGGAAGTAGAACAGGGGAAACATTTTCAGCCAGTTTTTTTTAATTGGCTTCGAAATGAATCATATGGCCACGTTGCTAAATATGCCTGCCTCTGAGCGCTCTCAGCAAAGAGACCAAGTCCTCTCTCCCACTTAGCATCTATTGTAGAGGGATTCTCTCTAACATACGTTAGCTGGATTCTCTCAGGAAGCTTGGAAAGCTGTTACACACGTCCTCTGGGTAGAAGCGAAGTTTTCCCTCCGTAGGACTAGCCATGCATCAGCTTTCCATGGCTCGGAAAGAAGTGTCAGGGAGAGAATGAGTCTGGGTGTTTTTGAATGGGGAAGCTGGGAAATGATGTATTGTAAACACAAATAAACTGCATTTTACAAATGACTGTTGGGAGGCACATGACTGAGAGCAAACAGCAGATGGAGGATGCTGTGGTAGGCTGCATTGCAGCTGCTGGGGAGAGGTGAGTTTGGTTTTACTTACCTTGTTTTGCTTTCCTCTTGCAGTCTGATGGGACCATCCTGGCCATTGCCCTACTGATCCTTTTCCTCTTGCTGGCACTGGCTCTCCTCTGGTGGTTCTGGCCTCTTTGCTGCACAGTGGTAAGTCCCATCCCCTTGCCTAGTTGGTCTGAACTCTAACATGAAGCATAACAGGAATGAGGGGAACTATAACAGGACCCATACTGAACTACAGGCCCCATGCTGTCACCTCTGTGTGGACAGGGATACACTGAACCACGCACCTGGTGGTGAAGTCCTGCCAGTGCTAATGAATAGGCTGCAAGGAATCAGAGGAGTTGGAGATGGGGAAAGGGGTCTCCTGGTGTCCACTTCTTTGGGACAAGTGAAAGATTGCTCCCTGCAGAAAGCTGCTGCATGTTTTAGTCTTGGTCATTCACATGCAGAAAGGTTTTGTTGTCTAAGTGAGCTGGGGGGGGGGTTCTTTGGTTTTATGCAAATGTAAAACAAAAATTATCAGCTCAGTACACCACTTCTGTGTTGTCCACAAAGAAATGAACAAAGAAAAGGCCAAGTTTGCAAGCCGGTGAACTGCAGGGCATAGAGTAAGAGGCTGCCTCTCTGACTCTGCCACTGATTTGCTGCAAGGTCTCAGGCTTGTCGCTTTGCTCCTGCCTTGGTTTCCCCATCTGTGAAATAAGGATGCTGTTGACTCTTAGAGCTGGTCAGGAGTTTTTCGGAAAAAGGTTTTCGGCAGAAGATGCCAAATTATGAATATGACATCATTTTACAGAAATGCATCTTTTGCAATAGAAGGTTTGTTGGGAAGGTTCCTCAGATACAGGATGGACTATCTAGAAGGAGACCCTTACCCCAGTGCTTGAGACCCAGGTTCAGGTGCATGTTCTGCTTTTCTCTGGCTGATATGGAAGGAAACCAACGTTTCTAGACCTTAGAATTCTCTTTTGCAAAATGAAATTCGTATTTTCTGGACATCCCTACCAATTATCCACCTGGGCAAAGTCCTTTGCGATAGTAACTTCCCTAATGTATCTCAGTATAATTATTCTCACCTTGATTAATGTCCTGGGTACAAGGTCTTTCAAAAATGTTTTGCAAAATTAGGAGTGCAGTGGAGGCATTAACAAATGAAACAGGAAAAGTCATGAAAGAAAAGAGCAGGGAAGGCAGCAAGTTGTAAGAGTGGGCACACTAAGCTGGGGGCCAGGAGATCTGAGAGATCTATTCCTGGCGCTGTCACTGACCTGCTGTGTAACTCTGACCTTCTTTTAATGCTTGTGGTAAACCTGTGCTTTCTATTTAGGTCAGCCCAGGAACTTTTACTATGTATTTGTGCAGCACCTAAAATAATGGGGTCTGGTCTCAGAAGGATCCTCTCCTCCCTACTGTAATACAAATACAGAACAATAATGAAGGATGCATACACTTCTGCAGATTTAGAATCTAGGTTTGGTACAGGGAGGTGAATAATATTTTAGGTGCTCCTTTTAAGTGTGTCCAATTTGGCTTTCATGCTTGGGTTGGTAACGCTGTTGTTTTCAAATCCCTGATTTGGTGTTGTAAATGGACATGGCATGGTTCGAAGTGTGTGGTTCAGTGCTGACAGCTGCAAAGACAGTGGGAGTTGTATGAACCGGGCATCTTCTGGGAGTAAGCCCCTAGGGAGACAGACATTCCTGTATCAAGAACTGGTATGGAAATCGTGCAAGAAAGATTTATCAGTCTTGAACTTTTGCTTCTGGCTAGAGATGCTAGGGGTAAAGTATTATTTTCATAGTCGTTTGGCACGTCCATTCTCAGATGAAAACCAGAAGGGGAAAAATATTTATTTGAGAGTTTCAGAATAACAATAAAAAGTTCAGTTCTGAAAACAGGCAAAGGATTAGCATTTTGGTAGGGTGAAGAGAGTTATTTTTCTATGCTGGATCACACATTCTTGGAGTAGAAGGGCCAGATTCTTTGTTGGTATAACTCCACTGAAGCCAGAGGAGATTATGCAAGTGGAATTTGGCTTGATATTTTTCCAGCTCAGACTTGAAATGAGATGGAGAATTGAGCTGATATGGGGGAAAGATATGGGAAAGCCAGATTGTAGGTGCTGCAGAAGTGAGGAGATGCCATGACCAGACAGAGCGGAGCATAGAGTGAGTGAGATGGGAATTAAAAAAGAGGCATGCGAAGGGAATATAGAGCTTTACAAAGCAGGAGGTTGATTTTGAAGTGCTTCTGAGATAGGTAGCCAAGAAACAATGGGAAGGCAAATGTCCTTCTTAGGTGTAAATAATACAGTCCAGGGGGCATCAGTAAGCACAGCAGAGATGGGAGAAAAAGAGAGGGCCACACTCCTTGTCACCTATGTGTGATCTTGTTTCACCCAGCTGGAGGCCCTGAAAAAACGTGGACTTAAAAGGTAGGTGCACCATCATCCTTCTCTCTGCTTTTAGAGACGCAGTCCAGGGTTGCTCAGCTCCTGGCGTGCAAGCCCGATTTAGCTTGCAGAGCCACATCATCTGGCCTGACAGGCTCCCCAGTGGCCCAGAAATGTGATGATGGGGGAAAAGGTGGTAGCATTAATTTCCAGGAGTCCCTCAGGTCAGATAGCATGTCCCTGCATGCTAAATCAGATACATAGGGTTAAAGTGTAGTGCAGGGCTCACTGCAGGCACTGACCTGCAAGGCATCCATCTCTCAAACTGGCTGCACCCCCCCTTACTAGGGCTGTGTGAAGCTTCGAGTGCTGATTCGATTCGGAGGAGATTTGGCCCGATTCAATGGCTGAATCTCTGAATCCGAATCGAATCGGGACCAATTAAAAGGTCCAAATTGAGTCAAAGCTCTCCAAATCGATTCGGAAAAGATTTGGGGAGCTTCAGTGATTTGGGCAGTCCCTACCTGCTGCAGCCAGGAGCTGGGCCCAGACTCCGTGCTGGTAAGTAGGGGGTGGGGAAGGGGGGCTAAAGGAGGGGGAAGGGGACCATGGAGGGACCCCTGCCAGGCTCCATCCCCTGCCTGCCCCCTGAACTCCTCCCAACCCCTGCCCACTCTCCCAGCCCCGCCCCCATGACTGCCCCCCCAGCCCCAGCTCCTGGCCCTTAAAAAAAAAAAAAAAAGCCCCAACTAACTGAGCGCTGCTGGGCGGGCAGGGGGGCAATCCCTGCTGCCCCCCACTGCCCCACACCATGCTGGGGACTCTGCCACAAGCCCCCTGAACTCCACTCACTCTCCCAGCCCCCCATGGCTGCCCCACCCACCCCAGCTCCGGCCCTTTAAGAAAAAAAACAAACCCCTAGACTCACCAGCTCCTGCAGTGGCCTCAGGGCTTCTGGGGTCTTATGCAGAGCCCCCTACACAGCGCGGGGTAGTGGGGGGCAGCAGAGATCGCCCCCTGCCCAGCAGCAGCTGGTGACTTTAAGGGTTTTTGTGTTGTTTTTTTTTTAAAGGGCCAGAGCTGGGGTGGGCAGGGCAGCCGTGTTGCGGGGTGGGACAGTGGGTGAAGGTTGGTGGAGGGGGGCTCAGGGAAGAGCACCCTACATGGCATGGGGTAGTGGGGAGCACCGGGGATGGCCCCTCTGCCTGGTAGCATCCAGTGAGTGCAGGGCTTTTTTTTTTTTCCAAAGAGCTGGGAGCTGGGGCAGGTGGGGCAGCCATTGAGAGTGGGCGGGGGATGGCCCTGCATGATTCAGAGATTCGGCTAATTTGGCTTCGTACAGGCCTACCACTTACCTAGCTGAGGGGGGCCAAAAGGTTGAGTGCCAGAGCTAAAATACTCCAGCAGGGTGGACTAGGATGATGCTTAGGGGTGTAAGTATCACTTATGTGCCTCAGAAGTGGCGTAGGATCTGGCCCAGGGTTTTATCCACATGAAATGTTCAACCTTAATATTTTCCAGATATAACCTGAAGCTTTCGGTAAATAGAAAAACCTCCCATTTTCCCTTCTTGTCCAGCATCTACTACTCCTGTCATATAAGCAGCTTCTTCTCCCTGAACATGGTTTAAACGATGGGGATTTAGAGCACATCTCTCAATTTGCCTGGCAAGTTTCAACACAGTAGTCTGTACTATGTCATAGCCTCTTTCAATGGCTGTGGCACAGTTCACTTGGAAAATTGGATTAGTATCTAAGAAAGGACAACTGATTATTCAATTCTTACCAAAGGAAACAGTAATGTTTAAAGAAAAGGTAAAATAATAGCAGGGTTCCCTTCCTTAATGGTTTTGTTTGGAAGGGAAATAGACTGCCCGCTGATCCTATTCCCTTGGTAAGTGGTCCATTGCAGAACCTGATTTTGTCCCAGGCATGGAGTGAAATGATGGCAGAGAAACTGGCAGGTACAGCAGAACGGGAGCTGAATGAGGCACAGCAGGATGAGGCAGGCAGGCAAGCAGTCACCTCCAGTAACCAACCTAAGAATGAAGAGCTGTAGGGCGAGGGACTAGAGCCCAAGGAGGTTTCAGGGATAATGCAGTGTGTCCAGGAAAAAGAAAATGGGCTTTTTTATTACAGGGCACAAGAGCATTTGAGTGCTCATTTCTAAGCACTGAAACTTTTCTTGGCACATTTCTTAATTAAATAGGAATTGTTTCTATCCAAAAATTCTCCAGGAAAAGCACTAAGCCAATATCATCCCTGGACTAAGTCCTCTGAAGTCAATTGAATTACTCCGGGGACTTCACTGGCCCTGTCTTTACTTGGCACTGACCCATAGAGAAACAGTTTCCAAGTGTATCCATGTATCTAATGTATTTGGGGATGAAATCTGGAATTCGCCATTCCATTTCCAGTAGACACAAAGGTCACACACAGTGGATCAGAACATAATGAGGTCTTGAGTTCTGCTACAGACACAATTCCCCTTGAGTATGGACAGGAGGGAAGACCAGGTAAGAGCATTGGAGGGGATGGTGGGGTCGGAAAGGTGTCAATACCATTACTGAAGAGTAGTTTAGAGGAGAAAAAAAGCCAGATGACAACATTGTACTGAGTGGACATTTCCCCCTGTGTGCACATGAAAAGAATGAGCAAAGAAGCCATGAGAGCTATGGACACATGACCCTACAGGCTGTGTTTCCAGAGGAGGATGTGTTTGCAAAATACTGCATGAAATTCTGGCTCCAATGGTGTCAGTGGGAAATATATTGTCTTAAGTAGGATTGGGATTCCAGCCTATATGTGCACATCTGCATGCACGGTGAGTGTACGGATGGACAGCAAGAGGAATTTCAGGTGCAGGTGGTAGTTTCTGCACCAAAGGGTTAAACTTACTTCTCTGGAGAAGGCCAACACAAGGCCATTAAGGGAGGCACTTTTAACCAGAGTTAAAGGGGGCTGCACTCATTTAAATTAATAGATTTGGAAGGCAAGTTGGTTGAATTCAGTACAACTTCTCATGCAAATATACAATCCCCTGCTGCCAGTGCAGCGCACCAGTCTAAAGCAAGAGTTAATTTAGTACCCCTTGCATCTGGTGAGCTACCAAAGTAAACCGTGCTACTAGGGCCTGAGCTGTGCATCTAAATTAAGGGTTTGTACCAGTATAACTTTGTGGATGTAGTGATTCCTGCACTATAGCCAGGACTTTAGTTGGTGTCACATTTCACAGAGAAAAAGGAGAAAATTCAGCAAACTGTACTTACGAGATTGTCTAGGTGGACTAGTCCCCCACTCTGTTCCCACCCCAACAAATACATGTGTTACATCTTCTTGTAGCTCCTTGGGCGCATGTTTGGGCCTTACTGTCATATCCATCTGCATGTATGATAGTCTAAGTGAGGCTGGGTTTGGGAGATCCTCATTGACTTCACATCTGCACCCAGTCCACTACAATGATTTCACCTTACTGGTTTCTGTACTATTGCATTTTTAAAATGAAAGGGTTCAATTGGTACTCAGCCACCGTGTTGTATGTTCAAGCATTTCACACCAGTCTCAGTTTCTGGAAGGAAGCATGGAAGAATCAGCCATTAGTTTGGCTCTCATTGCTGATTGCAGCTGACCAAAAGTTTTGGAACAACAACATGGATGGATACAATGCAGAAATTATATCGAAAACACATGCTAATCACTGTTAAGCTTGAGGAAGAGGGGAGGAAATGCATAGACTCTACTGTAACACTGAAGGGTCATAAAATTATATTGTACACATACTCCCACCGGCATGTAGGAGATTAGCAGTGATACTCTGACATCCACCCACTCCCACATGGAATTTGAAGATTAGGCTCAACTCCTCTCCCCTTAAAATGATTAGGTGAAAGCATCCTCTAAAAACCCAGTGGAAGAAAAAGGCCCGGGCTTGAATATGAAGGGAGAAATTATTTCAAGGGCCAACCTGCAGTCCTCACACTGGCCCAGAGTGAGCCAGCTGCTCACGCTGTGCAAACCGGCATGGATTCATTGGAGTCTACGGAGCAAAGGCTGGTTTACAGCACGTAGGATGCAGATCTTGCACTGCCTTGCTCCATGAGTGCACCCTGTGAGCCAGTCAAGCAGGCAGATATGCAGCAGAGTCAGTAGCCTGGCAAGCAAGCACACTGCAGGAAACCAGAGAGCACTCTCAGTTATACGTGTGTAAAGCTGGATAATGCCACTGGAACTGAAAGAGTTACCCTTGTAAATGAGATCAGAATCTGGCTGTTGGTGAGCACAGACAGGAAGAAGCAGTGAAAGCATATTCCTTCAGCTACTTCCCTAGTCTGCCTGCTAGGCAATTTAAAGTGATGTGACATTCTGACTGTAGAGCCAGGGATAAGTATGGTCATTTTATAGAGCAGTGTTTCTCAACCTTTTAAGTAGCAAGTACGCCCTAAGTTCTGAAAATTTCAGTAAGCGCCACGACACTCAATTTTCCAGGGGATTTTATATTTACAGACTAATGTGTGCCATATGTTGGAAGAAGGGCTGTGTACATAAGGCTGTGATATGACAGATATCTGATCTGGTGTGGGTAGGG
>JAGPOW010001890.1:360250-374742 GCA_030014935.1 Caiman crocodilus | reverse complement strand
TCCCCAGCATCCCACTCGCTCTGGGCAACAGGTTGGGAAATGGGGGACGGGAGCTGCAGCTGGGCAGGAGCGCAGAGCCTTGACCTGGGGCTGGTGGCAACGTGGAGCCTGCATCCAGAGGGGGAAGCAGCAGCACAGAGCTCAGCTGAGCAGGGTGCGGATGTGAGGGAGGATGGGGTTGTGTGGGGACCCTTTCCATGCTCCCCCATGTCACACAGCCCTGGCAGGCGTCGGGGACAGCAGCAGCAGCAGAGGGGGTGCTTGTGCTCAGCTCCGGTGCCTGGCTCTGGCCAGTGCTGCACATTGTAGCGAGGGGCACAGCCTCTGCTGGACTATCTGTATCACCAGCACTCAGCACATGATGGGAAACCCCAGAAACTGGAGCCAGCTGGGGCAGGGAAGGCAGCCAGCTCCAGTGCCTAGAGCTTTCTTCCAGGGCTGCGCAAGTGCAGGGAGTGCCAGCGATATAAACAGCCTGGTGGGGGCTGCACTGCTCACTGCAACGTGCTGTGCTGTCTGGAGCCAGGCACCAGCACCCTTCCCTGTTGCTGTTTCATGGAGAAAGTGAGGGGGGGTTGCACATCCCTCCACCCTCCCTCACCCCCCACAAACACCCCTCACCCACGCTGCAGTGTTGGCTATAGGAGAGGACAGTGTGTTCCAAATGCACACCCCACAAATGCCACAAGCCCCCAACGTACCCTGTGCCCCCCAAATAGCCACACCCTCTCATAAAATTCCCCCACACCCCACCCCACCACACTCCCCAAGATACCCACACGGACACCCCATCATACACCCCACACACAGACATCCCCCCACCATACACATACCCCTATCATACACACACACAACCCAACCATATCTCCACACACAATATAGAAGATTAAGAATTTCTTTTTGAGTTCTTACGCAATCACCTCTATATACGCTACACAAACTAATCATGACAAAAATATTTTTTATCATAAAATCAAAATATGTTCTAGGTAAGTGTTTGACTTTTAGTGTACGATTAGGTTTTTCTGGTTCTGAGCTGGCAACCCCCCTTCCCAAAAGGAGTATTTCTGAGGGTCAAGGGGAGGGACTTCCAGTGGCAAAGGTAGGGATGGGATTTCTGGTCCCAAGATGACAACCAGGGGGCAGGGCAACTGTCAAGGGGTGGGGCTATCTTTGCGACCCTTGATAGCTCACCACACCTCCTTAAGTGGCCCTCCACCCAAAATAATTGCCCACCCCTGCTGTAATTGCATGCATTTCAGGAATGCCAGCTGGGACAAAGATTTGCTTTTTTCAAGTGCCATTTGCATAATACCCAAGGACGACATGCCGATTTACCGTTTCCTGTTTTTCTTTGTGCCTTTCAGATAATCAAAGAGCCTCCTCCGCCACCTGCTAGTGACAGCGAGGTAAGTGACAGTGTCATTGCTAGCTCTCCCCAACACCTACTTTCAGGGCAAGTTTTTGTCAACTTGGGGAGAAGTCATGATTCTACTGTCCAGCCGGCTTCAGAACAGCGGGAAGGAGACTTTCCAATTTCTCTTCAGCCCCTGTGCTCTGGTGGCTCCAGGCAGAGGTGGGGAGGCTGCGTATCTGGAGTATTCATAGGATTTCTGGACCATTTTGACCACACACGATTCAGGGACCAGTTGCTGTGTTTCTACAAGATTAATCAGACACCTATTTATAGCTGTGCAGAGCCCATTGCAGCTGTGGGTATTCAGCACGGGTAGAAAGCCAGAAGGGAGAGAAAGAGAGATCCTGTTCTCTAACTTGATCAGAAGAATGGTGTAGGTGCATTTAACTTTGAAGTCAGTTGAATGTGTTTAATTGCCTTCCTGAAATGGAGCTTTACTGATTTCAGGCTACGTTGGCTAATCTCACCTTCACTAGCACACACCATTGGTTCTGCTGGCTTCTCCAGGATGAGCCAAGGCCTCATGCTTCACTCCTGAAAACTGGGTCCAGCAGCCAGGGAAACAGTGAAGCAACATTAAAGAGCCTCACGTGAATATCTTAAACCTAATCCTCCCACAGTCTTTCTACATGAACCTGGTGACATACAATGTTTGAGGCTGGAGGTTGCCACTTTCTTAGCAGATATGCCTCCTGGAGTTGTGCCTGACTGTTCTCTTTGTGCAGCCCATATTCTCCCGCCTTCATCTAGCAACAAAGGGGAATGAGTCTCCTTGCACGTCCACCATTTTACACTTTGATTTTCAGTGGAGTCCCTGGGCTTTGCTCAAAGCCTCTTGAAGCCAATGGGAGTCTTTCTATTGACTTTGTCAATGGATTGGATCAATTCCTGACAGCCATGTAAGTGAGAGGAGATTGAAAGCCATAAACAGAGTGATGCAGTGGGTTAGTTGCTTTGCCTTTTTTGCCTTTGGACATGTATTCATAGTCTGGTCCAGCTCACAAGTGAAAATGAGCTTGCTGGACTGAACCTCACCCTCTTCTCCATAAAGTTTGGCCCAGTTAGTGCGTTCAGCTGCAGGGCGGAGCAGTTCTAGTTCAGGGTTGTCATGTAGCAGGTTAGAAGCCTGCTTAGCTTATGCCTATACAGAGCTGTGACAAAGCCAGTGAGCCTCATTTGAATGAAATGCCTCAAGGTAGCTGGAGTCCTGGCCAGGACTGGATAGTCTGTTGTAGGGCTGCTCCATCTCTCAGATAGGCCTGAAACAAGAACCCAAAACTCGAACACTTCTGAACTCCTGCAGAGTTTGGATGTGGATCTGCAGGCAGCTCAGAATTCAGTCCATGCCTCTGTTTACAGGCTTTTGACATACTTTCCTAACCAGCAATGTCTGCTGCTGGGCCCTAAATAAATCCAGCAACTTTGTTGGTTTCCAACTTTAGAAAGAAAGGGAAAATATATTAACATGGAATTGCACAGGGCTTCTTACTCTATGCTGTGCATGCCTCCAAGCCAAGGATTCAATAGCTGAGATTAATTAAAATACATCATGCTGGAATGCTGGCTCACTAGCCAAGGACTGGAGGAGGAAATTACATCTCTGGGTTATGGGGAAACAGACGCCTTGCACACAGGGAGGCTCCTTCTTAAATCAGTTAGCGCTTTGAGGATCAACCAGTTACATTTGCTCCAGGGTGGTATTGGTGGCATGAGCCAGTCTGCTTCAGTGCAAACGAAAATCAAGGACAGGAGCTTTATTGAACTGCACTGAAGATGCTTCTTCCTGGGGGACAATTTCTCTTAGGCTTGGTCTTGTTAACCCTGTGTGCATAGAGCCAATATAGAGGAGGCTCTGGGCTTTTTGGAAAGGAAGGAAGGAAGGGTTTTTCTTCTGCCACTTTTAATGGGGAATTCTGCCCCTCAGACATTGGGTTTGCTGTGAGGCTTTGTTGTGTCACCCTGGTACTAGCTATGCCATCAGCACCTTGGGAGGTGCAAGTGAAGGCTTATTTTTTAAACTTTGGTCAGTGTCTACCGGAGTCCAACTCTTCTGTAGCTAACAGTGTAAACTGGAGTTATTCCACTGAAGCCAATGGAACAATGGTTTATTCATAGCTCTGCCACGTACTGTGCGATTCTGGTTAGGGTAAGTGGACAGAAGGTTTTAGGTGCTGAGTGCCTGGTATCAAGCAGATGCATTTCGCTCCACTGCGGAGAATTCTCTACGCCCGATTGACATTTACCCTCAAGCAACTCTATGCCAGCAGTAGAGGGGCCTTAAAATTGGATGTATAGATGCTTTCCTACCCCCACAGTGCAGCTGTCATAACGCTTTTAAAACTCAAAGTCAGAAAAATTCTTTAGTACTCTCTGACTTAGTTCTGAAATCAGTAGGATTTGCGGGCATGCTCTGCACTTTGTAGGAACTCATAGAAAGGAATGACGTCTGAAAGGAGGGGGAGGCTTTGATGAAATAAACACCAGCAGCTGTGCAATCCTTTCATAGAGGAGTGGGTGCTCCAAATCCTCCGGGTTTTTTCCCCCCAAATAAATGGAGGATAGATTCAGTCCGCTGTAATCCAGTGTTCTGAGCATGCATGCCCTCCCCCACCGAAAACTCAGTAACCACTTGTCTTTAGCAGGGAGCAGTGCTAATCCCTTAAACAGCAGCATTACATTTAGAGTATGATCCCCCGCCCTACAAAAAATCTTGGCAAAAATAAGAGTGGAAGAATTCTTGCATCAGCACATTTAAAAGTCGAGGCCATATGGCTGTGCATGACAAGAAGAATGTATTATCCTATACCAATGAAGGACCAGAAGCGATGCCTTTAGAAGTCTGCTGATGGTTGCATTAAATATTACTTGAAAAGACATGTTGGAGACGTACCCGCTGTTGGTCAGGGAAGACTTTAGACTTTATGGGCTAGATGTCTCCAGTTAATTCCTTCCAAACTCATTGGCGTTACCCACTAACTGGTGCGTCCCACATCTAGCACCAAGCTTTGCGGTGCTTGAGCCAGGGTGAAGGACTACTGGTTTAAAGTACATCCAAGAGAGATCCAGTCGGAATGGGCAACTATAATACACCTTTACCGCTCTCTGGCTCTGGTGGGTTGAAAACAGGTCACTCCACCTCAGGCTTATAAGAAGTTTTGACCTAGTGAAAACCCAGCTGTTATCCTCATATTTACCACCTCCAGGCTGGACTTCCTCAAATTCCCTGCAGTTGAAGTCAGGCAGAAAATTCAGCAAGAAGCTGAAGGCGACATATCTCCCACGTGGAAAAAAAAACAAAGAGAAAGTTTGTGCCAGGAGGGCTGTGCAACTTTCAGCAACTACCCATGCTCCACCCAGTCTGGTGCAAGGTTCTGGATTGATCTCGGAAGGATTCACTTGTGAGCATTGTCACAGTCTGAGATGCTCCCTTCGTTCCTTGCTTCCCTGCTGTGCAGATGAGGAGCAGAGGTGTAAGAATGGACTGTGGGCATTTGATTTCACAAACGGCTCTTTCCCACCATTGTGATGGGACACTTCACCTCTCCAAAAGGGCTTGTGGACTCATCTTGCCCTGGACCGTGGCACAGTCTTGCCATCAGCCAGGAAAGAGAACAAGAAAGACTGGCCCCGCAGGCGCCTTTCCTCTCTAACTCAGACCTGCTCTCTCCGGGCTGCTCCTTCACCCAAGCTGTAAGGTCATCCCCAGTCTGGCAGCAAGGCCAAGCCAGCAGCCTGCCCATAATTGGATAATGCTCATGTCTGTTGTCATCTTGCCCACATACACCAAAACACACACACAAGAAAGTCCTGGAAAGAAAGGGACATTCAGCAGCACATTCAGGGCATGCTGAAGGTGATTATTATCACTGTCAAGGGAAGCCTGCATGCAAAACCCTTCAGCTTCCACTGACCACCTCTTGCAGGGCCGGGGGGGGATTTAACTCCTTGCACTGAGGCTACTGCTGAGCCTTCAGCTGTAAGCTTTCATTCACCATGTACCATTTTGATTTTCTCTTCAGCTACCGCATATCTCATTCTCACTGATGTGCCCTTTTGCATGCATGGAGCTGAAGAATAGCTGGCAGTAGTCCATCTGCATTGGCACTGGCAGCTGTCAGTGTTTCTTCATCTTTTCCAGATAGGTTTCCTCTCTCTTCCTGAAATAGCTTGTTGGGAGATAATAAAATAACCTCAGAGCAAGTTTCTGATCTGATTTTTTGGTAGACACCAAGGCAGGAAATGTCTTCTGTTATTCCTGAAAAAAAGCCAATTCACAGCTGTGTGCCAGCATATCTTGTTCTGCCTCTTTTCTCATAATAAGGGTCTGGAGGGGTTGGGGAAGGAAGGAACTCTTCAGGAAAAAGAAGAGTCAGGCATCTAAAACAAAAAGGCTCGGACATTATTGGGAACAGATGAGAAGGAAGTTCTGTTTTGGGAAGCTAAGGAATGAAAAAGGCCAAGTGCATTTGGGAATGTTTCGACAGGGAAGTTGCGGACCAGTGCTGCAAGTCTGATGAGAGCAGAGGCCGTGACTAGCTAGCGCCTGCTGAACACAGAATGAGAGCTGGGGTCAGCTCTTCCACCCTCAAGAAAAGGGTGGAAGGACTTTTGGGAATCCCCTTTGGCAAGGACCTGCAAAACCCTACAGAGAAGACAACATCCACAGGAGGTCAGCACCCCTAGTCGAAGAAGAAGGGTAGAAGAAAGGCTGGATGGGGTTCGAATGAAGGCAGTAGATGCTGATTCTAGGGAGGTGTCTTCAGCTCTTCACTCAGCCACTGAATCCCTTATGTGATCTTGGGCACTGTTAAACCTCAACTCCACGTGAGGCCCAACAACTAGGGAGCAATGAATCAATTTTCCATGGGATCACGAGCACGACCGCTCACGGAGCAAACACAAGGACACACTGCGTTCAACAGTTTTATTGAAGTGGAGGCAATTTCAGGCGGGTCCCCACCAAACTGCGGAGTGGCCCAGAACATCATTGCATTCATACATTTATACCTGCCAGTATTAAACTCACTGGCATTAAACCATGCCCAGTCTCTTCCCCCGACCGTTACACCCACGGTTCTGCCCCTGCCTTATTTCCCTGGAATTGGCTATGTAGTAGTCCATTACCATGAACATTTCCACTCTGCGCCTGCATGAGGTCATCACTACTACCTTTGGTCACTTGCAGTTGACCATCTTAAAAGCCTACTTTTGCATTTTCCCTCTTGGTATACCACCGGTTTCCTCCCCTGTCTGGTTTGAGTTCCTCTATTCCACTACGAAACACCAGCCAAATGATTAGATAGATGATTAACCATTTAAAGCCCTACATTCCACTAAGTAAACAATTTGTTAAACAAACATGTCATTTTGCTGATGTTAGTTGGAATAAGCATTGTACTTCTGCTAACCCAGCCTCCTAAGCCTTATGCCTAGTCAAGTCTCTAGCTTGGGCATCGATAGGAAATGTAGCAGCTGCAAGACCAAGTCTTTCAGTGCAAAGGGAAAAAGCACGGAAAAAAGAGAGAAGGGCAAGAAAAAACAAGGGAAAAGGGCAGGAAAATGCAAGGGTTTACCATCCTAACAGGCATGTTCCATGACTTGCTACAAGCGTAGAATGGGGTTAATGGTAGGTCCTTTCTCTGCCTTACCTGTCTAGACTGTTGTTCTTTGAGGGTCTCTTACACGTGCATGCGTGCACACATGCACTCACAGTGGTTAACCCATTGGCATCTGGATTGAAGCTGGGGCTTTTAAGGGCTTGTCTCTACCCCTGGACGCTGAAACTGGAAGCACTGCCATGAAGTACACCTCACCCACTCCCTCCACTTGCTGTCACCTGCACTAGATGCACCCAGAAAACAGTGTAGAGCTTGCAAAAAGCATACCTCAGACAGAGAACCTAACAGTGCTGCCTAGGAGTGAGCAGGGAGGCTATGACAGCTCCCCCCAGGCTCAGCAGGTGAGCAGCTCAGACAAGTCCTAAATCAGGGGTGAGCAAAATGCAGCCCGCGGGCTGGACGCAGCCCACCAGGCCATTCTATCCGGGCCACGGAGCCCCTAAAAAGTTTAGAAAATTAATATTTATCTTCCCCTGGCTGCCTGTCGTGGTTTGCCAAAACTCAGTAAGCAGCCCTCTGCCTGAAATAATTGCCCACCCCATCCTTAATATTGCTACTACCACCTTGCAAATCACTGACATCACTGCTTGCTTTCCCCTGGTGGTTGCCTCCCATCCAACTATTGACCACGGTCAGCGTGGAAAAGTTGAATGAAGAACACAAACCAGGAGGCCCGAAATGGTGGAAAAATCAAACACACGGGGTTTACCCTGTAAAAGGAGTAGACAGGTCAGATCATTTCTTTGTAGCAGCATGAAGCAACAGCCTCCGAAAAATAGGCTACCGTGAGCATTCATCTCTAATACGGCTTGTGATGTGAAGTGTTGCTGATCTCACTCAGGACAACCAGGTGTCCGAGGGATGCAGCACCCGTCACAGTTAATAGGCTCCTCGTGTTATAGGCCTGCAACATGTAACCTTCTGGCCAGGGCCAGCCTGGCTGGATGACTCCATTAGTATTATTTTGGTTATGTATACTGCAAAAGAGAAAAAAAATAATTCTTACTGACAAAAGCAGGTCGAGAGAAATGGTTTTTTCGCCAACAACAGCAATGGGCAGCAAACTCATGAGCTGAAAGGCACAAACTGCCTCCCTTTCTGTTAGGCTCTGCACAGGTGGCAAGGAGAGGACAGACCTGAGTGCTATTGATCAATAAAGCTCAGAAGATTCAGTCCTGAGCAGGCTTGTCTTTTACTCGTCCTATTGCTGTGGGCACCTTGTTAGGTGGCCCATAGCTGTCTCTGTGGGAACTGGAAAATAGGTGAAGTATAAAAATACTCACCCCTCTTTCCCCTTGCCTCCAGCCTGGCTGACATCCACTGAGAGACATCAAAAGCATAGTTTGCCTCTGTTGGCCATATACCATGGTAGAGACCCCATGGGAGAGCACCGTTGGCTCAATCAGGTGCTTGAGCCAACGGTGCTTCCCCCATGGGGTCTTTACTCCCTGACCATGGTGTACGGCCCTCAGTGAGTTACAGGCATAATTATAAGCAACAGTGAATTCCCTGCATGCCTCAGCGGCTTGAAGTAGCGGCCGTTGCACAAGGACAGAGCTTGTAAAACTGGGTCTTGCATGCTGATGTCAATAACTGGAGTCTGCAGAACTGGGTGAAAAAAAAATGCCTCTTGAGAACAGACCATACATCTCGCTGGCGCAACCTTCTGCTAGGCATTCAGGTGCTGCAGCTCTTGATAAGTGTCTGTGTAGCCTAGAAGTAAAAGTACAGTGCTAGAAAACAGGGGGCCGTGCATCCTACTCCAGCATCCTTTGCTGTCTTGTTGGCCTTGAGAGAGTCATACTTTGTCTCTGGAAGGGAGGAGCAGCAGCGCCTCCTACTTTGGGCACAGCTGAGAAGCTCGCATTTTTGCAGTGCTCGGAGCACACTGAGTGCAGTGCCAATGCTAAAAGCTGATGAGACTCAGACTGCACAGCAGCAACTGCAAAAACAATTATCAGGGTGGAGAGAAGGGGATGTCTTCCAAGCTTTTTCATTTCTGTTCAAATTCAGCTTGAAATCCTACCCAGGATAGCTCCCTACCGGGGCATGAATGACCCTCACATTACCCATAAATGAGGTTCTCTCAGGTCAAGGTCAAGGAGCACAAATCCCAGCATAAAAGAGAGGACAACCTAGGATCCTTTCATTTTTATTTATTTATTTTTGCCAGCTAGCAGCTGATGAAGCTGGATCTTTTTGTCTCAAAATGCATCTGTAGCTGCCTTCCATTTTTCCTTCTTTTTTTTTCCTTTGGAGCTCTAGCTCCCTCTAAAGCATAGTTTTTTGGTGGAAAGTATCCAAGTTTGTACTCAGTTTCCAGAATCCTTAAATGCACTTGAATTTTCCAGGGCCGTTTTCCTTGTTGCCGCTGGGTCAGAGCTGTGGTCTCTGCTCAGCTTGGACCCAGTTCTTATTCCAAGGAAATTTGCTTTACGTTCTGTGGCAGGATGATCTGAACAAGGACTGATGCAGGCCAAGGAGGGTCTTATTGTGGCCCTATGGTTTTCGTTTTGAGGCAGGACAGTCAGGTAGATAGGCTGGGATTCAGGAGATTGGCACTCTGGAGGGTATTTCTGATTTCTCCATTGATCTGTTATACGATGGCAGGCAAATCTCTGTGCCACTGACTGTAAGATGGGGATAGTGATGCTCAGGAGCCTGGTCCGGTGACAAATCCAGCAGGCTTTTCTGTGCATCTTCCTGTTTTCTTTAACTGCTTCACTGTGCCGCTAACTCTTCGCCAAGTCTGAAGGACATCCAGGGTGTTGTCCTTGACTGCGTTGCAAAACCTCTTGCGTCTATGAACCATGTAAACAGCCTCATCCCTCAGTAGGCTTGTGACTCCCTTGTTTTTCAAGCCTCTGCTGTTGTCATTTTGTGCGTGTGCTGTTTTTATTGTTGTTTTGGCAGGCACACTCCTAACTTAGGTTTGAAATGGCTTGCAGGGCTTTTAAGGGCCTGCATGGAAGATTTCTTAAGCCCTGGCATTTCCTGTTGTGAGAAGTCCAGTCTGTGCTGAACTAAAGAGAGAGAGAGAAAAGAGAAATGCTGAAGGAAAAATATTTGGATGGCTTTGATCCCGAGTGAAAAAAAAAAATCCTTATGGAAAACTTTGTGCAAAGATATTAAGTTCTTATGTTGCAGCAGAGCGGCTCAGCAGCTTGAGAGAGAGAGAGTTCAGCAAAGAAAAACTCGTGCTAATTGTTAGTTTTTCTGTAAAGCAGGTTAAAATTGCACAGATTTTTGGACCAAAAAAGAAAAACATCTTCTTTTTTTTAATATCAAAAATTTAGTTTGCTTTTACATTTGTTTGTTCTCTTTAAACCCCGCCCCCCCCTCCCCTGCATTTTAAAGGTTTTTAAGTTTAAAGGTATGTTTGATTTTGTTTTCAATTTTTGAATCCTGAAAGGCTTGATCAGCCACTTGGAAAATTCTTATTCTTGGTCAAACACTTTGAATATTTCTGTGAAAAAATGGAGTAAAAGAGTGAGGGGGATAGAAAAAGGATAAAGTCAAAGAGAGAAAAAAAGGTTTGTTCCTTTCTCTGATTTTGTGAAAGATATGTGGTATTTGTTGATGTGCAGTGCATTTCTCCTTTGCTAATTTGGGTCTGTTTTGAGAGTTGTACACATTATGAAGAGAAAGGTGCCATTAGGTTAGATGTTGCACTGGCCTGGGGCTAGTGCAGGGCTGCCATGGTAGGGATACTTTCTAGTGCTTTACCCAGTTAACTAAGACAGTGGAGCCTCCACCACTTACAAAGGGGGCTCAATATTCGGTGCCCTACTACAACGCTTCCATAGTTTCATAGTTGTTAGGGGCTTGAAGGGACCTTACGTATCTCATCAGGTTCAGACCCCCCTGCACGTGGGCAGGAAAGACTGCTGGGATCAAATGATCTCAGCAAGATGGGCGTCAAGACATTTTTTGGAGATCGCTAGGGTAGGTGACTGTGCCACTTCTGGGGGGAGCCCGTTTCAAACCCTCGGCACTCAACTTGCAAAGAAGTTGGGGGTTTTTTGTTTGTTTTCAATGTCCAGCCTGAAGCAATCTTCAATCAGCTTGTGCCCATTATTTCTTGTCCTCCCCTAGGAGGGCTTCCCAACCTTTGTAGACCTAGGGTACCATTCGGGAAATGCCAGCTCTTACTTTTCACTTGTTTTTTTGACTACAGAGAAATAATAGAGTAGTTTCACAGTGAATAACTCATTGTCCTCAGATATGCATAAGTTTAAGTTTGGCTGGATCAGGGCCTTGGTTTTGACCCAGTGGACCAGATATTTGGCAGGCATACATCCAGAAAGTTGTTGCAGGAAAAAAAAATATTTGTTCGTGTTTTCCAAAGGGCAGCTCCTTGTAGGTCAGAAATACCAGAGCTTCCTCTTGGGACTCTTCTAACAGTCCTCCTAGCTGGTCCTTTCTCAGTAGTCTCATCCTGAGATATGAAGAATTTTACTCCTGACCAGTAATCAGAGCCACTTCTATTTTCCCCTTCATCTCTGAAATTCTTAGCACCTCCTGGTATTGAATGTGGTCCTGCCTAGCAGGCATGGCTGTGGAGAAGCCAAAGTATTGTGTTCCTCAAGGAGCCCTGTTTTCTGGCTGCCAGACTGGCTCCTCACTGGCCCCGATGGCCAGCAGGTCGGGCTGGGGCAGGTTGCCTCGTTCCCGAGTTGTGCTGAATGCTGTTGGACTGCAGTTCAGGATCCAGTCCAACACTTTGTTTTTACCTCTGACAAATTCATAGCAGTGATTTTGCAACTTGGAACCGTTGCGGGAGCAACGTGTTTTCTTGTTAGAAATCAAAAATGATGAATGACCAGAGTCTTCATTAAAACAAAACAAGAATCATACAATAGTTTCTTATTGGGAATGCCCTGAAAAATAATCTCTGAAAGTTGAGAGCTTTTTGCATCTCTTGTAGACTTTAGGATTACTCTAATATTGCAAAGGGGGTTGATAATCTGTGATGGCACTTCACTGCTTCTTCCTTCATGCAATCCCTTCTTTCCATTTTGTAGGAAGATGATGATGACGGTTTTCCTAAGAAGAAGTGGCCAACAGTAGATGCGTCTTATTATGGTGGCCGAGGTGTTGGAGGCATTAAAAGAATGGAGGTAAACAAATGCTTGCTCATTAGATTGGATGCATGTCAGGAATAATTTGTTATGTAAATCCTGATAAAACTTATTCAGATGCCTTTATGAAAATTGTGTTCTTTATATCAGGTAACTTTTCATGACAACCAGTAACAGCACTGGTTTTCTCCCTTGGTGGACCACAAGAAAGAAGAACAGAGGTTTTAGCTGATATTTTCCTGATGTTAGGACTGTGTTCTTTGTTCCCTTTCACCTTGCATGATAATTCAGGCCAGTGCAAAGTAGGTATAAAATGCTAACAGGTCATAATGCTGTTATTTAACACTCCCGTTAGACTAGTATGAATGATGACGTGTGAAACAGGACATCAACTTTAAGGTCAAATGCAACCACTATGGGCCATTGTGTAGCTTTGCTTTCTATGTATTACAAGCCACAGAATAGCAACTGGCATTCCCTGCATCAGGGCTGCTAGCTGGGGCTTGAGCTGCAGAATAACTTTGGGATACATCTAGTCTCAATTTACAGATTCTAGGTAATTGAGAATCCAGTCTGTCCTGTGGTGAGCTTTTTAAACGCATATTTCTGCTTCTCCAACCAACTTGAACCAAAGCAGCTGTTGTCTGCATAACGGACCTGCATGCATAAATAAGGACATTTCACCCGAATAGTGGTTGCGAGTATAGGGGTGATGATCAGTACAATGGGAAACAAATCAGGGACCTCCAGAGTTGACAGCACCAGCTGCTATAGTTTAAGGTAAAAAGCCAAGGCACTATATGGCATATGAGGCCATAACAAATTGTATTCCCTACATTTTGGGCACAGCAGGTTGCCTGTAATATACCCAACAATGAATTATACAAGCTCCAGGAAAGGCACCAGATCCTTTAGCATAATTACTCTAAGACTAATAATCTTGCCCACTGCTAGAAAAGCCAATGTCTACAGTCTTTTGCATTTGAAACTCCTGGCCATCTCTTTGCCTCTTCATTTGGGAGAAATGGGGCTTAACCAAACCCCTGGATCCTAGCACCAAAGGCCCTAGTCTAGGCACATGCTTGGCTTTGCTTCTTCCTCAGCAGCAGATCCAGATGAAGGGAATATTTGCAGCGTTCATCCAAACATGGGAGCTGGATGCTCCACAGCATGCGCTGTTCTAATGTGCCTCTGGTGTTTCCATTTCAGGTTCGCTGGGGAGAAAAGGGCTCCACAGAAGAAGGGGCAAAGTTAGAGAAAGCCAAGAACGCTCGAGTCAAAATGCCAGAACAAGAGTATGAATTCCCAGAGCCCAGGAACCTCGGGAACAGCATGCGCAGGTCCTCTTCCCCCCGGAAATGGTACTCGCCAATCAAGGTAGGTGCTGTTCAGGGTCAGACGGCACCGAGTCTAGCAGATGCTTATTAAACACTGATACAACCCTACATCAAGCTTTTAAGTAAGAGCAAAGCGAGCCACTGGGTGTTGAAGTCTTGGGCCCAGATCCAAGTATGCTGCATCACCCAGCAATTTTCTTAGAAATTCTCAAGCAGCTGCCAAAGCTGGCTTCAAGGCTGCTTGGCCCCACCAGAGGAGTGCAAAGCAACCCAAATGTACTGACAGAACAGGGCCCAGGACTCTTTCAGAGGGGAGGGTAAACCTGTCGTAGTGCCTTTTTCCCCTTCCCTGCCTAAAATCCCCAGAGGCAGAGGGCATGGTAATTTCGGTGGAGAGAGAGATCTAGCCCCCCCTCCTACCTCTTTATAAAGCACCTGCTGAAGACATAATAATCATTCAAACAAATCCTTCCAGATGCCACAAGAGAGAGCTGTCCCCAGGAAATGACAGGCATTCTCTGGTGCAGAGCGGCTGCCTGCCAACGAACAAGGGTCATCAGGGCTTTGAGTGCTATAGGGGCAGTTTGCTGGTTTTTCTTGGGGGAAATGCCTTGCAAGCTCTCTGGTCGATACGGAGTGACCTTGGAAGTTAAAAGGGGCAAGTGTTCCTTTCTGCCAAGGCTCGGGCAGCATGAGGCTGTGAAACGGTCTCCTCCAGGAGCCGGCAGCTCTTGCCACCTTCCTCTCCACAGGCAAGCAGCACATCTCAGACTCACCTCTCCTCACGTGAGCAAAGCACATCCCGGTGTGTTAATTAAAACAAACTAACAGTGAAAGGAAGCCCTGCCAAAACCAAACCTTCCATTACATACATGATTTTTCCCTGGATATTGGGAGAATGAACCACATGTGACAGATGTTAGTTATGTCATTTAATATACAGCTGGAAGGCACGCGGGTAGTACTGTGATAAGGACACCACTAGAACAGTGTGAATTAGAATTGATATGGTTACATGCATGCTCGTTTTCCTGGGGCT
>JAGPOW010001890.1:331168-359264 GCA_030014935.1 Caiman crocodilus | reverse complement strand
AAGAGGAGATTCTCCAAGGAACAAGTGGGGATTACCAGCCAGTTGCCATTGACTCTCAGTGGAAAAAGGAGTATCTGTGTGCTCATTGAGTTTGGAGAACCTCCTTGATGGATAGTTTTAAAAAAAAAAATCTGAGTGAATAAGACCCCACATCCAAACATACTGATACATCAGGGTGGTCAGCATTTGCATTGAATTAGCTGCTTGGGCCAATCTCAAGACAAGAGCATCCTCAATTATTAGGCTTCACCACACTCCTCATTGACTAACACCCAAAAGACCCAGTGCAGATGGAGTAATGACATTCAACAACTCCCACCAAGCAGGACCCACCAGAAGCCAACGGAAATAGAGGGAATGATTTCTGTGAGCCAAGGAACCAGAAATCATTCCCATAAAGTTTCTCCCGTACAGTGAGATCCATCAGTGCAATTGGCAGACTCTAAGCCATTCCTGAAGGAGCCTTTTCTCCAAATGACATAATCACATCATGATGAATCTGCCTTGATTTGCTCAGGAGAGCTATTGTAGAATCATAAAAGTAAATTTATTAGGTCATCATGACCATGCTCCCTGCCAAAGCAGATTGCTAACTCGAGTGTAGCCGTCATTGCTTTTTTTCCCCAGTCTAGTTTTAAAATAACAGAGAGGCTCCCACAGCTTCTCAGGGGGTGAATATTTCACAGGCTAATAGGCCTCACCCATAAGAAGTGACTTCTGATATTCAGCTTTGAAATCCCTTCATCTCAGGGATCCAACTGCACGTGACTCTTGGTAAAATGAGTCGTTCTTTCCCCTCGGCCTCTGACCTCAGTAGAAGGCAGAGAATGAGTACGTTACACTCTAGGTGGAAACATTTTTCTAAATAAGAGGAGAAGGCCAGGATACTAAACCCCAGGAACAACATTTGTACAGAGTATTTAAAAAATGACCCAGAGCCAGTAAATTCACATTTCCCGGTCAGTCCTCGCTCTTCCCTTTGCATGTGCCAGCAGGCTGCCTTCTTTCTGCACAGCAGTGCGAGCACCAGCCTCAGCTTGGAATTTCCTGGCCTTTGTCAGTTTATCCAATGGAGTTTTCCTCTCCTTCACATCCGCTCCCACTTCCCCCTTCTCCCCCCAACTCAGGTCTGCACAGTAGATGGACCTCTGCGATTGGAGAGAGGATGTGTTGTAGTTCGAAGTACTCGGGGGCTCTAAGTGCTGTCAGACGTGACTCCTGATAGTTCACAGATTCTCTCTTTTGTTGCTGCTTATTCATGTAGTGCCAACTGGATTTTTCCTCTCCTGAAGAATTCCTTTGACTGCCAAAAAAAAAGGCAAGTCATTTCAAGGCAGGTTAAAGAATCCAAGGAGGAAAACAAATGGGAGCGTTCAAAGCCGTGTGCTGCTTGCTTTGTTTCTTGGAGCACTTTCTCCCCTAAAATATAGTTCTAATTTCCCCTTTCTTTCATGTCATGCCATAACAGTTAGGCAGGGGCATTTCTGAGCCAGCAGCGTACTTCTTAGTACAGTTGTGCCTAAATGGTCCAACTGGGATCAGAGCCCTCTTGTACTAGGCAGAGGTCTGTGAGGTGGTCATGGGATGAGGTCCCCAGGTATGGCCATGATGCCCCTAGAGCTCCATGACCATGCCAGTCTCGCCCAACAGGCACCCTTTTCCTCACCTACCACATCTTGTTGGTAATTATAGTAAATAGGGAGGCTGCCCTTGAGTTTGTGTTTGGACATGGTCCTGATGGACCCCACTGAACCCTGTGGGTTCAGGGACTCTTCTGGGTCCTGCTCCAAGTGATTGCCTCATGGGACACCCCCAGCCTTATGGGCTAGACGCATGGCTCCAGAGCTATGCCTTTACCACACCCCAAGCCTTGCAGACGGTATTTAGGTGTTGCCTCTCCACAACCCTGTCTCTGCACCTGCACCGACCCTGGGCTCTCCATACTGTAGTGGGCCCCCAATGAGGCCTCCTCCTCCCCCAATAGCCTCAGCCCAGTCCCCAGGTTTAAATAACAACAGAAAGCACAAGCCCCTGGGCTACAACACAGCCATAACGCAGGGTCCATACTCTAGCCCCTTTTAGAAGACAAGCTTCTCTCTCAATAGACTGAGCCTCTCCCAGTACCGATGAGCTCATATAGCCCCTTAATCCTAGCAGAAGCAGAACAGGCAGCCAAGTATCTCCCATTAGCTTCCCCTGTAAGAGCTCTTGACTGCTGCCAGAGAACTAACTCCCTAGTCCCAGCCCTGGGGTTTATATGTGCCCAGAGCCCTGCCTTCTTCCGGTCAGCTGACCCGGTGCAGGTGCAAACTAATTCCCTCATTAGCCTGCTGCCACAGTAACCTGCACCTGGGGGTTTCTGCCTGGTTGCTAGGGCCCTCTGTCTAGGCAGTTTCTACCCTTAAAGCATCAGGCACCTTAGTGCCTTGCAACAGAGGTTAAAACAGAAGACCAGCTCCTTCCCTCAAGAGCCAGATGGGAGCACTGCATCCAAGCCTGACCTGATCTATGTTGCGGGTGCTTGGGTCTCAAATTTCGGTTCCATCTTAGTCCAAGAATCACTCAAGCAAGGACTGAGGAAATCCAAGGCACCTTGCAAAGCAGAAGGCCCCCCTGGCAAAAGTGTTGCCTGGAGCAGAGAAATGAACTGTACTCAAATTATTGACAAATTTCATAACAACTGCCAAATCCTCAGCAGCACTGAGGATTCATAATACTATTGACGGAAAGGTCCTCAGACATACCTCTTTTGACTGCCATGTGTTTAGCCAGCAAAGATTCAAGCCAGCAGTAAGGCACAAGAGTGTATACTAGTCTTAGTGGGAAATTGTACACGGTATTCCTCTCTGCAGCTAGAAATGGTAAATCCCAGCATGCTGCACTCTAGACAGCCTTTCTTCAGTTCTCCCAGAGGCTGATTTATTTTTTGAAGGGAAACACTGGCCCTTTATAGAGGTGACAGGAAGAATGTTATGACATATCAGGGAATCCCTAGGAAGCAAAGATATGTTTTTGAACAGATGTTATCGTGCACATCTGTGCAGCGCAGAACACTATGCTCCTGGGCCTTGTTAAACTCATTTGGACGGCAACTGCAGTACTGGAACTTGTGTCTCTGCCTAATTCCATCTGGAAACAAACGTATTATTGAGATTGCAAAGGAGGTAGGGAGGTCCAAGCCCCATATCTCAGTCAGTCACTTCTGTCTAGGTCTGCTCAGAAATGGTGCATCAAAGCCACTTTTCAACAGCTGGCTTTTTGAGAAAATGATATTTTTTGGTGACAAGTCCACTCTCCATGGAAAATGTTGACTTCTCAGGATGACCTGACGATCCTGCTTTCAGTCAAAAAATGAACTTTTTTTGTTTTTTCCATAATTTTTTTTTTAAATTTTTAGGGGTAAAAGGAAAAAAAATCAACTGGCTCTGTTTCTAGCTCATTTCGTATTTTGTACTATAGTTCTACAAACCAGGAGACCAGCCCCCTATTGAAATCTTTCCAGCTACTGAAGAAAATACATTTGGCATGTAAGATTTCTTGGTGTGTACCAGGCTTTCAGGGCTACCAGGCTTACCAGGGAGGTTAACAGCATCTCGTAGGCAGTACTGCATCATAAGGGCAATAGCTGTGGGTAGACTGACCCTGAAATCATGGAATCAAAGCATCTTGAAGGGTGTGTGAGACTGCTTGGAGACATCAGACACTCACTTGGCACAAGAAACAAAGCTGGAGAAGCCTGGACACGTGAAAGATTTGGTAACCTGATATTCCATTACTGATGTTCAGCTGATTATTGTTTAGTACACGCTGGGGACCAAGCCACCTTGAATTAATTGACAGATACTTTTTCAGTCCCTGCTCCATTTATGAATCCGAGGCAGGTTATATTTACCCATATAAATGGCAGCTGGAACAATTATTTGTAGTCTAAGTGTAGGGGACAGGGGACAGCGTGGGGAAATTTGTAGTTAAGTGCCTTGTTAAGTATTTCTAGGTTGCTCGCAAGCTGTTGGGGGAGAGTTTCAAGGTGCAAATGAAAGTTGGGTACCCAGCTCATACTGCCAATAGGTCCCAGCTGCTCTTTGTGCTTTTGAAATCCTCACCCTTTGCACCAACTGTAAGTGCTGTGGAGAAAAGGAGTTCTTGATAACCTGACACCTTGCACAAGCGTTGCATTCAGATTAATAAAATCAAAAGGCCTGAGCTGTGCTATCCTCAGTATTCACTTTGTTGGTTGCATCTGTGATTATTCACCACATTTCTTCTCATTGCAGGGAAAACTGGATGCCCTGTGGGTACTGCTGCGGAAGGGTTATGACCGTGTGTCTGTGATGCGCCCTAAGCCGGGTGACAAGGTACGTGCCTTAAATAACAGCTATTGCACTTAAGAAACGATTCCTTGAACTGTGTTTGCTGCTGAAATCCCTACAGGTTCAGCTTCCTGTGGCTCAGAGCATGGGGACAATTTGGGTAGATCGGTCATGTGTAACAACAAAAGCTCATCAGCGGAAGCCAGCAACTTGATTCAATTAGCTGCAGCATTGTGAGCAGGAAAAAAAATGGTATGCCAAAACAATGATATATATGACTTCCTTATTTACCTAATCTTTATGGCTCAGTCTTATAGTTCAGGGCTAAAATTCTGGGCTTAGCAAAGTGAAGGGAAAGCTCCCATTGATTTCAGTGGAGCTAGGATTTCGCTCTAATTTTGAGTTAGAGGGACATTTTTTCTTTGTGTGCATTGTAGGATGAGATCCCAAGTCATTTTGAGACTCTAAATTTGGTGGCTCTTGATTCTTCATTATTATTTCCTGGCAGGTAAAATTCTCCAGAGTGAAAGGAGATGGACATGGAATGTAGTAGGAGTTTCCTGTTTGTCTGTCTTGTCCTCTCTCCTATTTATTATTCATCAATTTGAGAGCCTGGGAAACAGACAGCAAGATTGCATGCATTTCAGTACACAATATGCGTGAGCTGACATTACTGTGGGAAACATAACTTTGCATTTTCTTATGAATTTAACTTGCAGACTTCCTCTGGTAATAACAAACTATTATTGTTTATACCTGCTATATATGTGAGCGTTTGTACTGACACTTACACAACTGTATGTGTTTCTCTTATTCAACTGGCATAATTACATCATGCTTTTTTATATATACATATATCTATATAAAAATTGTAGGGTTGTATAGTTGACCGGTTAAATAAAGCTCAGTCAATTGACCAGTCAAATATTGGTCAAATATTGTAAAAAAAATTGCCAATAGGTCCATAAAATGCAGAGAAAGAACACAGATTTTACATTAAGAAATGTGTCGAAAAACAATTAAAAAATCATATTTCTGTCAAGAAAACTAAAATGTGTAGTATTTTTGTAAAATTGCTGTAATCTTTGATTGGTCAAATATATGCAGTCAGTTGACTGGCCAGTTGACAACCAGAACAGTAGGGCTGGAAGGGACCCCAAAGGATCATCGGGTCCAGCCCCCTGCATGAGCAGGAAAGGCATCTGGGGTCAGACAACCCCAGCCAGGTGACCGTCCAGTCTTCTCTTGGAGACGTCTAGAGTAGATGATTGCACCACCTCTACGGGGAGCTTGTTCTGTAGTCTGGACACCCTAGTGGTAAAGAAACTTTTCCTAATGTTCAGCCTGAAACTATCTTCCAGGAGTTTGTGGCCGTTGTTTCTGGTTTTCCCCCAGAGTGCCCTGGTGAACAGTTGTTCACCCAGCCCCTGATATGCGTCTCTGATATAGTGGTAAGCTGCAATCAGGTCCCCTCTCAGCCTTCTTTTCTTAGGCTGAAGAGTCTGAGATCCCTCAGCCTCTCCTCATATGGCTTGCCATGCAAGTCCTTGATCATGTGGGTGGCCCTTCTCTGGGCCCTCTCTAGCTTTAGCATGTCCTTGCTGAAGTGCGGTGCCCAAAACTGGATGCAGTGCTCCAGTTGTGGCTGCACCCATGTTGAGTAAAGTGGGAGAATCACTTCTTTGGATTTACTGGAGATGCATCGATGGATGCATGCTGGAGGTTTATTGGCCCTTGTGGCTACTTCATCACATTGCCGGCTCATAGTCACACTGGGGTCTATTGTTACCCCCAGATCACTTCCATTTGTAATGCTGGTCAGGTTAGCAATGCCCAGCCTGTAGGTGTGCTGGGGGTTTTCCTTCCCAGATGCAGCACTTTGCATTTTTCTCTGTTGAACCTCATCTGGTTCTGTTCTGCCCAACATGCCAGCCTGCCTAGGTCTGCTTGTACCTGCAGTCTGTCTGTAGGTGTGTCTGCACAGCCCCATATCTTGGTGTCATCCTCAAACTTGGCCAATGGGCTTTTAATCGCCTCATCCAGGTCATTGATGAAGATATTGAACAGCACTGGGCCAAGCACCAACCCCTGGAGTACACCAGTGCCCACATCTTGCCAGGACAACACCGATCCATTCATTTGGACTCTGTGTCCTACCCCACAACCAGTTTTGCACCCACTTGATTGTCCCACAGGTGTGCCCAATATCTTCCAGTTTTCTGATGGGTGCCATGTGGGATATGGAGTCAAAGGCTTTCTGGAACTTGAGGTATATGACATCAACCGCTTTTCTCTCATCCAGGTGATGAGTCACCTGATCGTAGAAGGAAATGAGGTTGGTCAGATAAGACCTGCCTGCAACGAAGCCATGCTGAGTGTCATTCAGTATCATGCCTTCTGCAAGTTTGTCACATATAGCCTCTTTGATGGAAATTTCTAAGATTTTCCCTGGAATAGAAGTTAACCTAATTGGCCTGTAGTTTCCTGGGTCTTCACGCTTCCCCTTCCTGAAGATGGGCACAACATTAGCCCTCTTCCAGTCCTCTGGGATTTCTCCAGAGGCCCATGATTTTTTAAAAACCTTTGCCAGGGCCTCTGCGATTAGTTTGGCCAACTCTTGCAGCACTCTTGGGTGGAGTTCATCTGGTCCTGGTGATTTATATACATCTAATTTCTTTAATTGATTTTACACCAGTTCTATGGCAATGATGGGAATAGTGTCAATCCCGCCCTGCTCATTCTGTGCCCCACCTGGCATGTTGTTCCCCTTGGTCTTGTGAAAGACCGAGGCATGGTAGTCATTTAGGAGTTCCCTTTTTTCCTGAGTGGTAGTGACCAGCTATCCTGAGGCATTGAGCAGCAGTCCCATACTTCCATTAGTTTTCCTTTTACTCCCTATGTAGCTAAAGAAGGACTTCTTGTTGTCCTTTATTCTTGCAGCTAGTTTTAGTTCAGTTTCTGCCTTAGCTTGCCTAATCTGTTTTCTACAAGTGTAGGCCATTGTCAAGTAGTCTTCCTTAGAGGCCGTCCCAAGTTTCCATTGTTTATATGCCTCTTTCTTTTTCTGTAGGAGGGCTGCAACTTCCCTGCTTAGCCAAGAGGGGTTTTTGACCCTTCTGCTACTTTTTCCCCATAATGGAATGGATTTTCTCTGAGCCTTAAGGATTGTATCCTTAAGGAATGACCATTCTTCTCATGCTCCCTTTACCTATGGTCCTTGATCTTTCAGGGCATTCTCTACTAGGGACCTGAGCTTATTAAAATTTGCATTTTTGAAGACTAAGACTTCGAGCTTGGTATCTGTTTTGTCAGCCTTTTGATGGACCATGAACATAATGATTTCATGGTCGCTATCACCTAGGATGCCTTCTGTTTAAGTTGGTCACCAGGTCCTCCCTTCAGCCAGGACCAGGTCAAGAACTGCATTGCCTCTAGTTGGCCGATGCACTTCTTGAGTCAAAAAAAGCTCTTCAGTGCTGGTCAGGAAGGATCATGATCTATCCGAGCTGGCCAAGCACTCCTCCCAGGAGATGTCTGGGTAGTTGAAGTCACCCATGACAACCATGTCCTGTTCATGCACGGCCTCTGTTAGTTCACGGGTGAATGCTAGATCAAGTTCCTCCCCTTGGTTAGGCAGCCTGTAGTATACACCTACAGTCAGGTTTCTCTCACCGTGCTCCCCCCAAAGCTTGACCCAGAGGGTTTCAAGCTAATCTTCTTTGGGGCCAACATCAGCCTGTAGGGAGGTGTACTGCTCTTTCACATAGAGGGCAACACCCCCACCTCTCTTCCCTACCCAATCCTTTCTGTGAAGGACGTAGCCCTTTATGGCTATGCTCCAGTCATGAGAGGAGTCCCACCAGGTCTCCATGATCCCTACTAGATCATAGTGCCCAGTGGAAAGCTTATTTGACCAATCAGTTGAGCAGCTTGCCAACTCTAATAAATTGATATATACAATTAGTACAGAAAGGCAAGTTTATCTGTACCATAAATCAGCTGCATGTAGCGGGGTTCTGTCATGACTTCTTCGGGCCCAGCATTTTCATAAACATGTGCAGCAGTCAGAACACTTCAGGAAACTCAGACAAAAAGTACTGACAACCATGTGACATTTTTGATGGAGATTCATCATTCTCTAATATTTGGCTCCACATATTTTTTTCCAGTGAATTAAGAACCAATGTTTTTTTGTGAGTAGGAGCTTTAATACTTTATGCCTTCAAGGGGAAAATTGACTTAAATGTCGTCTTTGCCCGTGGGAGGAAAGTTCATGCTATGCAAATTGGTACTGCGTGGCAATTTGTATGAACTTTTCCCACAGAGATATGGGTCTGAATAGTTTCTTTTTATTATTTGGACTGATGTCTCAAATCGATGAGCTAACAGTGCGTTATTTGAAAGATTCAGCCTTGTTGCTCATTGGAAGCTAATGAAATCGATAACAATTTACATCAGAGTAATGAGCAGCAGAGTATACCCTTTCACATCCACACCCCCATTTATACTGTACTCTGAGACAGGTTTGCATCCATTTAAATCCACACAGTGATGTCACTCCAAAATTTATACCAATGTAAGCAAAAGTGGAATTGCTCCACATGATGTGTGGTCAAGATTCCTGTTTAACTACAGCTCTGTTATGTCTTCCTTGCACTGCAAGGGGACTTTGGTTTGGGTGTGGATGTCATGTGGTGTAATGGATAATCTGGCCTATAGCATATGCAGATCTAAAGCTTCTGAACCCCTAGTTTGCTCAAGGACACTTGCAAACCATTTGAGCTAAGTACAGACAGTCAAAAAGCCAAAGGCTGAATTGATTCAGTCTTTGCAGGTTAGTTTAAGCTGTAAAGATTAAACCAATAAGCAAATGAACAGACATTCACTTTTGATTCAGGAAACACAGCCATATGCCTGCAGTGGCTCAGGCCAGAAGCCAAGGGGATGCTAGCATGTATCCAGTATAGGCTGTGTGTTCACTTTGTCTTCCTGCTGTCACCAGAGGTGCCTGGGATTTGCAGTCCACAATCACAGCAGCAGGACTCTGCAGGATTGCTCATCTTTTCCTTTTCCTCTTCCTGCTTCCAGGTGCCTCTGAGATTTCTAGTCCACAGTTGCAACCAGTGCTGAGTAAGCAGGCAGGCAAGCTCCGTACTTGGGAAACGGGAAGTTTAAACCCCAGCAGGGGTTTGCCTGGGGGGGGGCAGTGAGCCAGCACTCACTGCTCCAGATAGGCCCTGCTCTCTGGAGCAAACAGCCTAGGTCTGCAAAATGCTGGGATGCTGGAGGACTCTGATTTAACTTGAAACAGGATGGGGGCTGAGACACAAGTTTCATAGACCGGTTTGACCTAAATCAGTTCAGTCTGATACTACATTCAACCAGGTTTATCTTAAATCAATTTCAGCCATTTTTAAATTGGTTTATATGCACTGAATTTCTGTTCTGTTACAGGTTTAAACCAGTTTCTGATCACTTACACTGGTTTATGTGTAACTTCTGTCCTTAGCCTTGGAGTACTTCCCTGTGTGGCGCTTCTTTGAGCTTCAGCTGTTCCTAGAATAGCCTCTTTCCCTATTGCAGACCAAGCATCTATGCTTCTGTTCTCTGAACAGCCCTCTGCCTTTGTAATCACCTTCATTTTAAGTGAATGGTTGTGTTTTTTCTCTCATGGGATTGACATAACTACCAGGTGAGGTAACCAAAGCCAAAGCTGTGCAATACTGTTTAAGCCAAAAGAAGCACTGCAAAGCACTGAAATGCTAGTGACATTTGTTAGTTTACACAGCTGAATTTGCTAAATTAGGCTGGGTTTTCCCCTCCTGTTTTATGATTTCTCTTCAATTCCTCAATGATTGTATTAGATTTGAGGTAAGAAAGATGATCTCATTTTGGAAGAACAGGGCTCAGGTGGACTGAATTTCCCTCTCAGCTCTGCTGCAGGCTCCTTTTGTGATGTTGACCAAGGTATTTCATCTCTGTGTGGCTCAGCTTTTCTCTCTGCAAAATGGTGGGGGTATGAGGGTAGTCCTCTGGTCATTAGATGAGCTAGGAAACGTTGTCTACCTTTCCTTTAGCAAAATTAGGAAGATAAAAGCTCCTTGTCATGGGAGAGGAGAGAAGAGGGGCTGGGAGAAGCTATCAGGTGTACAGTATTTCTATGTCTTGTTACTGGAGTGCCTTTGCAGTTAAAGAACTGACCTGGCGCTCTCACAGCACGGCTCACTTCCCATGCCTAGGCCAACTGTGCAACCTTGGGCCAGCCTCTTTGCCCTCTCTTTGCCTTCCTTCTGTATAGTGAGGAGATGATGCTGCCCACTGCATCCTGTGAGGTAAAACGCACCACCTTGTTTGAAGAACTCAGTTAAATGAAATCCTAAATTTGGGTATATTAAAATAAATAGTTGAATCCAAGCCAGCAAAGAAAACGAGGGGGATCCCAAGCCTGTTGCAATCTCAGTAGGCCTATGTCTGTTGTTCTCTAGTTCTGAAGAAAGAAGTGCAAGCACATGGCCACCCCTGAGGTGATAAACCTCGTATGGTCTCAGTTACTTAAAGGTTAGCTGCTTCTCTGGGCCAGCACGCGTCAAACACTAACTCATAAAAGGCATTCCCACTTCGGTGCCATTGGCTCCCCGTATCAAAGAGAAATCCAGCATAATGGTCAGTGTTGAGTGGCTTGAGGCAGCTGCGGGGAAACAGCCGCAGAAGCAGGCTGCAGCTGTCTGTGCATCCTGGACATCCGAGCACAGATGCACTCGAGGCAGTGTTAATGGTTGAATTCTCCTAAAGACAGAACTAACAAATAAAAATTCCCCTCCTCACTGTGTAAAAGGAGAAATCCATGGAAGGGCCTTCAACAGGCAAGCTGTGACTTCTCCCAAGTGCGAGGGGAAGGGGCTCCCTTAACCAAACATAACCTGCTCTTCACCAGGGTAACATGAGATTTCCCTGCAAGGGCGAGATTCTTCCTGGCACAAACGGATTCAGCTGTCCCATATGATTCCCAATAAACTACCGGGATCTGGTAGCGTAAGCAGGCTCAGTAGAAGTGAAGAGGACATTGGTTGTGCCTGGATTATGAAATCACTGTCTTGGGTCTGCATCTATAGTCTTGGGGTATTTCACAGATCTCTAGAAGATGGATTTGTTTTAATCCTGTCTTTGCATGTCATGCCAATGGAAGGGGCAGGTAACTCTCTAAGCAGATGCCTGTCACCAGAATTGAGATTTGCACATTGCCACGTCTTATGCCCTAGGTCCTTGGAAACATAGCTGGTGCTGCCATAAGGGCTTTCTAGAGGTGGGTCCAAAGCTGAATGTGGAATCGGGGAGCTGCTCTGTAGACTTCAGCCAAGCTCTAGCTAAGCCAGGTACTGCTGCTAGCTTATCCGTACCAGCATGGTCAGCACAACTTGCAGAAACGGCTTGGGCAAATACTTGGGCATGCTGCTGTGGTTATGCAGCTGGCAGATGATGCTTCTCAGGCATGTTTGTGTGTCTGAGTGGCACTGCAGTCCCAGCAGGACCTACAGGGTTGATAGGGCCAGGGTCAGGGGGATTGAGACTAAGATCAGTGAATAACATCAGTGCACCCAAGCTCAGAATGAAACCTCTTTGTATTCATCTGTAGCTAAACCCTATCTTTTCTGCCCCTGGAGGAACACTGCACTGTGCATTTTCAAGAAGGGCTTAGATAAGTATTTGGAGCTTTGCAGACTTAGACATTTAACAAGTCACTGGACATTTGCCGACAGGAACCCTTTATCAAGTTCTGTTCCTAAGATCTAGAGGAGGAGGAGTTTGGGGGCAGGGTGAGATCAAATTTGTACCTTATTTCACTCTATTTTCCCCTCTTTCTCCCTTCTTTCCTCTTCAAAAACAGATTTGCCAGCACATTAGCTGGGCTGTTCACATTGAGATGGTTCACATCACGTAAAGCATGGCTCTAGCTACCACGCTGTATCACATCGTTATTACCTTGTATTTATAGTGGTTCATGCAGTGTGCTAGGTGTCCTCCAGACACTGAGGAGGGGGCTGGTCATTGCCTTGAGGGCCTTTTTGCTTTAGGCTGTGACATAGGCATAGGTAACATGTGATGTAGGGAAGGGGGGTGAGAGTAGCAAGTATGCAGTTCATGTAAAAGCCAGATGCACGGATTGAAACTCTGGGTGGCACATGGCCCTCGGACTTAGGGTCTGTTCCTCCCTCTGCTCTGTGCCCCTTCAGGATGGGTCTGTTAAAGAGGGTCTTAAATCAGCTGGAAGGAAGTGCAGCAGGGGCTAGGGACAGGAGCTCCCAGTACTGTCACCATCTCCCACAGTAGCACTGAACGAGTTACTTGGAGCCCAGCCCCCCTCCGCCAAGGGTATTTAGGCAGCTAACTCCCATTGATTTCAATAGTATTTGGGTACCTGAATAAGAAGTAAGAGCCTAACACCTCTGGAGATCTGGTCCTCAGTACCTGATCTGTAAAACCAGGCAAAAAACTCCGAGAGGTCCCTTAGCTTTCTGCATCTGCATCGTCCCTATCTCCATGTAAGAGGATACTCTACAAGGAAGTGTAACAAGGGACTCCGAGACTTGTGGGCGGGAGACATTATGGAAGGCAGAGAAGGGCTATGTTGTGTGGCTCTGCGCCTTAATATGATGCTAGTATCAGAGCTCAGCATTTCTGAAAGCCGTCCATGTCTCTGCCCCAGAGATGCTCAGTTGGCATAAATCAGCAGAACCGCCAGCTTACACCTGTCAAGGACCCACACCAGGGTGTTTAGCTCTGCCTCCACTGGCCACAGGTTCCCAGTTGTATCCACAAGAAGGAAATGTGCACCAAATCCTGGGCCTTTAACCAGCCCCTTGCTATTGTAAACTAACGAGCATTGTTGATTGCAAAGCAGAAGGAAAGGAGAGGGGGTGGAAAGCAAGACCTGTTATGAAATTCACTCAGAGGAGCTGGGATGCACAAAGAGGTTGTGAAATTCTTGATGAAGAGTTGGACCTGGAAATGGTCTGAGGTTACCAGCAGACACAGCTGTTTCCAATAAGGCAAGGAAGTCAGGGTCACATGGGATTCCTGTGGTCGTCTCACATTTTAAAGGGACTAGGTTTGCATTTTTGTCTGCATTAGTGAGGTTATTTTTACATTCAAAACATCATCAGCTGAGGGGAGTTTTTCAAAAAAATGTGACCACTTTTATTGTGGGGCAAGAGAGCACTCATAATTGCAAAGTGCTCATTAATACAAAGCCTCTTTGTCATTATAGTGGCACCCGCTAGTGGCTCTTTCAAGCTGTTGGTTGCATTTTCAGGAGAAAACCCTGTCAACCTTATAAGTAGGTTGTAAAAACACGTTTTGTGCTGAAACTTGACCTGCAAAATCTCATGCTGGGAGCAAATTATGTTTATAAATCTTTTTTTGGTAACTTTATTTGCATTGGTTTCCTATTAGTCGTGTGTGTTTGTGGAGGAAAAGTGCAACAAGGCCCTTCTGTGTAAATAAATATTCTGCATAAGTTATCCAAAATGTAAACAGGGGCTAGTGGGGGAACAGACAGACACATCTCTAAGATAAATGTTATTTTGCAAATTTTCCACTTTTCTTACAAGAAGTCACTGGAGCGGTTCTGTAGAAATTATTACAGAGAGACTGGGGCTCTGCTAATTGTTAAAAATTTAGAGGAAAACACTCGAGTGATGCTTTTAGAATAAAGCAGGAAGAAATTCATTTATTTCAGGTGATAACACGAAAAACTTGTCTTACTGTGAAGGAAACATCCAACATCTGCAATATTATAATTTTTTTAACTCTTTGCCACGAAAGAGTCCTATTTAACAGCCAGAGCCTGTAACATTTCCCCCCCAGCAAAGCATTTGCATGTGTTGAACTTCAGGCAAACGCCCAAGTCCCATTGAATTCAGAGGGATGCTAGCGCACGTCTCTGCATGCTTTGTTGAATCGGAGCTTAAACCCCCACAACTGTGCAAAATGGGGAGATAAGGGAGCTTTTCCTAATCCCAGCCGGTGACTGTCTGAAAATCTGAAGTGGGAGGATTAATAGCCCTTTTAATTTTCATCCTGCTTACTATAATTATAGCTCTAATGTGTCCCATTAGGGCTGAGGTCAGCTTACTATTCTCATATGGGAGCAGCATGAGTTTGTGGTCGGGGATTAGACTGGGAGTCTAGAAGCCTGGAGCCTTCGCTGTGCTCTATCCCTGACTCATTTGGTGCCCTTGGTCAAGCTAGTCCGTTATCTTGGCCTTCTCAGATTTTCGGGGTAGTAATCCGTATTTCCCTTTCTGAAGCACCACTGGCTGCAAGAGTGAAATGTGCTAAAGACCATCACTGATACATGTAGGCTGAAGGGATTGTTTTTAGAGGCAGTTCTTTGTTAAGACTGTGGTCAGTTCGCTGGGTTATGGCACAATTGCACCACCAACATTCAGGGTTGGTGACAGATAGGACAAGGAGGGCTGACCTTGTGGCAGGTACAGCATTTTGTGGGCACCTCCGAACTAGTTTATCTACTGGAATCAGTCTAGCCACCCCCACTGCATGACCTCTTGAGTAAATTACTTAGACACTTTTATCCTTTCTTCCCCATTGATCATTTCAGGTTTTGTGAAGGACCCCAAGCATTGTAATGCTAAGCACATGATCTAGATGCATGTTGCGGATTTTAACTGGTGGTGTGCTGGCTGGACATTCAGAGCTGCATTTTAAAATAGAAATTAAAAAACCATCATAGTGAACGATTTTTTGGTATCCAGCGGCAATAACTTAGCATTTCCCCTTTTTCCACTATTCCTGTGCTTGGAATGCCTTTAAACTGCTGTGCATCAATAAATGTTTCTGGAGATGAGAGAGATTTTGACTATTCTGGCTTTTGGGAGATTTGATTCTCTCGGTTATGTGAGGACACTAAGAACCCCCGTTATTCCTTCTGAGGCTCTCTGCAGAAAAGGCAGTTACTGTACATTAGTGCAGCACTGAAATCACCGCAAGTGCTAACTTTATTTAAAGTGCGATTTGAACTGATGCAGGAAACGACCCCCTCTAAGCATCCAGCTATGTAATTTCCACTGCTGCAAGTTACTGGACAAACTCCCTGGCCTAGGAAGATTTCTCAGAACTGCCTAGAAGAGCAGCATGGTGTTTGTAAATGCTGCGCGAGAGGAGCCTTTCCGTATAATGGCCTGAGAAATACAAAGGGGATTTTTAGAGCAGAAGGCAAAAACAGGCAGTGCAATTGGAGCAGTCACACTTTCCTTTACATGCGGTAAGTCATTCTGCAGCAGCTTTGTGAATGTACAACAGGCCAAGACTAAAATGCACAGCGTGGTGCCAGGCCAAAAATGGAAAGGCTTTCAGGGGAAAAATGTTGAAAGAAACCAAGAAGAGAACTCGAAAAATGATTCCATGGAAATTCTGGGCGGGGATTTTTTTTTTTAATTAAAGCCAAAACACAGAAGAGCTTTCAGTTTTGTAAAATGAAAGCGATCTCAATATCTCCACGGATAATTTTGAAGTTCATTTGGAAAAAGGTCAGCTACAGGGACCTCTAGACAAACAGGATTTCATAGATTTCATAGACATTAGGGCTGGAAGGGACCCCAGAGGATCATTGAGTCCAGCCCCCTGCCCCAGGGGCAGGAAGTCAGCTGGGGTCACAGGATCCCAGCAAGATAAGTATCCAAATGTGTCTTGAAGGCATTCAAAGCAGGTGCTTGAACCACTTTCAGCGGCAGTCTATTCCAAACCGTGGGGGCTCGGACAGTGAAGAAGTTCTTACTTATGTCTACCCTGAATCAGTCGTGGCAGTTTGTGACCGTTCGATCTTGTCATCCCTTGGGGCGCTCTGGTGAACAGACATTCCCCCAGATCCTGATGAGCACCCCTGATAAACGTACAGGTGGCCACCAGATCACCCCTGAGCCTGCGATTTCTCCAGGCTGAAGAGCCCCAGGGCTCTCAGCCTCTCATCACAAGGTCTGTTTCCCTGACCTCTGATCATGAGTGACTCTCCTCTGCACCCTCTCAAGCTTCTTCACATCCTTTTTGAATTGTGGAGCCCAAAACTGGACACAGTACTCCAGCTGCGGCCTCACCAAGGCCGAGTACAATGGGAGAATGACGTCCCAGGATTTGCTTGAGAAGCATCTATGGATGCAGGCCAGCGTTGTGCTCGCTTTACTAGCCTCAGCATCACACTGAAGGCTTATGTTCATCTTGTGGTCAATCATGAACTCCAAGTCCCTTTCATCTGTGGTGCTAACCAGTGTAGCACTGCCGAGCCTATAAGCATGCTGCAGGTTTTTCCTCCCAAGGTGGAGAACCTTGCATTTTTCTGTTCTCATCCACCCATTTCCTAAGCCTGTCAAGATCTGCCTGGATCACCCTCCTGTCCTCAAGTGTGGATGCTTTACCCCAAAGTTTGGTGTCATTGGCAAACTTGGCCAGTCCACTTCTGACACCAATGTCCATATCATAGATGAAGATGTTAAATAGTATAGGCCCAAGGACAGAGCCTTAAGGGACCCCACTGGTGACCGTGCACCAAGACGACTGGCTCACACCAACTACCACCCTCTGGTCCTACCGCGGAGCCAGTTCCCCAGCCAGCGGATCATGGTGAGGGTGAGGCCGCAGTTAGCCAGTTTAGCCAAGAGGTGATCATAGGATACCAGATCGAAGGCTTTTTTCAAGTCAAGATCTATGACATCAATCTCTTCCCCCTTGTCCAGGTGATAGGTCACGTGGTCATAAAAGGAAATGAGATTGGTCAAGCAAGGCCTACCCGCAACAAACCCATGCTGGGTATCCCTCAAGATATTGCCTTCAGCTAGACTGTTAAGGATGGCCTCTTTGATAATCTTTTCCAAGACCTTCCCTAGGATAGAGGTCAGGCTGATGGGCCTGTAGTTTGCTGGATCTGCTTTTCTCCCTTTGAAGATTGGCACAACATTGGCCTTCTTCCAGTCTTCAGGCACTTCACCAGAGCACCAGGAGCTCTCAAAGATCCATGCTAGGGGCTGGGCTATGATGCTCGCCAGCCCTTTGAGTACCCTTGGGTGTAACCCGTCAGGGCTGGCTGACTTGAAGGTATCCAGTCTGTCAGGGCGTTCCTTTACGGGGTCAGCTTCGATGGAGGGCAAGGAATCTCCCTCACCCGGGCCTCCCTGACCCAGAGTGGGCAGGGGCGTCCCATGGGACTGGTGAAAACCTGACGCAAAGTACCCATTTAGCAAGTTCGCTTTTTCCTGGGTGTCGGTTGTCTGTTGTCCCATCTGGTTTAGCAGGATCCAATATTGCCCTTGCTTTTCCTTCGGCTCTGCACATATCTAAAAAAGGACTTTTCATTGTCCTTGATATTTGCAGCTAGTTGAAGTTCTGTTGCAGCCTTGGCTTTCCTGGTTTGCTCCCTGCAGGACTGAACCAGAGCACAGTATTCCTCCTTGGAGGTGGTTCCGGCCCTCCATCCTTTGTAGGTCTTCCTTTTAAGACACAGGAGGTCTGCCAGTTCCCTGGAGACCCAAGGGGGCTGCTGTGCCCTTTTGCTGCCTTTCCTCTGAGATGGGATGGACTTTGGTTGCGCATCCAGGATTGCTCCCTTGAGGAGCAACCACTCGTCCTGAACTCCCCTCTCCTTTGGGTTGTGGCCCTTTAGGGCCTCTCTGACGAGGATGAGTTACCATGTGTATTATGCTCAAAGTGGATGTACGCTGTACATCACTGCCGCAGCAGCCAGAGGTGGGATGAACTTGCTTACATTACCCTGTAGAGAAAGTGAAGACCATTATTTCCTGTGGGACTGGATTCAGACTCAGGACTTTCCAGCCTTTCTCCTACAAAGCAGAGTGTTTGGGATTCAGGACTTCAGTTTGGTCCCATCCATGTTGTGTACCATCAAGAGCAGGTTATTGATTACAGATGACAGGGTTAGGACAGAAGCTATGGTGCTCAAATGATATCAGTTCTTGGGGTGCAGCTAATGGTAAGTGCCCCCAGGAAGCTGACAGGAGAAGAGTGTGAAACCAGGGAAAACCAAGCACAAGAACAGTGCTGTGGTCAAGAGTAGGTGTTTCATCACAGGTTCATGCATCTGGTAACAGGAAAGCTCCAGGGATCTGCCAGGAACCATGGTTCACAAGTTTCCCAGGACCCATTTCAAGGAAAAGGCCCACAGTTTGGGTGGAACAGGTCAGAATAACTGGTTACCAGCCATATATTAGCTCTGTATCTATTTATAGGCTTCACTTTACAGAGTGAGCTAATCAGATCAGTTACCGGCTACACGTACGTTGTATCTGGGTGTGTGCGGGGTTATTTTACAACATCTGTGAAATTAAAAAGAGAGGGATTGTTCTGTCAGGCTTTGTGTGATGTTACTGGGCACTGCAGACAGCCCTGCCTTTTTTTTTTGTTTTTAATTTGCACTAGAAATTCCCATTATATAACTGAGGCCTCACAGTAGCCACCAAGACAATCAGCATCTTAGGCCTTGTACTGCACTTGAGTGGTCACTTGCCTTAGTGCCCAATAACCTAATGCTGCCTCCTGGGGATGCTGTAGCTGACCAGATAAACCCCGACCTATTCCATGTACCTGCAAGTTCAAAGCAGAATCCCATCTTTCCTTGAAATACTTGGTCCTATGAATATAAAAGCCCATTGGTAGCAGCAGGCTAAGCAACACTGAAAACATCCAGCAGGATGCATGCAGCTTTTCTGCTGGAAGATGTCCCCCATCTCGGTGCTACTAATAGTCTGCAATTTAGCAGAGAGCTTCTGGAGCTCTTCCTTTCAGTGTTCACCAGTAGTCAGTTTGCAGCCATTAGTACTTTGTCTTCAACTGTGTTTCTAGCAGGTTTACAAGGAAACATAAATCCCATTACTATTGCTGGAACACCATTTTAGGTTGACTTTACGTGAGTGCTATAGCAGAAAGAACAGAACAGCTTAGGCCTTTGCTTGCAGTGCCTGGGTTGAATTAAACTATCTTGAGAGCATTATTTCTTCATTATAAAAAAACCAACAAACCATGTGGGCAGATTCTACCACATTTCCTTCCACCAGTTGGCTTGCTAGGTGTATCCATACGAGACGCTGGAAGTGCAGTAGACTAATTGTACTGTACCTTAGCATGTCATGGCGAAAGCATCAGTATCACGTAAAAGACATGTGCCCATGCTCTTACGTAGTAGCATCAATTACAGTTCGTTAAGTTAGTACCTGTAAACGTACTAAATGTAATGCACTGTAATTAGGTGCATTAGTACATGTGTAGACATGCCCAGTGCGTATCAAAGGTGATAAAACTGGTCTGTTTTGCTACACAGTCAGTTTAAGCATTAGCGTGTAACAGGGCCTGTTTTGCTGGTCTAGGCAGAAATGCTATAAGGCACAGGATCTGAGCCATGAGGTGCTGAAATGCACTGATGTCCTTTTACTCTTTGGAGGAAGACATGGGGGAACTCCAGGCCAGGATGGTGAAGTGACTTGCCCGTGGGGCTGTGGTGCCAAGTTGCAGCGTCAGGGTTAGAACCGACATGTTCCTACTCCCACTCTGATGGAAACCATTGGGTCAGCCTAAGGCTCAGTCCCCTGCAGAGCTGGGTATGGACCCTGGGAGATCTGGATTCCTGCAAACTTAAAAAAACCTCCCCACATACACTGAAAGCCAGCAGGAATTTGCTTTCAGCCCAGAGTAACAGACTTATACTGATAGGTTATAGGGTTTGGGAATAGGAGTGTAACCTTTTTGTTCTTGTATTATTGTGGTATGAGTTCCCATTAGTGTGGTCATGGAAAAATTAATCTAAACATTAGGTCTTTTCTTGGAGCTAACAGCTCAGTAGCCAAGAGCCCGGTGATCTGTTTATCAGTTTAGAGGACTCCTGCCGAATTTTACATGCTGAAAACAATTGTAATTTAACTCCCATGTAGTGTCTCATGCAGAGACTATTAATAACAATATGAGCCTTTCCCTTTATTTCTGTAGGCTTTAGATCAGGAGGTTCATAGAGCATGTGTTAAATGTGAAGGTGAAGGGAATGCCACGGACAAGTTTTCCAGTAAGTGGCACTAAGTGCCACAAGCCCACCTATTTGGTAATAAGGGCCAGATGGAAATGGTTTCAGTGCACTGATGTCTTATCATGAAATGAAACAGTCCTAATAGTTGTCTGCTGACTAGAAGATAGGGAGATGACTGTATAAGTAGCGCGCTGGCTGCAGAGGGAATTGTTTCTTGGTACGACAAAGCCTGTTGCACATAGATTGATCTCACTTGGACAGGCTGGTTAACACATCCCAGAAACTATTTAACTGTTTCCTCAAACTGTCTCCAGATGCCCTTCTGTGATTTAAGAGACAAGAGCAGCCAGCTCAGTAATTAAACCAACGAGGTTTCAGGCTCTCAGAGTTCATTCATCCACCAGCCTAGACCCAGTGCAGATTTTGGTGTGGGATGGCACCAAGGAAACTTTTCCCCAGACTGCAGTGGCAGCAGCTGTAGTAATCGCCTCCTCTTTGGTTGTACCCTCTGGCCAGTACGCTTGCCCCTCCACCACACTCCTTCTCCAGCCGCAGGATCTCTCCGCAGGGGCTCCCTCCCGTATGCGCGGTGCCGGTCTGCACTGGGTTTGCACTAAGCAAGATTCTCTACAGCTGCAGAGGTGCTGTCAGGACTTTTCCTTAAAGTCAGATTCAGCGGCCTGGGCATGCGACCAGCACTGTTTAGAAAAACCACAGACAATGCAAGAGTGAACTGCTGCTGCCAATTTTGCTGAGTCCGCTAAACTTCAAACCTAATATTGTTTCCATGCTGCTCATCTCCACTGAAGCACAGCTGTGACTCTCTCCTCTAAAGGATCCCAGCTACAGGAAGGGGAATAAAGCATAGCCAAGGTTGCAGATTTGAGAAGAGTGACCCTTTAATGTACAACTCGTTCTCTAGGTTCATAAACTCTTCTGTACTGGCTACTGTTCCCCTGCTGGAAATGTGCATGAATGTGCTCCTCTTACGCTCAAAGCAATGGAGTGATCTACCTACAAGTTTTTTCTTCCTGTGATAGAAGTTGGCTTTTTGTGTTTTCGGTCTGTGTAGCTGGTGGGGAGGCTCCAGAGACATGAGTGTGATGCCTCTCTTTACCGCCTGCTTTATGATGAGCTTGATCTCTGTAGGTACCTATACATATGCAGCAAGGCTGCTCCAACCTGCTCTAATTACAGCACATTGGAGCAGACTTGATTAATTGGACTTGATTAATCAAGTCTGCTGGAGCATAGTAATTACTGTGATCCAACAGACTCCAGTGTCACATGTATCAGCATCTCTGTGCTGAAAAAATGGCAGTGGGGGCACTTTAACTAAAGTGTGGTGAGCTGCCATAATTAAAGAACTTGCTCTCAGAGCACATGTATAAATGCCCGTCTGTAAAATAGGAATGCTCTTCTGGTCTTACTCTTCGTTGGGTTTTTCCATTTATATAGTAAGTTTCTTCAAGGCAAGAGCTGCCTCTTAACCAAGGTTTCCACTCTCCATCTGCTCTTCTCCTGCCTTCCATGCATGCTGGACATGCTGCAGCCAGACATTTTCTGCAGCACGGTACCAGAAAGCATATTACATGCAGAGCAGCTGATCCAGGTGGCGAAGGGAATAGCAGGAGATAATGAATGGCATATTTGAGCTAGCCTTCAGGTAATGTAAGCAGACACAGTCAGTTCAGCTGCACTGTGGCCAAGCGTTGACTGTCTTGTGTGGGCGTGGAAGGATTGAACTTTAAAGGTAGAAGCACAGAAAGCAAAAGGGAAGGTAGAAGGAGCCTGTCGTGGAACCTGATCTTGGGCCCTTCTGCTCTCAAAGCAGCTCTAGTGCTTGAGCTGAAGAAGAAACTTTCTCAAGTGTCCCTAATGGGAAGATATGCATCTTCTCTGACAGTACGTCACTAGGGAGATAATCAGTTGCAAGTTTTAAAATTAGTACAGATACTGATGGGAGCTGTAATCATAGAATAATAGAAAGTTAGGGGTGGGAGGGACCTCCAGTCATCTAGTCATGTCTATTAATGACAGAAATTCCCTCCCATCCAAGCTGTTTTGTGCAATAGATGGGAAACACCTGGGTTTTTAAACAATTCGTACTGTAATGACTTTTAATGACTTCTGCTTTGTCTCTGCGACCTTGAGAACAAGCTTTGCACAGGAGTACTGAGGTTTGAAACCTTTCTCTCTCTTTACTAAACTTACAGCTAGGTGGGAACCTGATTTTGTTCCATTACAAAAGAGTACAAAAACCAGAAATCAGTGAAAATTCCTCTGAAATTAAAATTTGGGGGGGGAAAATAATGGGAGGTAGATGAAAACGTTGTGTCTGAATAAAACTAAAATGTAATGGCTTTTGATTCAAAAAGTAACGTTGAAATGTAAAATCCAAGCATCTCATGCAAAAGACTTTGGACCAGAATGGTCTGATGTTATCAAAATGTTTTGGTGTGAAGAAGGGTGCTTTGCAGTGAAATTTCATCAATACCTACATGACTTCTATAATGTTTCAGTTTTTTCAGAAAGGATATTTTCCATCGGAAAGAAAACATTGTTGAAAGATTTCCAGCCAGTTCTACATTCTTGTCCTTGTAACTCACTGGGACTTCTGTGGAATCAATCTCTATTCAGACTGATGTAACCAAGATCAAAAGGAGGTTTTGGCTGGAATTTTTATTTTTTCCATGACCATAAAATCACTCGATAGCATGAGAATTAATTCAATGCTGCTGGTTTCTGAAATGGAGAGATGCATATACTCATGTCTATTATTCAATACCCAGGGTGTTGTGTGCATAAGCCTTTCACCTGGTAATTTATATCTGCCCAGTATAGCATAATCTTCATAGAAGCTCCATTACCATATCTGCAATCAGCCCATCAATACTTCAGGGTAGTGCCTCCCCATGAAAGGTGCTGTTTGCCCTGTGGCATTGGCTTACATGTTGTTTTCCTACCATCCAGTTTTTCTTGACCTTTCTGTGCAGGCTTATATCTGTACCTCACAGGTCTCTTTTGAATCCAAAGTGCACAAAGATGCAAAATTTCATTAATAGTTGTTTTTTGGGACAGTGTTTGTATTTACTGACTGTGAAAATCTAGCTGTGGTCACTGGTTCAAATGCTGGGCATATGCATCTCTGGTGGTATTGCAGTGCAGGCAAGTGAGTTACAGAAAGGATAATCCCATGCTGATGAGATCAGTACTGAAAGAAAAGCTATGCCCATGCAAGGGAAAGGGCAGCTGGAAATATAAAGTGATTTCATAGACATTAGGGGCTGGAAAGGACCTCATGAGATCATCAAGTCCGGTCCCCCTGCCAGAGACGGGAAGTCTGCAGGGATAAAATGATCCCAGCAAGATAAACATCTAAATGCCTTTTGAATGAGTCCAGAGTAGGTGCTTGCACCACCTCCGGGAGGAGTCTGTTCCAGACCCTGGACACTCAGACTGTGAAGAATTTTTTCCTTATGTTCAATCTAAATCGGCCTTCTAGGAGTTTGTGGCCATTGGACCTTGTTATTCTTTAGGGAGCCCTGGTGAACAACTGTTCTCCCAGATCCTGATGCACTCCCCTTATATACTTATAGGCTGCCACCAAGTCACCCCTGAGTTTTTCCTTGCCCATGTCCCTCAGCCTCTCCTCATAATGCTTGCTCTCTTGGCCCTTGATCGTACGGGTGGCTCTTCTCTGGACTCTCTCAAGCCTATCCACATCCATCCTGAAGGGGGGGCCCAAACTGGATGCAGTACTCCTCAACAAGGTTGAGTAAAGTGGGAGGATGACGTCCCTGGTTTTGCTAGAGATGCATCGAGGGATGCATGCCAGAGTTTGGTTAGCTTTGCCGGCCATGGCATTGCATTGGAGGCTCGTGTTCATTTTGTGAGGACCCCCAAGTCTCTTTCGGTCACGGTGCTGGTGAGCTCAGCACCCCCAAGTCTTAAGTATGATGCTGGTTGTTCCTCCCAAGGTGGACCACCCTGAACTTCTCTACATTAAAGGCCATCAGGTTTTAGTCTGCCCACTTTGCTAAGGTGTCCAGGTTGGTCTGTATGCCTAGGCTGTCTTCTAGTGTGGCTGCCTTCTCTCATAGTTTGGTGTCATCCATGAACCTTACCAGTCTGCATCTGATGTCCAAATCCAGATAATTAATGAAGATGTTGAAGAGTACCGGTCTGAGAGCTGAGCCCTGAGGGATTCCACTGGTCACCTTGTGCCACATTGATTCGCTCCCATCAACTAGTACTCGTTGGGTCTGATTCTGGAGCCAGTTCCCCAGCCATCGAACCATGAGAGGGTTGAGGCCACAGTTCCCCAGTTTAACCATGAGGACATCATGGGAGACAAAGTCAAAGATTTTCTTTTGAAATCCAGCTATATGACATCAACTTTATCTCCCTTATCGAGGCAATGTGTCACCTGGTCATAGACGGTGACGAGGTTGGTCGGGCAGGACCTTCCAGGAACAAAGCCATGTCGGCTGGCATTCAGCAGGCTGCCTTCCGTTAGCTTCTTGCTAATGGATCCCTTGATGAGTTTCTCCAGGATCTTTCCAGGGATGGGCATCAGGCTGATTAGCCTGTGGTTTCCTGAATCTTCCTTCCTTCCTTGTTTTGAAGATTGGGAACATGTTGGCTCTTTTCCAGTCTTCTGGAACCTCACCCAAGCACCACGAATTCTCAAACATCTTTGCCATAGGGCATGCTGTGATGTCCGCCAGCTCCTTCAAGACTTTTGGGTGCAGTCCATCCGGACCTGCGGACTTATGGACGTCTAGCCTTTTGAGGTGTTCCTTCACCTGATCAGCGTCAATTATCATTCTAGTGGCTGCGTTAATAGGGTGAGAAAATGAATAGCAGATATAGATACACATCCGCCTTGGTCTTTATACACAATTAGAAATGCTGTTTAGACCGGAAAGAGCAGCTTACAAACTCACTCAGAGTCTGACAATAAATGGTATCAGCATCTGTTGCCGTTTTCCCTCCAGCTGGCGTCACTCATGCAGGGGGCTGCATTCTGCTGACATTGCTCCTTTCCCTTTCCTTTTGTGCAAAACCAAAGCTTTTTCGTTGTCGTGTTAGGAGTAGAACACGGGTGCTTGCCCTGCCCCTGTTCGTTATTTGAGAAGCATCAGTCTACATCCCATGGCTGCAGTGCTACAAAATGAAAGCATGTAAAAGCCTCAGTTTCTCCATTTTTTGTGCTGAGTCTGCTCACTCCCTGCAGTTTCAGAAAGCTGAGAGCAATGATTCCTATTGCTTTACACCTTCACAGCATAGGAAAAATATTTAGTAGTTTACCTCCTCTGGAACTAAGAAAAGCAAAGTGGTATAGTGCGTGGTTAAACACATCTGCATTCAAAGTATTTTTTTTTTTTAAATGCTGAATATTTCAGAGGAGTGTAAAGAAGTGTCCAAGCTCCTTTCAAAATCCTAGGCTTAATATAGGAGCCTTTTCCTGATCAGGGCCCAATAAGGCATGATCATAGCCATTTTGTAGGTGAGAAAAGACTTGCGAGAGAGTCTTACACGCCACATGGCTGATGCAAGGGAAAGATGGGTGCCAAGTAAGTGCTCCAGAGTCATTGAGCAGAATAATGATCAGGCCTAACGAGGTGTCTAAAGTTGAGTAATGACTTTCTGGCCCAGCTGAATTGTGGGATTAAAACTCTGGAGTTAGTTGCTAACTCTCAGTTCTGTGCTGAAGCCTGTGGATATGCTGCCTCTATAAAATAACAGGCATTTACACAGCTTCATGGAGTGCAAATAAAAAAATCATTAGCCGTCACAGTGAAAAGGACAGTATGTGAGCATTTAGCATTTGTTGACTAATAGCGAAGTCAACTCCAATTGCTTCACCATGCAATGGCAGAAGTCGCATGTTTGAGATGACCAGCATGCTCTGTTAAGTACTGGCATAGGGGTCAGCTATGGCACTACAAGAGGTGTTGACAGTCTTCCTCAGCCTCATTCCTGCTCCTTCTTAGGTTGTAAGGTGGTGTCATACCGGCTTGGGAGTGACATATTGATCTCCCTCGTGCCAGTTCAAATCTAGAATAAGTCCACTGAAGTCTGTGGAATTAGTCCATATTTACACTGGTGTCAAAAATCAGAAATGGGCCTCGGATCCAAAAACTGATGACTGGGGACAAGTTTGCCCATATGCCGTGGCATTTGTATCCAAAGCAAACTGCGCCAGGAAAGAAAATGTGGGCTGGGTTTTTCAGAACTGCTCACTATTGACTAGCTTCACAGAGAGTAGAGTTAGGCCAAAGTAGAAAGCCTTTAAAAATCACATTTGCCCTATCATATATTTTGGGAAGGGTGTTACTCTAATTCCTGGCATTTCAGCCCAGGAATCCAAAGCACTTTCCATGTCCCCCAACATACAGAGTACAGGCCACTATTGTCAATCCCACTGGACCTCAGGCCCAATCTACATTGTACCATGGAGTGCAACTGTCCTGGGGTCTAATACTTTTTGGATCAGTGCAGCCTGGACCAGACCCAGGCATGGCCTGAAAGCCATCCTTCTCCTTTGCCAGCTCAATGCTAGAGGGCCTTTTCACAGCCTAGCCAGAATATGGGGCAGTGTGTAGCTGGCTGCCTTTTCCCAGGCACCCTCCAGGAAAGCAGCAGGCATCATGGAGAGAGAAGTAGGCTCCTACCAGAGGGTGCCAATAGCCAAATTATCTGCTGCAGCCTCAAGAGCAAGGAGGAACATAGGAGGGAATAATGCCTCTCTGTGGCTTGAATCTTTCTTCAATCTGCCCTCCAAGATGATGCAGCCAGCTACAACCAGCCTTGAGTCTGCTCCTGGTCTCACTGATCCAAAGGAAACCAGATCCCAGGAACTTCCTAGTCCATAACGCAAGGTGGATCGTACCGGAGTCCCAGTCACATTGACGATCCCATAATGTCATTGTTGTTAATACCCAGAGGAAATTCAGGGAAACCAGTTGCAACTTTTTATTTTCTGACCTAGATTCCTTTTTTAATAAATACCTCAGCATAAATAAAGAAAACAAGAGGCCATGGCAGCATTAGTCTGGAGCTGCCAATATTGCATTGCTGGAGAGATGGAACTAGCACAAGGAAAACATTCTCCAAGGGATTTTTCTGAATAAAATCAGTTAATCGTGGGTTCAGACTTTCACTCACTCAGCGGGCTTGTCCCACAGTATTTACTTAAAATCATAGCAAAGTGCATTAAAACAATGTTAAAGCTGAGACACCAACCCACAAAGAAAATATGACCAAGGACACACTGAGGTAAGAGTGCCAAGTGCTCAATTCAGATGTTTCCGCTGCTTTATCATCTGGTGCCCCCTTGTCGGCCAGGAGAAGAGATGCAGAGAAGCCCTTTGCAATGGGACTGCAGTATGTCGCTGTCGTTCACCAGACATGCTTATATCTGGGCCAGCTCTGATATGTCTTCAGCCTGATTTTCCCCTTGCCCCAGCAAAATGAGAGGAAAATGCCCTTGAGTCAGAACAGCGGTGTTTGACACCGGTGCAAATGATACCGCATGGCACAAGGCTCTGGAGAATCGGGACTCCGGGGTATTGTAATGTTTTAATGCCAGTCTAAGTAGAGGTGTAATACCTGAGAGCCAGTATTCCCACCGTTGTATTCATTAGTAGGAGTCGCTTAGTTCTCAGATGCACCGACAGCTCGATCCGTGGATCCACCACTCAGGTGGAGCACAGAGATTGCATAGCTGAGGTCAGAGACCTGC
>JAGPOW010001890.1:311076-327682 GCA_030014935.1 Caiman crocodilus | reverse complement strand
CTTTGCCCCCATCTCTTGCAGAAGCATCCGGGAGGCCCTTTCAGCTGTACTGTAACCAACCTGTCTGTGGGGAAGAGGGGTTCAGGAGGCCTTGATATTCTGAAATGGGTGACCACAAAACACAATACTTCTTAGCCATTTAAAAAAAAAAACCCACCAAAAGAAATCCCTGAGGCATCAGTGACACCAAACCACCCCAGAGAGAAAGCTGGGGGGCTGCAGGACCCTGAATCACTAGCATTCACTTCAGCAGGACCCTTTCCCTCCTCCCTGACCCTCTTTGGCTTCTTAGAGCAACCTCAGAAGTAAGAGCAAGCTCTCAGAAAACACACGGACCACTCAGCCATCCTCCACAGGTGTCACCAAAAGGCTCCCACATGTACGGACAGCTCGACCGGCTGCTTTGCAAACATGACGTGAACCGCTTCGCATTCCCGTGGAAAGCCGATCCTTTCTCACCCACACCCAGCAGCATGCGGACAACAGTGATGACCTACCTATGAGCCCATGAACTGGGTTTTTTTTGAGCGTGAAGAACAAGCAGCCATCCCAATGGACCATGTAGTAGAGAAGGAAGGAAGTGATCCTCCTTCAGTGTCCGGGAGGGCATTAGACTAGACGTATGGGATTTGGGTACGTGGTTATGAGGCAGTGCAAGTGAAGACACCTGAAGCATCGCTAAGGAAATGAATTTGGTGTAAACATTTTTTTTTAAATGAAGAAATCTAGAGGTTTCAGCCTTCTTCTGAAGATGACGAGCTGATGAAGGACCAGCCTTCAGAGAGCTCAGCAGGCAGGAGGAGACTGTAGGAATCGGGAGGGTGTAGAGCTAAGGGACCTGTGGAAGATAAAGTAGTAAGAAATGTTTGCATTATGTGGAGGATCACTGTGCCCGTCCAGCTAGCTGCACAGATCAGTACTGTAGTGCATTTCAATGATATCTTTCATTTTAAGAGGAAGGTTTTCAAAATTTCTGAAGGTGTAACAAGTGGTTGATTATAATAGCTTAAAGAACCCTACAGTTCCCTGAGGCTTCTTAAATGGTGGTGTTATTATCAGTGTCACTTCATCTCACTGATGCTTTTTTTCCCCTGTAAATTTGCATTCCTCTGCACTCCCCAGTTTTTGCATCAGTTTTTGTTTTCCTTTCCTTTCCTAAGTTGTGGATGCCTTCCAAACTCTGCGTGTGAGGGAACAAGTGTCATTCTGCACCCTGTTCATTACCTCCCAATGGTATCACTTCCATGATCAGTCTTGACTGAGGCCAGATCGTGCACAAGATGTTTGAGACAGGAATGGGTTTTCCCAGAAATGCACTGGCTGCATTTCTTTATGCTTTCTCCCTTTCATAATGGGACCTAAGCGTGGTCTCTGATACTGCATATGTACCTGTTTTAACCGATAGCAAACTTTCTAAGTAAGTGCCTTTGTAACACAGTACTAGGAAAAGAAAAGGTCATTCAGCGTTGAAGTCTAACCTCCACCTCCCCAGTTTACTTGTATCATCAGTTCTCATTAAACAACTTTCGCCATGGGAACAACGAAGTCTTAAGAAATAAATCAACTTTGTACGTACAGTTCTATGAATATCTAAGGGTTTTCATATTCGTATAAAATACTTTTTTTTTTTACCAGATAAAGGTATGCTTTGCCAAGTCATTACTCCAGTGCTGTTTGAAATATTAATTCTAGCTTTTCCTTGCAAACAATAAAATAAAGAAGAACAGACCTGATTTCAAGGTAAAGACCTAGCTGGGAAATGAACTGGGGTCCTTTTGGCAGGGACCTTTACTTAATAGCCTCAAATACCAGTCAGTATTTACCAACCTTACCTAGCCTTAGGTCAGCATATCTCCTGCCATCTGAAACCAATAACTTCATACAGCAGGAACAAACAGTACTGAAGTTTCTGGCTGCCTATTTTGAAAAGGGGTTGATTTCCCAATCAGCATAGTTGTTCTGTCTGCAGGCAGCACAGAGCAGTACTGCTTCAGAGCAAAAGCATCAGCTTCAATACTTATTCGGCCAGAATGTGTCGGACACAGGCTGTGATCAGTTCGGGTGGATGGCTTTTGGGACCATAAAACTTTTGCAGTTCTGAGAAAGGTTTGGTTGGACTCCTGCTTTTGATGAACAGGGTCCAGTTAAATAGCTGTTTGGCTTGGTGTGGAGATAGCGCAATACCTGGGAAGTATGTAATACAGGATCACTCGCTGGTTCTCTTAAGAGAGCTTCAAAAGTTTGAAAAAGTTAGAAAAGAATTTGTTTCGGGGGTTTTTTTCCACCACACCAGAGCATTGATCCATTTTTCAGGCTCAGTTACCCTGTGAATCTGAACAGCTGCTTGGGTAAAAATGGAAGTGTTTATAGTCTATGACTAGGGATAGGTTGCTTGCAGATTGCTGCACAAACGAAATGTTTTACACTAACTTAAGAGAGGAGACAAAAAAAAAAAGCAAAAAGAGCAACAGAACAGGCCAGAAAAGTAAATAATTTCAAGTGCCCCTATTCTACGATCCTTCTCATGAGCAAAAGAAAACAAACTCCAAATTTGTGTTGTATATATTGTTATTGCATGCTTACCATACATTAGATGGAAGCATTTCCGATCCAGTGTGGATAAAAGAACATTTTTCAAGTTGTAGTAAATTATTATAAAGCCAATGATATTTCATGGCATGTATTTGTATCAAGCTGTGCTTGTTGTATTTTTGTCTTTATGGTTGTATTGCTTTTATAAATGTACAAACATTTCTGTAGCGACGAGTACCTCTTACGTAGCATTAATTGAATCACTAGGACCAAGGGCTTAATACTCCCCTCGTTCCATCATATAGATATTATATGGACAGATCCATGGTGGTATATCACCATAGAGCAATGGGCATGTGTAGGCAGCACACACGAACCAGATGCCTGTGTTCCTATGTACAGGTTAGTAACTAGGCTAACTAGGCACAGAATCAGGGGACCCACTGGTTATTTTAGTTACTGGTTTTCAGTGGACTCTGATTGACTTCCTCAGCAAAACCAGAGCAGATTTTGGCAGATAGAGACTGCCTTCCTCACTGGAGTGAGAATCAGACCATGCGTGTCTCATGACAAGCAGGGGAAACACTGAAACCCATGGGAGTTTGGCAATGGATATAAATCCATAGATGAGTCAGGCTCACCGGTACAGGAGTTGCAGCAGGTGTATATATACTAGAGGGTCTGTGGCATGAACCAAATGCAAGTGTGCACTCATAGCATGGCTTTTAGCTAGTGCAGAATAGCTGGTACACCGTCCTTTGCAGGTGCACACTCCAGCCAGTTTGTGGCCCTACCTTTCATAAAATCATAGAAAATTAGGGTTGGAAGGGACTTCAGGAGGTCATCTAGTCCAACCCCCTTGCTCAAAGCAGGACCATCCCTACTTGTACGACATCGGCCAAGAGAGACTATCTTAAGGCACAGTGTGCTGAACATAAATTAGCCAAAGGAAAAATGATTTCTGGCTAAGGCAGCTCTTTAGAAAGGAAGACGGAGACAGAGCACAAAGCAGTGGTGGGAAACAGAATTGAGACAAATTCAGCCTAAAAGTAATACCCAGACTGAAGCAAAGAGGGCAATCACCAGCTTACTCGGAGCTGGAATAGATTCTCGATCTCTGGGAGCTCTTAACTCAAGACTGCTCACCTTCCCAAAGGCTCCGCTCTAGCTGAATTAGAAATAACGGGCTTGCTGCAGAAGTTACTGAGAGCCATGCAGTAGTCAGACTCTGAAGTCCTTGCAAACGTACAAATGCATGAAGGTTGTGGGCATGTAGATGCAAGCTTTTAGTTGCATTTGTTTATAATTTTTTGTACTAGTAGGGAGAGGGAGAGAAATAAATACCTGGAGGAGCACCAGTATGTAGGACCCTGTGCCAAAGCTAGAATCTGAACAGAAATGAAAGGCAATGCCTCAACTCCTTAGCTGGCGTCAAGTGGCATATCTCCAGTGCCTTCAGCCAAGTTATGGCAATTTTCATCAGCTGAAGATCAGCCCCACTACAATCAAGACTTTGTCTACCCAGAGTTAGGCTCCTAGTTCTGCATGTAAGACCTTCAGTAAAAGTGACCTGAGCTCTCGCAAACTCCACTGAAACCAGGGGAAGTGCTCAGCTCTTTTGAAAACTCAGATGTCTCTTGCATACTTAGGTGTTTAAATGCCGGTTTAGCAACAGCATTTTGGCCTAAATTTTAAACTAGCTTCCAGTAACAATTAATGCTATGTAAACCAGGTTGAATTAGCTGGTGTACTGAATACAGAGGTATGGTACCCTATGTATTTTCTCCCTATAAAACTTTCCTGTGAACACATTGCATGGACTACTGTTCTGAGCTAGCCATTTTTAAAGCAAATGTTTGCTGCAAAAAGCAAACAGGAAGCTCTGCTCTGCCTTTTCAGCAAGGAAGCAGGCTCTTGTTAATATATAGTTTTTACAACCTGCACATGGACAAATATAGAAGTAACAGAATAGGTCTTGATAGGAATAACGGTTACATCTACAGAAGGTCACTCTGATTGTGGACTCGCATCGTTCTTACTTCTTGGAATATATTTTTATATGCACAGCTCTGTACTCACCTGCATCATGGAGCCTCATATGAATAAGCAGCAGAATATGGCAAGGATCAAGACAATTAAGGAACTGCTTCAAGTTCCAAGTTGCTGCTGGCTTTAATTCAAAGCAGTTGTTTAAAGTAGCCATGGTGGTCTTCAGCTCTGCTCTGCTCTTGTGCCTGAGCACCTTCTGTCATTGCTTTGATTGTAGGGAGGGGGGGGAAGAAATGTCTGAATTCTTGGAGACCTCCTGCAGGGTCTGAGGGCCGGACATCAAGAACCTCGTATTCACTTGTGCCCATGCTACAGGAGAAAGCAAAGGCTCCTTGTGTTTTAATCTGGACTTTGGTTTTGCTAGTTCAACCTATGCTATGTAATGATGTTCCACTCTGTTTGTTGCATGTGTCATTTGTTACATTCAGTCATTACTCTTGCTGATCTTGATGTTATTATTAAAGAACTACACCAAGTCATGTCTGTTCCCACACATTTTATTGGGTACACAAGGGAAACAGAACCCAAGACAAGGGGGAAGTCGTCTCTGGCATATTGCCTTCGATCAATTTGGAAAGACAGGTTGTTCTGGTTTCAAACCTGGACTATTAATTAAAGGACATGATTTGTATTCAAATGCTATGCAAGCCAGCAAGAGTTTGCTCTACCCCCCCCTGCGCCCCTGCTGCCCAGAACTCTGCCAAGGAAGGAGGACTTCAGGTCACTGCAACTAAACCCTGGTCCCCAAATCAACACAGCTGTTCCACACAAGGACAATGACTGCCAACACTTAACTTCAGACTGCATTTGTTAGAAGCTATTTTTACGTCACGCTCCAAATAAGACCATTTGATTGAAACTCCATTTCCTTTGCTCCATCACTGCACCCAGACCAAGAAGTGACACGCTAGCAGAGAGCGAGAAAACACGCACATCGAGCCAGAAATCCAGAGAAGCTAGCAGGAAAGGTATAACAAAGGTAGGAAGTCCTGAGATCCTTGTCTCTAGACCACAGCTTGTGCTCTCCAAAGCTCTAGTTTTGAAGCTAAGCATAACTTTACACCAGCTTAGAAAAAGGCAGCATTTCCAAATGAACTCAGAGTAACACTGGCTCCTTTAGGAATCAGCTTTGCTCTAACCAGCTTCTTTATAGCTGCTGATCACTCACCTGTGTCCCAATTAGCCACAGCTGTGTTAGCTTCTGCCTACAGCTAGGGAGAAGCGATTACATTTCTCATAGGGAAAGATGCAACTATTTTTTCTCTGGTTACAAGAGTGTGAGGAAATTCTTAACTTCTGGAAAAGCTTTCCGTTTTGGCTAGGTGCTACCAAAGCAGTAGGCCTCAGGTGCTGGAAAGCAAGCGAATGAGAACACAATTTCCTGAAGAAAAAATATTTTCCTAAGCCGTGCCTAGGGATGAAATGAAGAGACTGGCAAACCACAGCAATAAGAAGAAAAGAACTGTAAGTCCCATTCAGGTGTTCTCTAAATATGATTTATAGGTAGCAGGAAAAGGAGGCTGGTTCGCTAACGCTTACAGGGTCCTGAAAGCTTTGTGTCTCATGGTAGATTTAATAGATTTTAGGGTCAGAAGGGACCTATTAGATCAAGTCCGACCTCCTGCTCTGAACAAGTTGGGTAGTCTGAAGCTTTATGATATTTGATGCAACCATTATGCATTCCTTTTAGCAGCTACTTGGAAAGTTATAATGTTTAAACCAATTAAAATCCCGTAAATGTTGAGCTGCAGCTCGCTGAACATAGTGCAAAGAAATCAGTGAAAAGTATGTTTTAGAGTAGACTTGGGAGCTGGTGTCCTGATTGTAATATCATAGCACTGCTTTATAGGGAAGCATGAGAAGTCATTCTTTCCTTAATCCTGTACCAGCCTCCTTTTCTGGAGGATAAGAGCTGTTTATGCTTTTCTTAGCATGCAGATTGCTTATAGAGCTGTTTGATTTAAGTCCTCTGATTAAATGTCAGGAGGGATTTGTGCTTTGGGGCATAACTGCAAGGGTTGCCTTCGTTTATCAGTGTCATTCGCTCCTTTCAAACCTTTTGAGGGTCTCTGTGATCTTTTGGAGATGGTGAGTTCTACACTGGGCAGTAAAAAAACCCCCAACAAACCAGGATTAGTTTCCAGAATTGTAATGCAGAGCACAAGCCAAGAAAGATGTCTAAATCATACACTGTTTTTCAGTAAGACTATCTGGAGAAAGTCAAACTGTATTTAAAGGCTGTGGTGGTGTGTCTGTCGTGTCTTCTAACCTCCACTGAGACACTTGAACTTGTACTAAGTCTAAATCATAAGAATAATATACTTTTGAAAGAAACACATCTGCAAAATGTATGAGAAAGGAGTAAGTTGGAAATGGAGTGACGACAAGTGTCAAAGAAAGTCCACTGGGCAAATGAATGGCTTTGAAAATATGGGGCCACCTCTTCCTTTGTTTTAAAGAGCGCAGTTAGACAAAACTAAAAGCCCATGTTGTCAGCCTGTAAAGGTTATAGTTGTTAGGTCTGGATCCTGCCCAAAAGGTCTGGGCCTGAGAAGTTACTTTGTTTAAGACTGACTTTTTTCCAGTAATGTTAGAGAAACGTGGTGTGTGGGGTATGAAGCTGCAGTACAAATATTACTGCCCTAGACTGATGTGGGTAACATCTGGTGAGCTAAGCAAGAATTAATCCCCAGTGCATCTCTGGGAACTAATTTATCATTCCCGTTTTATGGATGCAGAAAGTGAAGCATAGAGTCAAGGGGAGTGTAGGGAAGTGAACCCAGCAGGTGGTATAATTTCAAGTCCTAACAGGGCAAGAGGTTTCTATATTATACTATAACTGTGCGTTTAAAACTTCTGTGCTACCTGTGACCTAGACATCCCCCTGCTTTATCTGTTGCAAGTTAAAGGTGCATCTGATGTTTTGTGTGCGATGTCTGTAGTTTGTGGAATTTTGTTCCTGAAGTTAAGATTAAATTAGACCAGGGGTTAGCAACCCCTGGCACACATGCCAGAGGATGACATGTGAGGCTATTTTGCTCCACAGAGCCTGGGCTGTTCAGAGTAGGCAGCGGTGCTGCAAGCCCTACTGTGAGCAGCCCAGGCTCCGTGGCCAGCAGCAGGGGCCTGCCCAGAGCTTGGGCTGGCTGTGGCAGGTGGTCAGGAAGCTGCAAACTGCTGCACTGGCCTAGCTCATTGCTGGTGGCAGGTGGACACATGTCTCTGGGCGGACGGTGGTGGAGAAGCCAGGGTTTTGCTGCCCTGGCCCCTTCCCTGCTGGATGCTCTGAGGTCCATGCGTAGCTATCACTGGCCACGGAGCTGCTGCAAGCAGCCCAGGTTTTATGCTGCACACAAGCCTTGGGGCACATGGCAAGGAAGGGCTTGAAGCGGTGCAACCCTGGTCCCTCCTGCACTGTCCGCTCAGAGGCACACATGCACTTGCCACCATCAATGAGGATCAGACCCTTCATGGCTCCCCCACGATCTGTCCCTAGCATGCCACATCAAGGTGTGGGTTGAGGTTGGGGTGTGTTAGGCTCTCCAGCCAAAACCCTGCCAAGCCCTGGATTAGACAAAGTGCTCAAGTCTAGGATGGCTTGGATGGGGGCGATCCTGCCTCAATGCAAGGGGTTGAACTGGATGACCTCCTGAGGTCCCTTCCAGGCCTACATGTCTATGAATCTATAATCTGTGATTTATAAGCCTATTCCTGTTAGCTGAGGTTGCTTTGCAAGTTGCAGGAGATGCTTGCAAATTCATGGTGTCAGCAGTTTTAGCACTGGTGTATTTTTTGAGTTGCTTCAGTGCAGTAAAGCAGCCTGTCGAGAAGAGAGAGGGGGTAGGGGAAGCCAGGAGCTATTAGTTTAATCCCTAGTTGGTGGAGATTTCCTAGGAAAGCAAAAAACTACACAAAAATAGCCTGGTATGTTTGCATTCCTTTATCCTGATGTTGGTATCTGTGCCAATTTAACTGGCTTGCGGTGGAGCAGACTGGCACAGTAGTGCTACTACTAGGGCAATTTCTCTCTCCCTATAGACCAGCCTCAAGTTTAAGGCAACCGTATGAAAGTAACAGAAAGGAATACAGTGGGGAAAATGGGAATTTGTAACTTTTTAGCTCTAGAATTGGTGGCATGAGGTTAAAATTAAAACACGCTCAGATCTCGTCTATGCAGACTGAATATGTTCCTCCAGCAAAGAGTTTCTCAGTGTTTCCCAAGGTTTTCGTGAGTTGCCTGCACTCTTGGCACTATAGGAGCTTCTGCTTTCATTGTTTGAATGCCGCTGGGATTTCATTGCATTTACTGTGGTGGAGGATTCAGACATGCTCAGCCTCCGTTGGGTGTCCTTTATATTTAAAATAAATGAAACGGTGGTCCCTGAGGGCTAGTGCTCAAACAGTTGCTTGTGTCTGCGAAACAAGGGAAGAGTTCTGTGCAGGGTCAGGGCCTTGGGGGGGATTGTGGGGCTAATGCCCACTTAGAAAACCAAGGATGCTCTGATACTCTCAGCATAGATATCCACAGCTGCACGGCAGGACGCTGTCTTGCAGACCTTTCTTCAGCCCTGTGGGAGCTATCTCGGGCTCTCAGTCCGAACGGCATAATGTCTCTAGTAACTACAGCAACCGTAGAGGCAGAAAAATATTCGGAAAGTATTGAACGTATTTTTAACTGCAGGAAAAAGAAGAGGGAGCCAGCACTACATGAATGGGGCAACTTTTGTGCTGGTGGCCAGCAGGCAGGCCTCGGAGAATTGATGAATGACTGCGTGCTCCAAAATTATCTGATCTGAATTTGAGGTGCAGAACATTTTTAGGATGTGTCCTTTGTGGAGAGACCATAAAAGCGTATGTATGTGTGAAATACCAGTTGAAACCACTGGCCTGATGAACAAAATCCTCATTCCTTTATCTGCCATGGAAATTGGAAAGCCCCTGGATTGGGGTGGGCAAAGTCCTGTCCGCAGGCCACATGGACATGCAGCAAACTCCATTTCCCAGCAGCCCCTGCTGGTGTCACTGCAAGCCAGTTTCCACGGAGACCCCAGGAATGACGGAGCCATGACAGCACAGGGTCAGGGTTTCCATGGAGACTGGCCCCAGCAGCGCTGGCAGGGCAGGGAGCTGCTCCGGGGTCGGGAGCCTGCGGTGGTGACGGTATGGTGCAGAGCTGTGATTCATTCCCCGCACACCCCAGGCAAGGAGTGCAGGCAGTGCATTGCAGCAATGACAGAGTGGTCCAGAGCTGCAAGTTCGCAGCCTCAGAGCAGCTCCCGGCCCAGCCGTGTGCCCTGCCAGCGCTGCTGGGGCTGGCCGCCATGAAACCCTGCCGCTCTGCTGTCATTAGCCATGTTTTAAATGGAGCAGCTGAGGCATGGGGAAGCTGCAGTAACTTGCCTAAGATGAAATGGGTAATAAGTGGTGGAGTGGGGAGTTGAGGGTAGGTGTCTGTCTGTCTGTGTGCTCCTCTCTGGGTAACCTGCTTCCGTGTTTTACTACCCTCCTAGTGAGAAATTGTCCTAATCTCCAACCTCAGCTTCCTTTGCTGCAATTTGAGACCATTGCTCCTTGTTCTCAGTGGTGGCAGATGACCGAACAGACAAGCTCCATCTCCTTTGGACCCAGCTTCTGGTAGCTGAAGGCTGCTATTAAATCCCCTCTTAGTCTTCTCTCCTCTAGACTAAATAAGCCCAGCTCCCTCAGGCTCTCCTCACAAGTCACGTCCCCCAGCCCCCTCACCATTTTTGCTGCCCTCCACCAGATTCTCTCCAATTTGTCCACATCCTTTATAGAGTCTAGGGTTGGAAGAGACCTCAGTGGGCCATCTAGTCTAACCCCCTGCCCCTGGCAGGCAAAAAAAGGGTCACCAAACCTGGAATCATATGATCCTAGCCAGGTGTCTGTCCAGTCTCCTCTTGAAAACCGCCAAGGACAGGGCGAGCACCACCTCCCTTGGAAGCCCATTTTGTACTGGGGGACCCAAAATTGGGCACAGCAGTCCAGATGTGGCCTCACTAGTGCTGAACAGAGGGGAGCAATTACTTCCCTGAAGCTACTGGCAATGCTCCTACCAGTGCAGCCCAGTATGCTGCTAGCCTTCTTGGCAACAAGGGCACACTGCTGGCTCATATTCAGCTTGTTGTCCACTGTAATCCCCAGGTCCTTTTCTGCAGAGCCGCTGCCCAGCCTGTACTGGTGCATGGGATTGTTCTGTCCTATGTGCAGGACTTTGCATTTGTCCTTGTTGAACCTCATGAGCTTCCTTTTGGCCCAGTCTTCCAATCTGTCACTCTGAATCCTAGCCCTACCCTCCAGCTTGGCATCATCTGCAGATTTCCTGAAAGTGCACTCTGTGCCATCTTCCAGGTCTTTGATGAAGCCATTGAACAAAACCAGCCCCAGGACCGACTCCTAGGGCACTCCGCTCGATACCAGCTGCCAGCTAGACTTAGAGCCATTCACAGCCTTGGCATCCTTCTGCCACACCCAGATCTTCAGGTGGCAACAGTGGCTAGGAGCACACGTCACCATGTCCATTCCAGTGAGAGAGTTGTGACCCTTTCTTTCAGATAAAGAAATGGCGCCAGTCATCTGTGCTTTCATAAGAGCTGGGCCGGACTACTTCAATATGCTTGGCATTGGAACGCTTTCGAGAAACATCTGCAAACAGCAGCAGATGAGAACAGGAAGGGGTACTGGCAATGCAGTGCTCCAGAGGCTGCATGGGCTCCAGGTAGTTTCCCAGGTGCAATTTAAAGTGCTGGTGTTGACTTACTAGGACCTACATGCTTAAGGGACTGCCCTGACACTCCACCCCAACCCCTAAGGTCAACTGGGAGCTAATGGTTTTGCGCCAGGTTTCCTTGGCAAAACCACGTGGGGATTCCCATCCATGGTAATAGTTCCTCTGCTTGAACTTCCCCCTTGTGTCCCATCAGAGCCCAAGTCTGGATGCCCATTGGAAGTACTGCATGACTTCTTTTATTAAGGCAGATATTTAGCAAGTAAGGGTAACGGATTAAATATTTCATTAGATTTCCTTGTTATTTTCTCTCTCCTTATAAGGTGCCATGAGCTCTTTTTGGAGCGGGTGGTATATAAAGCTAACAAATAAAGATAAGAGGGTCATTGGGTCTCTTTGATAAAGACGCACTGAGTCTGGCCCCCATTAAGCTAGCCAGTTGTCTAAATAGTTAAGAGCTCGTTCTCTAGCAAAAGGAGGAAAGTTGAGGTAATGTCACAAATATGGAAGTTAACTTATCTGAGGCTATATTGGCAAGGTCTTAAAGAGAGCCCACCGCAAATGGAAGACATCAGAGAGAGGGGTGAAGAAAAGCCTTGTTCTGGCTGTCAATCACTAGAGGTACTTTTGGCTCTGGTGATGCACTAGTCAGTCCTGATCCTGCTCAAGACTGAAAGGACAAATATACTCTCATGTTGGGTGGTTCTGTCTGATGCATGGGAACAAATAATAGGAAAACACTAGTGTTTCCTCCTGGCAAAGCCAGAGACTCTATAGATGTGGGTGCAGAATGTGTCAGGCAGCTTGGGGATATCTGGAGAGCTGGGGTAAACTGCATGCTTTTGAGATGCTTTAAAAGAAATGTGTACACTCCTGAAAACCTTGCAGGTTTCACAACCTTTCCGAAGGAGGATAGAACAGAATAAAGACCAATTAAGTCTTTGGACGTGGCAGAGGCCACGGCGCATTCAGGGGTGGAGCTGCCCTGAGATGCATGTGCCTGAAAGCAGAGGAGCTCTTGCCAAGGTCACTGAAGGGGGTGCAAGCCAGATGCCAAGGGACCCTATAAATCCAGGGCTAGCTGAAGCATAGCTTCTACTGGAGATCATTTGTGGTCCTGGAGCACCTTGCAGTCTATAATGTTATATTTCCAGCACACCTGTTCAAGTGGTTGGACCATCACCCACTGGAGGCACAGAGACACTTGCAATTTGTCCAAGATCGTGTAGGAGCCTGAGGCAGAGAACAGAAGTGAATACGTATCTGGGGCAATCCAGACAAGTGCTCCGCTTCCTCGGACCTTTCTTCCCTTCTCGGGTGGAAGACGGAGCAGGCTTCTGCCTGAAAAGAATGGCAGGATTTGATTTTGTTCCAATACTTTCTTCAACCTGACCTCTTACTAAAAGCTGTTGGCTGCCTTTTCTTACGTTGACCGAGGCTAAATGTTGGACCACCCAGGCCAGCAGTCTAACCCACTGTGGCAAGTTTCACGTCCCCTCAACACAAAATTAAACACAGAGAAAACAGACTGGAATGTGGAAAGCATAAAAGGAGGCGTGAATGCCTGGAAGCCAGCCAGAAGAGAACGGCTTACTTAACTCAACGAGTTAGCCACTTTTACTTGGAGCCTGAGATCAAGTTGGACGGCTCCAAAGGCTGACAACCTTTACAACGTGTACATGTTAGCAGGAAACATGCAAAAGGGTTTATTACTCCCTGTTCAGAGAGAGAAGCAAATGCAGACCCTTTTTAGTGTCCTGCATGTCCATGCATTAGCAAAACAATTTGGCAGTGGAGTTCATTTGTCTTACTGGACCACCAAGGCACTAGGAAAATCTCCAAGGGTCAGGAGTGAGCAACGCTTCTGGGCGACTTTGAGGCAGAGGCTGTTGCCGTATAATTGGGATCTGAATATTCTGTGTTTAACTACACCCCGAAATACCTCATTGCAAAACCCACAGCTCCAGCTGGGGCAAAAACTCAAAAGAAGGGAAGCCAGGTCTGTCCTGGTTCCTGGGCCTGATCCTGACCCGCGCTATTCCTGGTGGTTTGCTCCAGGGATTAATACGCCTCTACAGTATTATCCCACCCAAAACCCGGGAAAACAGACGACACAAGGAAAGGAATCCCAGACCCAGAGACTCACTCCCCTGTACCTGAGAGTTCCCCTTCACTTTGGTGTCTCCTGCTTACCAGGTTCCCCCAGTTCCCTCTTCCTATATACCTGGAGGTAACATCACCCCAAGTATCCAGTGAGGCGTCACCAGGTTTCTATTTTTTTTTTTTCTCTTTAACCAATTAATTTAGAAAAAGAGGACTGCTTAGTTAGTTAGGCTAGGGGTCTGCTTCCCCCCTGCTTAGGTGTCAAGAAGCCAAGTTTCTTGCTTGCAGTATACTGACCAGAGGTTCTCCAGCTGTGGTCTGCGAGCTCCATTCAGGTGGTGCACAGAAAGGTGGTGAAACAATCGAGAATATCTGTACTTGGCCCAGCACTTGATATATTTGTTTCTGACAGTGGAGATTAAGTGGTCTGCCGAGACCCTCGGCAATTTTCAAGTGGTCTGCGGGGGGCGGGAAGAAAAAGTTTGAGAACCACTGTTCTGGACAAAAGGTCTAATAAAAGGAGCTTTGCTGCCTATGTGCTGGCACGTTTCTTTTCAGATTAAGAAACAGACAAACGCTTCGCAGTACAAAGTACTTATGCATTTTGTGTGCGTGTTAAGTTATAACTGTGGTTTGTACATGGGCACGCCCCAGCAGCATCTGACATTTTTTTTGGCTCTAATAAGTCCTTGTTTAATGAGGTTTAGAAATGTTTTTATTATTATTTTCATAACTTGGATTTTTTTTATAAACCAGTTTGACTTGGTTTTGTCAAACCGTAATGTGTCTGTGTTTGGGAAGGGGAGAAAAGATGAAAATAGAAGTAAAGCACTTCTGTTTTCACCAGTAAGACATTTTTTGATTTTTAGTGTAAAGATGTTGAGCGGCTGTCAAGCACATCTTGCTCTACAATACCTGTTGAAGATGGACTTACTGGCTGGCACCTGAGCCCTGTGTTGCTTATACAGTATCCAGCATCTAATGTGGCAGAAAATGGCCTTGAGGCAGTTGGTTATGGGGAATAATGGGATGGGTCCAGTGAGGAAGCACCACTGCAGCTGCGGGTAATTGGGGGCACGTAATGCCTTGCAGCATATTGCTTTGTTCAGCTCTTCTGCTGAATGACCAGCTCGGTAGTCTATTCCAGGCTTTGCCGCTGACCTACTGGTCGCTTCCTTTCTCTGTATGTCGGCTTCACCAGATACAAAAGGGAGAAAGACGGTGGTCCCACAGGCGTGAATGAATGAAATGGCCCCTTGCCACGCTTGGCGCTCCATCTCTTTATGCAAAGTGTTTCTTCAGCGGGATTAGCTGCAACAGTTTGCACAGGGCTTGTCCCCAAACACAGGTTCCCCAGGGTGACTTTAGGAGTGACTTCAATCAACTTTAGCCCACCGGATCCCAAAGGTGGCGTGGATGCTCTTGTATTGGCTCAAGCCAGACAGCTCAAGTTGGTGAGGAGCAAGTTCAGGAACAGACTGTTGTGTCGCAGCTTAAACCAAAATGAGGAGTCTGCTTTGGCCTCGGTAGCAGTTTTAATAAAACCAGTGCAAATTGTCAGAAAAGCTGCCTTCTCGGCCCTGTTTGGGGTAAAGCACAGAAATGAACCAAAGCTGTCTGAATCCGGTCTTGCATCCTATGTTTCCCTCCTCCTGCCAGCATTGAAATATCAAAGAATAATTTCAGATTCCCTTTGGGAGGCATTTTAGGATAAATTAATTTACAACGGTGATGTGTATTTCTGCTTGCAGCCAGCTTGGTGATGAAATGGCTTCTCTGCACCCACCCATCCTTCTCCTCCAAAACAAAATGCAGAGATGAGCTGTGCTGAAAGCTGTTTCCGTACTCTGTCTGCTCCTTGAAGGAATTGCAGCCGGCGAGTGTGACTGCCTGACACATTTGAAACTGTGCGGCTTGCTAATGCATAAGTATTTCAGCATTATGTTGCACTCCCCAGGATAGAACGGAGCTTACCTGGGGATTGGAGCTGTTGGGAGGTTTTTAGGCAATGGAAAAAGAGGAGGGAATCTGTCTGAATACCATGTCTTTCATCCACCTTTCCAGGCCTCTGCATGGAGCGTCGACTTCTCTGCCGCACTGCAAACCCAGCTCTGTGCTAGAAAACCAGGAACCACCTTGAACCTAGTTCATAGACCATACCTTTGTATCAGTAAAGTCAGAAACATTGGGCAATGACTTGTGGTGATTGCTTTATCAATAGACCAGTACAAACTGCAGCAGGGGATGCAGTTGTACTGGAATAAGTGACATATATCAGGATTGTCACCTCCCCCCGATGGAAATGGCTGTACAGCCATTGCCCCTAAATACTAAACCTGTATCCCCACTGGGGAGAAGGGACTATATCACTTCACCTGTGGGGAAAGCAATGGATCTTATGCATAGAAAAGACCTAAATAAATCATTCATTTACAGAATGGTGGAGGGGAAATGTTTATTGCACCAGACACCCAGGCACAAATCCCACTCTTCTGGAAGAGTCAGGGGAAATAAAACAGATAACTTCAGCTGCAGAAGTGGCATGGGGGGGGCATTTACGCAGATTTTTAGAACCTACCCCTGCTCCTGCAGCTTGCCAGTCTCCTCTGAGCTTGCAAACAATCCTGCCTTACCTTGGATATATGCCAGCACCCCCTGAGAGTGACCTGGTATCCCAAAGAGTTTACAGACTGCTTGGAAAGGGTTGCTAGAGCTGTGCGCTAGGAACCGCATCCAGACCCTCCGCGGGAGTTTTCCCATGGATGCACCCAGGCTAGGAACTAGGCAACGAAAGGATTTGTTTGCGGAGTTTGGGCCGCTGTGCCGAGTTGAGCTGTTTCTTGCTCCCGATCCATCTTGCAGCTGGGCTTTACAAGGGGAATAAAATTCATTGCTCCAATGATCAAGCGAGAGGGGGAAAAAGCAACCAGCCCTGAAGCGGCCAGAGGCTTTCCATGCTTTCAGGGTCCTGATTCAGGTGGACTTTGTGCAGCTGAGCGAGCTGATAAACCGGCACCTCTGCTGCGTTGGAGTGTGCCTCTTTCCCCACCCTCTTGTGGAAATCTTGCCTTGCTGGGGTAGTCTGGCCCCAGCAGTCTTTCCTGTCCACGCACGGCAGGAGCTGGACCTGATGATCTCAAGATGTCCCTTCTAGCCCTTAACATCTAGAGGGTGTGT
>JAGPOW010001890.1:271563-302435 GCA_030014935.1 Caiman crocodilus | reverse complement strand
GGTGACCACCCCAGTTACAGCAATGCCATGTTTGCGGGGCACGGCACAGTCTCCCCCCGGGGAGCTGAAAGGGGGGCTAGGGCTTGCGTGCCCTGGCAGCTGATCCCAAAGGGCTCTTCCAGAGCAGCTCCCCGTGCAGGGGCTCAGTGCACTGTGCCAGCCAAGGGCTGAGATCGCGCTCGCCCCTTGTCTGGCACCTCTCTGCTGCGCGGGGTTTGGTCCTGCGGAAGGTGACGCGGCCTGGCAGGGAGAGAGCCCTCCTCGCTGCTGTATGCCGTGTCCCCACGAGAGGGCTCTGCTGCTGCACCTCTGCTTCCCGTCCCGCTAGCACAAGCCCTAGGATGCTGTCATCCCAGATCAAGATCGGTGGCGCGATCTGCTGTGGTCCAAGTGGCTTCCCTGGAGCAGATGCTGCCACTTGCAGGGCAGTGACGCTGCACCCATGGGATCCAGTCGGGCGGTTTCTTCTGCGCACCGTCCTAGTGCTGCGTGCCATCTGTTGCCACAGAGGTTTTTGGAGCGTGGGAGCCGCATCGCCTCAGGGATGTGCTAGTGTCTCGTAACAGGATGCGCAGGCAGTCGGCTCAGCTTCCAGCTGGATGCCTCCCAGCGTGCATTCGGGGTTGGCGGGGAGGCCTGCCCCGTTCCTCTGGTGCTGCAGAAGCATTGCTGCTTCCATCATCCCCTGGCCGCTCGTCAGGGCCTGGGGTGTGCCCACGCGTCTGTGCCCTGCGGGCTGAGTGCAGCCCGGGGCTTGGGGGGCTGACAAGGCATCTGAGGGCACTGCGGGGACCCGACTCCTAACTCTACATGTTGCACAAAAAGGAACTATAGCAAGAGTCTGTTCCTGGTGGGTGCTTTCCTGGGGCTCTAGTCATTGTCTTCTCTAGTTTTATTTCTATTTCTTCTGTGTATGAGAGTCTTGTGCCTTTATCCTCCCAGCCTGCCTATGAGGCTTGTCAGGACTGTGAGCCTTCAGGAAGCAAGCCTGGGGTGTCCTTGGGCTGATACTCCCATTGCAGTTGTGACCTGCACCCCTGCACTGGAGTGTGCTCAGGTCTGTCCCCACGTGCGGCAATGACTGCTCCACCTGCCACGCAGCTAAGGGCACTTGCCCAGGAGTGCGGGGCAGAAACTGTGACCCGAGCTGCTGGATGGCGGCTGCCTGTCGAATGGCTTGGGCCGTGGCTCTGATAGGCCTGGTTTGTAACACGGGGAGAGGCTGTGCTCCAGAAGGCAGAGCGTGTGGAAAAGGGTGGGCTGCTGGGGAGTGCCAGGACTGTGTGTGTGGGCGTCTGAACGTGTGAGTGAGCAGCCCTGCTGCTGCCTCGCTAGGCGCTCCATCACCACCCTCGCAACTAGCGCACGCCCGCAGCAGCCAACGGGCTCACGCCCATGGCATCGAGGCACGCAATCCCAGTAGTGAGGAGGGTTGGACTGCAACAGGAGAACTGCTCTGCTATTTTTTCCAGACAGGAAATGAGTGAAAGCAGAGCTGACCTTCCCAAGGGCTGCCTTGAGTCTGAGCTGAAGAACCAGTGCTTTCGGGGCTTTGGAAATGATGCCTAGGTGTCGGGGCCTTTCAGTGAGAGTTAAACATCTCGCTTGCACAGCTTTTCTGAAGCTGGCTGTCCCCTCACCGCTTCGTCGGGCTGTAGTGCGACGCTGCTGCTTGTGTTGCAGGGAGGGGGAGGTATTGAGGATAAATCTGCTCCTTTCCTTCAGTTTGGATGCTCCAAATAGGATGATCTGTGGCATCCTCTAAGAGCAGGCAATTGCGTGCAGTAGATGAGGGCTTCTCTGAATACAGCCCGCCCGCCCTTAGGCTGCCACCAATGCGCAGTGGGATGGTGACAAGCTACTGCCATGCTTCAGGGAGCCGCTCCTCAATGGCAGGACTACCCCATCTCTACAGCAGCGGTACCCAGCAGCAGGTTTTTTATACTTGGATGTTGATTTTGCAGTGTCCATTAGCTTTCCTGGAAGCGGTAGAGAGGCGTCTTGTAAAATCGGAGCATTCCCCAGCTTCCTTTTTAAGCTTTTCAAAGCGAGCGTGGGGAGGCAAGGGTTGCAGGGGTGTTTTCTTACCAGTTTTAAGCCCAGGTGAAGTGGGGCCTTTCTACCCCAGCCCTTGCTGTTGGATACCAAGAGGTGAGAGGGGCTTTATGGACAGGTGGTGTGCGTGCAAACAGCGGAAATCCCCCACGCTTCCCACGCCCGCATTCTTCTTCACTTGAAACGTGGAAGCCACAATCCTCCCCTCCTGTTCCAGGCATCTGACATATGCGTACGGGGTGCCATAATTGCCCAGCACCCACTTTTGCTTTCCAGACTTGAAATCATACCCTAAGAGGGAAGAGAGATTGAATGGAAACCCCCATCGTATGTGCGTGTGCGTGTGCATGGCAGCTGGCTGGCTTCCTCCCCCGCAGTGTAGCTGGGAGAGTGCCAGTAGCGGTCTGGTGTACATTCCCGCAGCGTGAGCAGCGTTGGGTTTGTACAGGCCTGGCTCGCTGTTGCTAGCTGCATTCAGTGCATTTTCTATGTAAGCAATTACCAGAGCTAGGGGAGCTGTATTCGGCCTCACTCACCAACTAACCAACAAAGGTAACATGGCCACGTGGCTCCAGCTGGAGTTAGATCAGGGTGGGTAAAATGCAGCCCGGGGGCTGGATGTGGCCCACTAGGCCCCTAAAGAATTTAGAAAATTAATGTTAATCTGCCCTGGGCTCCCTGTCGTGCGGCCCTGTGGCTTGCTGAAACTCAGTATGCGGCCCTTTGCCCAAAATTGCCCACTTCTGAGTTAGATCAGTGCATGCAACTGAGTTTGCAAAAAGCCATCAAGCAGGTGGTTGCTGATGTCAAGACCATGCGTCTCCAGTACAGGCATGAATATGTTTTTGGTGCTGCAAGAGAAACCTGCATGGACTGACCAGCACAAACATGGAGGCTAGCGTGGAGAATATTTGAAGATAACCTTGCAGCTACTTCCTACTAGGTCCCGACCCAGCCCTAGTGACGATGTAGACTGCAGCTACTTCCCATCCTGTGGCTTTTTCTCAGTCTGTCTGTCTGAGGGGGTTTAGATGTTAATTCCAGCACAAGCACCAAAGAATGTTTCAAAAGCAATTTGATACGGTGTCCCAGCAAGGCTTCCCAATCTGCATATGGGGTGGGAACTGTGTGCCCTGTGTTAATGGGTGTGCCAAGTCCTGTTAGTGGCCACAGGAGATGGTCAATTATGTTAAGTAGGAGGAGGATCTGAGTCTTCTCAGTTGTGGCATGAAAGGAGGCCAACTAATAATTGGTCAATTGGGATTGGGGGCCAGAGGCAAGGCCTGCATCCAACAAGCCTTCCGAAGTCATCTGTGCAGCTGCATGGCTATTAGACGTTGCAGAGGCTGTTATCAGCCTTATTCTGTTTTCAAGGAGTGTAGATCAGCTTTGGTGAACTGAAATGAAGCTGATGTAGCATGGTCTTCTGGATGACAAGTGGGCCTGTTGCCTGAAGGAAGCCAACTGGTGTTTCTGGGAAGTGAACAAGTTTGCTCAAGTCTGCTGTCTATGGGCTGGGGGTCAGGACCACACGATGTAGACACTTACTGCGATTGGGCTAGAGCCTGGGGAGGCAGGGCCAGCTCTAGGCTAAAAGCCAGCCTTTGAGCAACCATGGGAGGCAGATGACAACAGGGCACTTTGGGGTGGCCCACAAAGTTGCCCTAGCACTGGGAAGACAAGGAGGACTGCCTAAAAGGGAGAGCTTTCCTGTGTTCCCCACAAGGTAACTAGGATTTAACTCAAGACAGCCACTCGGTTGCTTGAATGTTGGGCACTTCATTTAATTCAAATGGCAAGATAAAAAAGGAGCAAGAGACAAAACCAAATACAGGAAACAAGGTATGGCATGATTCCCATAAACCAAGCAGACTAGCTATGTACAAGGGAAGCAATGGTAACAATCATCCTTTCTAAATTCCTGCAACAGGTGCCAACTTCCAGCAACTGTGGCTATTTTAACCAAGCCACAGCAAAGTGTCCACACCTGCTTCTGGGGCCTTATTGCACTGAGTCTCTTTCATCTCTTGTGTCCCATGTCTGATCCGGTCAGTAGCAGTTTCTAGAGGAGGGAAAAGGTTAAATAGACAAGACATGCCTTTGCTACCTGCAGCCTAGAAAACCATCCTAACAATCTATTACAGTCAGCCTTAAGTCAGCCTACTAGTAATTCAACAAGTGACTAGGCTGCATTAGCTCCACATGGTTAGTGATTGCCAGGGTAGTACAGTAATTTGGCTCTGATTTTTCTCCAACTTCAAATGTGAGGCTTTCCCTGGTGCAATCTGCAGAGTTGACAACGCAGTAAAGTGCGAGTCTGCCAGGCCTTATGCCACAGCCAGTATGGGGCTGCCGCACACACTAATACCTGAAGACTTGCACAAGAAATGGGAAGCCAGGAATGTACCTGGGCCTATTTGTCAATATAGCTTTTTATTACTTGGGTGTATGTATTTGTTTTTTACATGACTGATGAGAGAACTTTTTCTCCTCTCCTCTCCTGCATGTGGAAGCAGGCAGAAGGGAGGTCTTGATTACAGATGCCTGTACCCACAAATAGGAGGTGAGATGCTAAAAGAAAACAGCACATCTGTTCCAACATTTTGCTATCTTATTAGCAAAATGGTTACTATACAAGAGAGCACAGAGGATGACGGCTAAGCACCCGGGAATAGCCTGCATTGCTATCTTGTTCAGGTGGGGCGCTACTGCAGAGATGAAGCAACTGCCCTTTTCAGGCAGTTCAGAAGGAATGAATTCAGTGGCTCAGTCAGCTAAACGTTTGCGGCAGAAGGGGAGACCTACAAGGCATTAATAAATATCACAAGACACTCAATTGTTTTTGTGGAATCTCATGAAAACAAAAATAGTCCAGAGGAAAAAGTAACATTCATTCATCAAAAAGCAACACACCTAGACAAAAAACACTGTACTGAAAGGTAACTTCTGGACCCAGGGATGGCAATTAACAGCAGTACCAAGATGCTTAAGTTATCCAAAGGCATGGCAGGAAATCTTTGGAGTGCACCTATATTCCAAAGCAGTCTTGGATGTGAAGCATCCCACCTTTGTAATGCACTACAACATTTAACAAGCTATTTCTTATTGGCAAGTAGTTTAAATCATGACTAGTTTTGGCAAGCTGACTTTTGGATGCTTAGCATAGCTCACTGCCTTAAGCTGCTACCACTGATTTGGGCATTATTCATTTTCAACAAATGCTAGTTCTACATCCCAAGCGTACAGGGTAATAATGCCTTTAATGGCAACACAGGGCAGCTCATTCATTTTAACAGCAGGTGCCAAGTGTCACACCTACACCTCTACCATACTTTCCTGGCTCTTTGGTCCTTTGCACACATTTTGTACTGGTAGCCAACTTGTTCCAAGTTGGATTTTTAAGTACTTGATCTTTCCAGACAAGTTTATTTGCCTAGAATTCCAATCTCATTCACTAGCCTACCTGACAGCATCAGACAATCAAGCATCCAATCTGTAAAACAAGCCATCCCAGGCTAGTCAGCTTCCATTAAGTTGATGGCAGAGATCTCAAAAATCAGAAACAATGGACATAAAACTATGCCGGAAGCCCCCTCAGTCACAACAGAATCAATGCAATGGTGGACGCAGTGGGCTTTGATCCTGCAGTTCCTTCAAAGCTGGGGAAACAAGTCAAATCTTCCAGCCGGGAGAATGAAAGACCTACGCTTCAATGAGCTGTGCAAATTTCAGCAAAGAATGTTTGCTTCCGTCTCCTTATCATTAAATCCTTGCAGACAAACAAGTCTTTCACTTTTCACATAAAGCAGAGAAGGAAGCAGTAGTTAATTAGCCTTTCCTAAGCAAATATTGTAGGCATTGAACTACTATATTTACTACTGCGCTTCTAAGCACATCATTTGCATTCAAAATTAATGGCTTAAATACAAGTCATTACCAAGTCTCAGCACACAGAGTCCAGTTCCATACTGGTTTTGTGAAACCTGCGTTCCCAAAGCTTTTACTAACAGGAAAAATGATGCCATAAATAAATCCAGAATGGTTTTGTACTTAAGTCACACATATTAGTTATTTAACATTGATTAGAAAGAATTGGAGCAGACAGAGTTTGGAGTCTACAGTCCCCGGTTTGTCTATTGTACCAGCCAGGACTGTACAATAGCTGACAGCATGCCTGCTGAAAGAAAACCAAGTCCTTAAAAGCAGTGGACAGTCTTCCTGATCAAGTAGATGTCTACATGTCAAAACAGTGCCTGTTAGGACAATTAGCCCTGCAAACTTTGGCTCCACAGCAGTAAGTTACCTCAACTGCTCAGCAGTAAGCTTGACTGCGGTCTTGAAGCACTATGGGGTTTGTTTGGGGTTTTTTTTTTAAAGTGTTAGCCTTGTGCATAACAACATAGCTCAAACACGGTATGAATTTCACCCCTTTCCGTCAGGTGACATTTACTGCCCCTGAATGACTTGCATTTCTAAAAATCAAGGTGCTGAACATTTGCCTCTAGTTTCAATTACAACTCTTAATTCAATTAAGAGAAATCCCTCTCATAATATTTTTTGGAGTCTTGTCCACGAAGTCTTCTGGCTCCCTGCCCCAGATGGAAACTACTATCAAACACCAACATTTTAGAAACAAAGCCACACGTGCCCCTGTAGCTATCTGCTACACCCCTCTGCCCCGCCAAATCCAGAAATGAAGAGTAAGCAGCTCAAATGAAACCGAGGGGCGTGCACGTGTTACCTGCGACTGCTCTGACGTAGCAGCTGACGCATGCACAGTTCTACGTGCACAGTTAGTGTCATCCCTCTGGTTGTGTACCCACCTGGCAGGGTGAAAGCAGGGATGCTCACAGCAGGATCTTGTTCACAGAGGAAAGGTCTTGCAGGTGTTCAAAACCAGGATTGCTTGTAATCAAACCAGTACCCAAATGCTGGGTGTTTTAGTGTTGCAATACTTGTGCTGGGGGTGGGCGGGGGGTCAAGAGTTCCTTGACAGCCTGGGGAATGTATAGGTTTGTGACTGCTGCACAACAGGCTCTCAGGGTTTCTTCTCACTTTGCTAAGTGTGCAAGGACTGGGTCAGATGCTGCTCTCACTTGCACTGAGGTTCAGCCTCACCTCCACATGTGCTGGTGTAAGAGTTGATTTTGGCCCGCTGTCTGAAAGGACTGTCAGGTGCTAAAGCACAGGCAAGATCCTGCTGAGGCTACTTGGAGCAAGTTTACCGACAGATTTCGGAGGAGAGAACAACCTTTCTGTGGAGTTCCCCAGTGTAAAGGAGTCGGAATCTGACCCAAGCTTTTTATAATCCCTGGCTACTTGCAAGTCATCATGATGCCAAATCTAATTTCATATCCCAGGCCTGCCCTCATGGGCCTGAAAGCACTACAATTACTTCATGTAACAGTATCTTCTTCAATGATATGAGCAAACCACACTGAATAACAAATACAGCTCAATTATCTCAAAGTAAACTGGGGGACCCTCAACTACATGACAGGGCATTTATCAAAGAAAATAATTCAACACCCGTTGCGAGGTGTAATTCAACAGAACACAGCTATGGCCATAGCACGTGGAATCTATTTGACAATCACCAAATGCAAAAGAGTTATGATCATCTCCTACACCAACAACGATTTAACAAAATGAGATTTGACCAGGGGATTCGGAAAAAACAAAGTATTTTGGTACCAAAAGAGTCTCTCGTTCCCTTCCCCATGCCCCTAACATTCAGATGGACTTTTATTCTACCGTTACAGATTTGGCCAGATTTCTTGGAAAATCAACCTGCAAAGAGATAAAACATGGACTTTGTGAACAGGAAGGTAGGCATCGACATTTTACACTTCCCAAGAGCCATTACAAGGGAGACATCTGAAAGTTACTGGAAATGTCCTGGCAAGGCTGTTTAGGTTTTCCACTTTTGCACAACTCCCACCCCCTCGCACTACGGCTTCTTGTGCTCTGGGACTCAGGCTCAGATTAAAACATTTGTCTTCCTAGGAGCCACAATGACAATTTATGAGACAGTGATGCCAGATTGAGGCAAAGGTTATGACTTGTTAAAGGTCACACACCAAGTCAGCTTTTAGGAAGACGGGCAGAACCTTTTACCAAGGCTGTATAAAGCATTATGACCAGGAAGGACCACTCAATACTACCTACAGAGGATGTTTCTGCTCTCTGATGGAGCTAAGGCATGCACTTTTCCTCTAGGGTGGTCTCCCCAGTGACCTAATCTTCATTATGTTGATGTCCCTATTAAGGCCTTATTAGAGCACAGCTTTCTGTTCAGCATAACAAAGATCTCTTCCTGTCCTCTCTACAGTAAGTACAGTATGGAAGGGGGCAGAGCTAGTAGAGTACTTACATCATAGCCTCTGAGTACTGCAAGATGGAAAGCCAGGAGCTGGAGAGGGATAACACTCAGGATCCCCTGCAGACAATCCACAGAATGGGGAACTTTGATTGTCCTCTTATTATTCTTAATTGTCTCTATATCTTCCTTATCACAAATGACCACGGGCCTTCCCTGGAAGAAAGATATGCATCAGCAAGCAGAGAAACCATAATCAGGAAAGACTGACAAGGGCCAAATATTTATTTGTCCAAATGCTGCAAATACTTCACGGGTGTACTTGGTCGCTGTGTTGGTCCGAGACAAAAAGACATGCAAAAAACTAGAACTCCTGGTTCCAAAACGATACCTTTTGTTCCAGTTGCTCTAATAAAAGGCATCATTTTGGAACCCAGAGTTCTACTTTTTTGTACAGCAAATATTTCACTTCATTTCTAAACAGCACAGCAGTCACTTAGAGCAGTGACCCTAAGATACTGTGTTGAAGGCTTAAGCCTAAACCATGGGTCTGTTACTCTTGCCTTTTTTACCAGGGAACTTCCTTAGAGGACACTGAACAACATTCAAGTAGTAAAATGTTCAGTTGGCAACAGCACGTCACTTCTCAAAGCCCTGATGGAAGTGGATAGTTTTCATATGACGTAAGTTGAGAAATGTCTAAAATGTTGAACCGTCTTATACCACTCATGCTACTCTGGCTGAACTAACTGAAGTCAGAAAAACATCAGTATTAGATTTATATTTTCATGCTGTAGCTCAGGGGTGGGCAATTATTTTGGGTGGAGGGCTGCTTACCCAGTTCTGGCAGGCTGTCGGAGGCTGCACGAGTAGCCCCTCTCCTTAACAGATGCCTTGTCCCTTGACAGATGCCTCAGTCCCTGGTCACCATCTCGGGACCAATGTCCCAGGGCTAGCGCTGGTGGGGCCCAAAGCAGGACGCAGGCTGGCAGGGGTCCATGAAGCTGGGCTGGGCTGGGCTGCACCAGCTCCAGAGCCCCTGCCAGCTGGGACCCCGTGCTCCTATCACCCTGCTCTTGGACCTGCCGGCACTGGCCCCGGGGCACCAGCATGGGCCCCGTGCTCCCACTGGCTCCCCAACCACTTACACCCAGTGCCCCTAGCCCTGTCTACAGGCCAGGGGCAGCGCACAGCCCCGACTTGCTGCTTTCCAGCAGGACAGAAGCTGGTGCTGAGCGCAGGGAAAAGCGGCCCCTCGCTCACCCCATGGCTGGTGCTCACAGCCCACGCGGGGCTGTGTGGAGCAGGCACAGGCAGTCCCGGGTGGGCTGTGAGTGGCTGCAGCACAGGGCACCGGCCACATGGCAAGCAAGGAACATTTTTGATGGGAACCAAGGGCAGAGAAATATTAATTTTCTACCTTTTTTTTTTTTTTTATTTACAACAGCCTTTTCTCACAGCAGTTGATGCATAACTTTGTCTGGGACTCCTTTAAAGATGATGCTGTTAAACCACCTTTTGTTCATCTTACATAAAAAAAGTGATTAAAAGCCCACCGAGTTTACTTTGCTAAATGGACAGTGTCCATCTAAACAGCTGTTCAGTGGCCTCAAAGTTCACCTGAGCTGAATATGAAGGAAAAGGTTTGAAAGACTCATTGAAAGCACTACCCTCATCTGCACTACAGTACTGCCCATAATGCCGCTGGCCCATCCCACATGTCTCAGCATTTCCTAATACTTTACCAGTGAAGGAGTCAATTTTAACTTCCAGACTCTGAGGATGGATACAAAGAAAATGTGGCCCTAACTTACCTGCCGTGCAATAACCTGCTGGAGAGCGTTCTGGCACTTGGCATATGTGTGGTCCCGCATGATAATCATGATAACTGGCATCAATTTGTCCACCAGTGCCAAGGGACCATGCTTCAGCTCACCAGCCAATATCCCTTCTGAATGCATGTAGGTGATTTCCTTAATTTTCTGCACAGGAAGAATATTGATAGAGTTACTTCCCCTGCAGTGACGACGTTTTTTTGCCATCGGGGTGGGTCAGCTCTTTAAATCACTCTTCCTTAGAATGAGCAAGGATCTGAAGAAGGCCCTTACCTTTTCAACTCCCTCTCAAATTTGCTGTTGGCACAAGTCAACATGTGGAGGTGGGAAGCCTGGATGAAGTTTAAAGCTGTGGTCCTAGCTCAAGAAACAGGCCACCAATACTCTTGGGTCTCTACCCCCAGATCTACCCACAACTCTCCGGTTTGGGGTAACGCATAGCATGTCTGCACAGATCCAAATGTAAGATGACTATGTACCAAAAACATGCTTGTGGAACAACTGGAAACTGCTCCAGCCTATGGAGGGCTTTGCTCTTTTTATTTATTTAACTCCAGAAGTCCAATCAAAGTTAATATGCAAGCAACAGGTGTATGTTTAAAATGGTTACAGTACGCAGCTATTCAGACAGTGGGTTACACGGTTGGCAAAGTACCCTACTTAGAGTTCATCTTAAATACTTTGTACAGAAAACAAGAGACATTTCGCCTAAATGTCAGCTACTCCAGAGCTGTTTTGGGGAATGTCACATCTGGTAGTTGTTGGTTTTTTTTTTAAAAAGAAAAAGTTTACAAGCGGAGGAGATTCAGGACACCTCAGAGCCAAGCTCAGTGCTGGAGGGTTTGAGTTTACCATCCAACCCCACCAGCCACGAATGGTGCGTGCCCCCGGTGGCTGGGGCATGGCTGCACTGGGTGGCAGCCGTAAGCTGGAAGCTCCCGCAGGTGCCGCTGGCAAGGTCGGCAGCAAAAGGTGGGAGGGAGGAGAGGAGTGGTGCACCCCCTACACATCGCCCCTGCTACCAGTCAAGCCCAGTTTCAAATAAAGTTTCCTTACCAAAGCCCCCTCCAGACATGTTGCGTAGTGATAACCACGGCCCATGATCAGAACAGACTTCTGGTGGTAAAGCTCTGTTGCCAGTTTCTGGATCTCATCGTCCATGCTCAGCACTTCTTTAATCAAGTCTAAGAGGAAGAGGCAAAGAGGTAAGTCTTCAATGCTTCCACCCCAAGTACATCTGGGCTTGGTACAAACCCTCCTGTTTGCTCATTGAAGGATAACACGTTTGTTTGTGCCTGGAACCATCGGCTGCCACTGCTGAGCTCAGTAAGCGACCTCTGTAATCTCACGTAGAAGAACCTACGCAGCACCATACTGGGTCACACCAATGGCAGAAGAGGATGCTATACAGAGAACGATGTCTAGAGGGACCTATCCTCTATTCAGTACCACCAATCCCCAATCCTAGGTTTAGAGACAGAATCATAGAAGCACAGAAAATTAGGGTTGGAAGGGACCTCAGGAGGTCATCTAGTCCAACCCCCTGCTGAAAGCAGGGTCGTTCCCAACTAGATCATCCCAGCCAGGGCTTTGATGCCAGGGGAAACATCTTCAACCATTCAGTTCAACAGCTATTAATAGATCTCCTCCCTGAATCTGCCGATGCCGCCTGCTTCTACCACCGCCTGTGGCAATGAACTCCACAAGTTAACTGCATGTTGCATTAAAAAGTCCCTTCTCTTGTGAGTTTTAATCCGTCACCTACTACTAACAGCAGGTGCTCCCTTTTTCTAGTATTCTGGTACTTGGTGAACAGTCCCTTGCTCAGTCAGTCCACCCCCTTCATGATTTTATAGCCCTTTATTATACCCCATTTCAGCCTTCTCCTGTCAACCTGAAGAGTCCTAACCATTTCAGTCTCCCAGTATTGTCAACTGCTCCATGCCCGATCATTTTGGTTGCCGAGCCCCCTCTGCACAAAAAACACCAAGTCCAAAAAGTTCAGCCTACAAATGGGCAAGTGCCATATGATCTACTCTGCCGTCTGTCCACAACTTCATCCTGGCCTTAAATCCTTAACAAAGATACTGCATCTTTTGTTCCCAGGGTAAAAACGACAGGCACATTTAGGAGTCAAAAGCCGTCCACCCATTCTGGCTCGTTTCAAATAATGGATCTCGCGCTGGCCCTTTGCAGACAGGAACGCCCCTGCGAGAACAGAGCAAAGGGAACAGTGCTGACCAACGTGCCCCGTACCTGGCAGTCCTTTCAGACCTCTCATTATTTCTTTGCGCCTTTCTTGCATAGAAATCCTGTCGTCACACATCATGAGGGCAAACATCACTAAAGAAACAAACTGGCTAGTGTAGGCCTAGGAAGAAGAGAGAAGAGGAAGATAAGTGCCATCACATTCAGTAGCACACAACAGTACACGGACACAAGCCTTGATTCATAATGTTGCTCCACAACTATCGGGATTAGTCAGTTTTAAGCACGAGAAGCCCTCAGAGCCCAGTGTTAGAAGTATGAAAGCGGATGCACCTTTATTTCTAGGATCTTACAATGCAGCACTTTGCATTGATACAGGTTAGTCCAAAGCACGCTGCAACCTTGACAAAGGGGGCTGCGATTAATGGCTGGGATTTTTCCATTTATATGGTCCATGTGAAAGGGAATTTAGATGAAGCCGAGTATCCAAGCTAAACCTAAACATTTGAGATTTAATAAAAAAGAGGGTGGGGGATGGTTCAAGCAGTATCTTAAGGCTGCCAAATCACCAAAACCAGTTATTTTCATACTGCCATTATTAAAGGGAGACTGCAACAGCTGGAGACTATCAGACTTTAGATAGCCTTGCCTGTGTTGTGGTATGCGACTGTGATGTCAGCAACAGATGTTGGAGGGAAAAATACAACTGGTTTGTGGTTTCCATGTCTAGTTTTTAATGGGCAGATTAAATGGTGGAGGAAGGTACGGTTTTTTTCTTTTTTTTTTTTGCTGGAAAGGTTTGACGTTTCCCTGTGAAGTTGCTTTTCGCTCAGGCAGTGCTTAGATTTGCCTTTAAAAAAAAGTCACGAGAGCAATGCCATGCTGCTGCACTACAATCTTCGTTCCAATTCAACGTGGAAACGTAAGAATGAAAAGTGCAAGGCATCTGTGTGAATGCAGGCCCATGCCGAAGCAAGCACAGCTGCATTTCAAGCCGGCCGAGGTAATGAGCACAAGTTCGGTGTTCGGAAATGCAAATCAAGAGCACGATAAACAGAAAACCGATCACCATCACCCTTATTCTGCAACATCCAACCCCAGGCGTGCCACATGTTGGACCTGCAGAGTAATATTTTCAGTAGTATCCCCCTTCCTGCTGCCAGCTGAGTCTCTCTGCCTTTGTTTACTCACCACGTTAAATAAATGTAAGAGGCAAAAACCGGCTGTATTACAATCAATAACCAAAATCACCGCAGATGGAAACAAGGCTGCTGCAGACAAGTGAAATGGAAAGCAAGCAGGCATATAGCCATCTCCGCACTGCTACTGAATCAACAGCTACGCTCTAACACTTGCAAAGCAGTGAAGTGATGGAGTAAGCACGTATTTTGATACACCCATGTAAAAACCACCCAGCACACTCAAAAGCTCCAACACTGAGAAAAAAAAATGCAGAAAGTCAGCATTTTAGACAAGTACTTTGGATCTGATTTTCATCCAGGTACCTTCAACGAAATAGCTGGATTGGACATTTTTCCTCATGTGGAAATTACCTGTAGAAAGCAGCGAATTAAACTGACCTCACAATTTTTCACCATTTACAATTGATCACAGAAAATAAAAAGCCCTGTTCATGGAACATATTTAGTCCGGTTCACCCTACAATGGGGATACCAGCCAGCAAAATGCAGGTTCTCACCTTTTTACCCTTCTTGGGCTACTATATTTGTACATGCTTGGAGTCCAACAGGACCACAGAAACTTGCATTTCTGGCTGCAGAGGAAACCAAAGCTAAAAACTGCGTACGTCTGCACAAACAAACAAAGCACATGAACTCAAATGAAGGCAAGCTTTCAAACTAAACTATTACCCTAAACAAGCATCTATAAGACTAGTGTAAAACATGGCTCTTGCTAGATTTAACCAGAGGTGCTGTAAAAATCCTTGAAAGGACAACTCAACACAATTACACAAAATATCAAGTATTTAACAAGTTGGCCTGTGACATTTCGCTAGACAGGGATTCAAACCCTGTAAAGCAAATATCGAGAAATGCATTAAAGTCTACAGTCAGCCTACAGGAAAAGCACAGCTCTGTAACCTTTCTAATTGTCTGCCACCGTTTAAGGAAAACACAAATTTATGGCCAAAGTCACTGCAGAAGGTTTACGGAGAATTTGAAGAGTCCAGAAAACCTTCCGTCATGCAAACAAGGCAAATCAGATATACTGCACGTGGCAGCATACAGCTCAAGTTTGAAAGTCACCGGCATTAATACAGAACAGCAAAGTGAATACTGTCTGGTTTCTTTCCTTTCGACAGCCAGCATTTCCTTTCGGGTTCCTACATTCTCGAAGTGGAGTTTCCTAGAAATTCAGAGCAATTCCTGGGCCTCATGGGCCAATCAGTAACTTAAGACCTCACGTTTAAACTGCAGCACATACAGGTAAGTCTGTGTCACTAGAGAGTGACCTACAAACTATAAAGTTGTCAAGGTAAACAGAATCCAGGAACAAACGCAGCTCGCTCAAGACTTTTTGCAAGAATCGTGATTTTTCCATGACCAAATTCCCCAATGAACTGTTAAACTCAAATGTGGTTTTTGGCTGAATTCGTCTAACAGATTGACATCATCCCTCCCAGAACCTAACTAAATCAAAGCAGATTTCTCTGTGCAGAAGCACTCCATTTGAATGAATTGCTGCAAAGCAAATTTTATGCTATACCATTCATGTAGCCAGAGGCTGTAGCCAAGGAAAAAAAAAATCAGACTCCATATTTAATGGACATCTCTGCATTTTTTAAAAATATCATTTTCTGTATTCCATAAAATTACTGCTCTTCAAGTCTGCCCTTATTCTGGAGTCCAGATTACCGAGCCATTAGCAGAGTTGCTTTCAGCATGGGGTTACTCTCACTCATCTGAACAGTACAGAAGCCTGCTCGCCTTGTCTGGCCTTGGAAATGCACCACAACTGAAGCACGCGGGAGGAAACAGGTTTGCGGGCAGTTTTCATACGCTGTCCCAACACCCTGGCACCCTCCCTTGCCCCGAATCAGCCGGAACAGCAATGGCAAACTAATGGCCTTGCCTTTCTCTATCTGTTGCCGAAATCCTGTCCTCTCTTTAATCTTTTGTATTCAAAATATAAATGTTTGCCTTTATTTTTTTAAAAAAAAATCTGGAAGAATGAATGTGGAGCACGTTGGGATGAAGGAGTGTGGCACTAGGTCAGTGCTATGTCCCAAGACCGACCACAAGAGTCAGGCAAGATGCCAAGGAGTTAGACGTATACTGGAAGCATCTACGAAAGTCAAGGTATAAGCAGTGTGCGTGCGTAAGGCCTGCCTAATTCCATACTGCAGAAACTACCTGTTACCTTTTAATATTTCTTAGCACTTGTGATCTGAGGCACTGAAGCCAAGCACCCTTTCATTTGAACAGACAAAGAATTAAACAGAGCGAACAGATCTGGTGCTGTTTGGTCCAGAACTATAATATTTACGATAGACTGCAAGACTCGCTATGGTGAGGAAAACTTGCTAATAAATCAGGGATTACTCTTGCTTCTCTGACCTCTTAGGAAAGCACCAAAAAAGTGCCTGGAAAATCTTAATTATGGGGGATTTGTATAGGCTTGGCTTTGCTACTGTTTTAATCCGAGACAGATTCTCCTGTTACTTATGCTGGTATAACTCCATCCAGTTGAATGACTACTCTTAATGTTAGGGTGGAGAATCCAGCCCCAGAATTGTACACGTCAAGAATGATTAAGCTTGCACATTTTTAAATTAAAAAAAAAATAAGATTCTGCTGGACCCGTTTCTTTTTCATACTGGTGTACTTTTTAGGTGCAGCAAAAGCCTTGGAAGAAAACAAGAGGATTATAAACCACCCAAGTAGCAACAAGGTTTCCCCACTGTGCTTTCAAGGTAGCTACATATTTCCGTTCATGCATACAGTTGTACTTTTGCCATTAATCCCCTGGAAGGTTATCCAGCAGCCTGACACCCTCGAACAAAATGGTCGTATCATTTACCTGCAGTGCAAAACATCTTCATTGTACAACATAGCAAAGTCATCTTCTTTAAAAGGATTCCTTTAACAAAGTTTCACTTTCTAGCAGTGACAGTGTTTGCATGCATATAACGTATAGGACCATCCATCCAAAGATGAAAATTAAGTCTTTTTTGTGTTCAGCCACTTCTATTGAGAGTGAAGCAGGTTATAATAAAAGGTTTCTTCCTTACTTAAGGTTATTTATTGCATCAAAAAGGGAACCAATTCCTACAATTCTGACTTCAATATTCAAAATAACTCCACCAAAGCCTTCCGTTTAGCTGTCTGTAGAAATGTTCAGTAGCTTCATTTGACACATTTTTAATAAATGTTTCAAAATAAGTTGTGATTTCTTTTTTGTAATATTAAAGAATGCCAAGGAAGAGAGAAGCCCCATGCAATATGTTTGGTTAAAAAGAGCTTCTGCTGACATACAAGTCCAGTCAACCACAAGCAAGTTAGTTTGACTACAAAAGAGCAAGGGCTATATATCTGGTACTCACCTTTGTACTGGCCACACCAATCTCTGGGCCTGCATTGATATGGACTCCACAATCGGTCTCCCTGGATATGGAGCTGCCGACTGTATTAGTGATTCCCACCGTTAGGGCACCCCTTTCCTTACAGTACCGAAGACCCATCAAAGTATCCGCTGTCTCGCCTGCAAAGATAAATGTACAAATTTAAGACAAGTTACAGGCAATGCTGCATATGTGATAGCGCAGAAAGCAGGTATGCTGAAGGTAAGGTTTATAAATGGGTCTTTAAAAACAAAATCATTAAAAGCCTGCATTAATCTGCACTGCGGACCACTGAAAACTCAACTACTAGAACTAGGCAACGTAACCTTCCGCAAACTCACTCACTTTCAAAGACATTGGTACCCGATTTGTAGACTTAAAAATAGCTTTGGTGAAGGTAAACATTGACCCTATGCTTTTTAATGCCACTAATTTTGGCATAATGTTCAATACGCATGGTGAATTGGGTCTGCTTTGCAAATATGAATTAAATTAAACTAAACTACCTCTTACTGATTCACCAGGCAAAAAATATTGCTTACTATATACCCAGCTTTATTAATCCAATCTGACTCCACTATGCAGGCATTACCACCCGATAGTTAATTGTTTGATTCAACACTTTTCCAAAGGTGTTAATATCCTACACCTTCTAAGACTGCAGCATGCATCAATTCAAAATGATCTCCCGAACCACTCTTACAGTAACTCAAGTGATGGAATCTGTTCCTCAAAGAGCTCATCCATTAAATACGTTAAGCAGCTTACGGAAATTCAGATCTTTAACTCAAAATCTCTGCATGTATTCATTTTGGGTATTATGTCATGTATTAATTTTGTATTTTTTTTGCTGTAGCTTGTGAAGACTGCAGTATCTTAGGTTTCATTCCCTGGATATCACCCCTCCCCTAAAGAATAAAGGTGTTGTATTACCTCCTAGAATGGGGCTAGTCTCAGTGCAGGACCGTTCTAATGCTGGTCACATAACCTGGCTTGTGTGTGGCTCAAGTGTCTTGAAGCAACATTAAATTTAAAAAATGGCATCTCAGAAGCCTCAGCTGTGCCCTACATCAGAAGCAGCTTCTCAGTCAAGGCATCACAGTTGAATGCTTGGGGCTTCTTTTTTCAAGAAAACAGATAAGAATTAGTCTAAACACTCCATCAGCCCTTCATGACCTCCGAACTGGCCGCTTCCTCAGAGCACAAAACTGCACTGATGCTCCAGTTCTGATGCAAACACAGAAAAGCCCCAGAGACAGCACTGGAAATAGAAGCAACTGAACATTTAGTATAGTGTTACTGGCATGCTTTAGTAAGTAATTCAGCTAAGGGGACATGCCTTTTTGTTCTACGCAAAGCTGACACAGCATCAGGAAGCACTAAAACAGGGTTTGCCGAGTACACTCTAGTTTTTTCTGTAATATGCTGGCACACACAGAAATCCCTAGCTAGGATTCACCTTTCTAAAGAAAATATTTTTAAAAGCAAAGATCTGGTGGTGAGAGCTTTGTTTGAGCTCAGTGTTTAGTTAAATTTCCTGGAGTCTTGAGTGGAAGGCTACTGAACTTCTCCCAAGCAACTGCAACAGTAGTTCAGATCCCACTTCATTGACGATTAGCAGGTTTAAAAGAAGATGGGTCCTTGGAGTGTTCTTGTGAACAAGACCCATGCTGGAATACGGAAAGCCTTGTTCTTGGAGGAAAGCAGCAGATTTCACACTCAGGGGAAAAGGCCTAGCCAATACATCCTAGAAACCTTCTGACTATGTGACACTCCAAAGTAACAGTGTCGAGGCAAACTAATAAATTCTTAGTAATTTTCATAACCAGAAAGTAATAACTGTGATACTTGTGATGAAAATAATGCTGTCATGCTGATCAAAATTATTTACTTTCCCTGGTTTCTTTTCCCTAGACCGCAGTGAAGGGACAGAAAGAAAAAAAAACTATTTCCTTTCAAGATCTTGCTTTAATAATCAAAGCTGCATTAGCAGAAGGAAACAGCAAAATTAGATAAAAGCTTTAAAAAAAGGGAAAGCTGTTTCCCTGTATTATAAATATTAAAACAAGCCATTCATCTGATTTCAGGGTCGTGAAACTCATTAAGAATAATACTTATTCTGTAGCTTAAGCATTTGTTTTATCTTGGGCTTCGTTCCAAGGTGGTGGTATGTTGGGAGTACAGCAATTTCTAAACTCATTTAATTTCTGACCTAGTGCCTGTGTATTTCAATAAGTTCAGGATGAGGCTTGGTATATATTTATAGTTCTTCCTGAATTGGTGATAAGAAAATTTAAGAAATCTTTACTGACTTTGAGAGGCGAAGGGTGGTTTTATGCTGTGAAATAATTCTCCTTAGAGAAAGGGTAGAAGCCTTTTTTGCCACATGTGAGACTTGACTAGACAAAGTATGAATGCCGTGCTGACACAAAGATGGATTAAATGAGATTTAGTAAGTGTATTTCATTTCTTGGATCGCTGCACCAATATTTCACTGATGCACGTAACAAGCAATATGAATAGCAGGCAGTAGTTTAAAAACATAAATCTATTAGGTCAGAGTTACAGTGATAGCAGAGGGATAGGTGAGGGGCAAGAGCACTCCTACCTGACTGGCTGATGAAAAAGCAAACATCATCTCTGAAGACCGGTGTGTTTCGGTCCAAAAAGTCACTGGCGAGTTCAACCATAACAGGCAGTTCAGTCAGTTCTTCCAGCACTTGCCGAGTCTGAAAGAGAGGTCAGGAAGTTACGTGTGCCACAGCACTTAAACAATAAAGACCTTGGGATACGAAAGGAACCTTAAATTGTCCAGCGCTGGAAAACATTACAGTCACAGTATCATGATGGAGATTCATTAAAATATATCCTCACGCCATTCAACAGACCTGCATTCGACATGCCTAGGATACGAAAGGCAATATGGAAGGCTACTCTGGTCATGACCTGGCAAAGAAATCCGTAAGGCCAGAACCTTCCACTCAACGGAGAGTAATATTAATTCAATTCAATCTGGCTGGAGCATATTTACAGGAGCTGTTTGTCTGTGAGCTGGGTGAAGAGGATGTGAAGAACTTAACCAGGATAAATGCTGAAAGCCTTCTTTGAATGACTGAAGCACCCACAAGCTGCAGCCAGTATAAGGAAAACACAAGAAACCCTATTTTGGCCCGAGCGACTCTCTGATGATGATGTGCATTCCCTTGGAACATGGAAGCTGCCAGATGAAAGTCAGCTTCATTTTCTGATTCATATGAAATAGTTAATACAGCTATGTGTTTAAAAAAGAAGAAAAGAAAAAGCACTCTGAAATGACCATAAAGCCTATCTGGGAAAAAAACTTCTAAGGACTCTTTTTATGAAACAATCCCAAACTTCTGGGCTGCCAACTAGCAATCCAATAAAGATGCGATCAGAACATGTCTCATGAGAATACGGTTACATGTTGTTTGCACATGACCACGTTCCTGCAAACATTTATGAAATTGCGTGGCATGAAACAGAAATGTCATATTATATATGGCATTTGGATGGATATCTTTAATACTCTGTTGTCAAAACCCAAAGGGAAAGGTCAGACTTAGCCCAGCATGACCTTTAACTTTCTGTAGATGTGTTACAGTACTATACTGTCACATGCCTTGCCAATTTTCTCAGAAGAGAAAAGATTTTCTTGTCAAAAGTTTTCCAAAGGCTAAAATTTCCATAAGCAATTAAGTCCAGCTTTCGGAAACGAGGCGCGCACTCTATTGAAGGACAAAGTTTTGAAGGGGGTTTGGTGCCGAGAAATACAGCTAGACACATGGAGCTTTCAATAATTGCACTAAGGCACTTAAAGAAACTTCTAAAAAGTCCCACTAAGCACAACCTGGACTCGCACCCCTTTTTATTTACATGCTTTTCCCTACACACCTTGAAACACCTGCCACTGGATAATGCACTTTTCCCTATTGCATCTGATGAGACCATGACTTGCTCAGGACACACATCATCAGCTAATTCAGCCAAAGTTCGGAAGGAAATGAATAAAGACAGCTACTTACTGCAACTCCAGCATGATAACTCGTCCCGCAAGCAATTAGGATTAAACGCCTGCACCGCTGGATCTCCTTGATGTGATCCTTCAACCCACCCAAATTCACTGCAACAGGTTAGCATAAAAAAAAAAAAAAAAAAAGGAAAAAAATGTTGACGTAGCAAAAGACAAATATAGCATGTGACTTTTCAGGGTCCTCAATGTTTCCTGGGTTCTCCAAGTAAAGAGAACCTTTTCTCCGCTAGGAAACCACATGACCAAGCCCATCATAAATAATAACCCGAGTCCCTGAGTCAGCAGAGACTACCCCTCCCCGTCACTGCTGTGGAAGGCCCATTCCAAGTAATGGCATTTCCTTTTACACACACAGCTTATTTATCTAGCTCCTACCCCAACAAGGCTCATTTGGAGAGCGCTAGACCTAAACCTGTAACAAGTCTTCATAATTACCAGTGTAGTCATCAAAGTTGACTCTGCCCCTCATGGTGTTAACAACAGATTCTGGTTGCTCAAAAATCTCCTTCTGCATAAACGAACTGAAGTTACCTAAAAGAAAGAAAGAAAGGAAGGAACAGTGGAAAGAAACCACATTATACCAGAACTGCAGTGAACAGAGGAGCAAATGAGAGCAAAGCAGAAAACAGGCTTCTTGCTGTAAGGACCAGAAGTGAAGAGCCTCTCTCCCCTACATGGAACTGCATATTTGCGAAGGTGCGGTATGCAAGTGTTTCCGCCGATGGAGGTGAGATGCCCAATGTGACATTTTGTTTTTTTAGGGCACAGCCTGAGAAGCAAGACGTGCTGCTGAGCAGGAGACAGACCCCTCAACCCGACAAATTACGACACTAAGCTACTGGTGCCAGCTGACAGGGAACAGTCCCCTATTGAGCATGGAGGAAAGGATCAAAAGACTTTACCCTTCATGATCTGCTGGAGCTCCATCTGCAGAGTCTGAACGGCCCGGCCAGGATGATCACCCGCCGTGCGTTTGATCCGATGGATAGAAAGACGACCGTCCACCACAGCTGCTACGTCGTCATCTTCAAGGAAAATCACTCTGTTGGTGTGTTCAATAACTGCACTGTAACAAGAACACACCATGTGCCATAGGTCACCGACTGCTTCACCGAGGAAAAACCAGTTACAGCTGAGTTTGCAATCAACCGAGCAACTTCTGTATTCAATAAAGTTACTCATTTCATTGGAATTTCTTGAAAAAATAGAACCGGTGCAAGGAACATTTCCACATTGACAACAAAACAAGATTTCATCCCCTTGTCTCATCATTAATTTATGGTCTCCCTTTAAGGCCACTCTATGCATAGCTTAGACAAAGGATATTATGCTGCAGTCTGGTCTAAGTATTAAGAGGTAAAGAGTGGGACTTAGGAGACCCAAATTCAATTCCTGGCTCTGGGGCCTCCTGAGAGATCCTGGGCAAGTCTTTTCCCCTCCCTTTGCCATCTCCAAGAGGAAATCAAAATCAGAGAGGTATGATGAGCTGGCTATTTATTGCTATGGGATTGCATATCCAGAATCAATTAACTTGGGGTATTTCAACACTAGGAAAATATGGAGTTATTTTTAACCAACAACATTTTAAACCTGATTCTGCCCATAGTTTCAACAGTGGAAGCCACATTTAGATGCCTCACTCTGACCCTGGCCAAGTCACTTAAACTCTTCTTGTAAAAATGGGATGAACATACACTGTAAACCTAAATGTTCAATGCACTTCAAAATTCTCAGATGAAAGGAGCTGCAAGCCAACTCTGGTCACATTTACTTAAAACCTACTTGTGTTTGTTAACATGTGGAAGGCTGAAATTTCATTAGGGATACTGCAGAGGTAAATCACTACACTTCCCCCCCCTCCTTGGGATTAAAATGCGAGACCCCGCAGACAATGCTGAGAATTGCTTATGAACAGAAACTCCCGGAGAGCTGCACGACCCTCCCGATCATTTCTGTGTCCGCTGACTTTCGGTCAGCACTCTCACAAGCTTCGCACTACTCAACTCTGGAATCATCAACAGATATTCTTCACCGAAAATACGGCCATTCTAGTAATGCAAGGAAGTCTTTAGCAGAAAGTGTGATTTCACCCATCTTTACCCCTGCTTCCCTCCCACCACCCCCAAAGTGAGGACACAATTCAGCACCCAGCATCTAAAAATTATTATTTGTAAATCTTTTGAAAGCCGTTTCACAGGCCTACTGAGCAACTTTTCCTAACGCAACACCTGGATCTCAGTTTACCTGCCAGGACGCTAGACTGAAATAGCATCACTTCTGCTATGCTAAAGAATCTCACCTAGCATCAGAGGCAAAGTAATATTCCACAGCTTTCTCTTCCACAGGGAAAAGGCAGGTGGTACTGTCAATACGAGACAGGTTGCAGCTTCCCTTCTTGTCTTTACCTGCAAAGTATGAAGCATTCTGCATCACACATCCACAAAACAGCGAACGCGCACTGCAACGTCAGCCTTAACCAAAGTTCCCAAGTCACAGTATCAGCATGAAGCATTGTTTAGACACTTTGCATTTTGGTTTAATGTCAGGCAGTTATGGTCAATTTAACACTGAAAGCAGGTTTTTGCAAAAAGAGGATCATGTTCTCCTTTTCCAAGTCATGTACTGTTTGTTCATGTTCCTGTGTCCTTTTCTCAGTTTGTTTGCATGGCATTTAAAGCTTGCTGAATTAATGCTGTGCTTGACATTAAACATGCCACTGAAATGCAAAATTATAGAAAATGCCAATAAAGACACTAACTAAAAAGAGTCTCTTCACAGTTCTGCTTTGGGAAGCAATTCTCACTGCCTTCTGAGCTCTCTTTCACACTATGTGGGGCCCAGTATTTTTCCAGTTGCCTAGGCTGAGTTAACACCACTGCTCATAAAAATTCCCCTGCTCAAATTCTTTCCTTCGTTATACCTCTCTAGTCATCCTGTTGACGCTCAACAGGTGCAGCCAAGAGCAAAATCTCTTTCACAGTCTATTTGCTGATCACAGTTTATAAACTGAGGCAATAGACCACAGGAGCAATTGCTCTGCGCCCTTCATGACTGGCCAGGCTACTAATAATTTTGCCCTCACTTATACTGCCGGCAAACTTTGTTAAGGCTGAACACCTCAGAAGAACTTATTTAGGTGGATCGAAAGAAGCATAAGCTTGACTAAGCAGTGAGAGGCACATTATTTCACATTCACAGAACGCTGCGATTCGATGATTACTTCAGGGATAATCTACGTCTAAAATTCAAATGTTCTCAAAACTTTTTCAACCTTTTTTTTTTTTTTAACCTTAGGAAGGACTATTAAACTGTAAAATAAATCTCCATGACCAATGCATGATATCCGTTGTTTAATATTTTAACTTGGTCAAAAGTATTAATGTCGTGCACATGCCAGCTCTACCTTGGCAGAGGAATGATTTGATAGACTGTCTAAGCAAAACTCTTTAAAAAGAAGGGAAATGTTGTGAAAATTAAAGTGTGAAAGTTTTCATCTTTCTTTTCTTTTGATACACCAGGAACTTGTTCTACGGGCCCGGCTGTATTCTTGTGGTAAAAAAGGAGAAATTGTTTTTATGGAAAGAATATGTATTCCACTGATCTGATTCATTACCACTAGCATTTGCATGCACATTGCCATCTGTGGCTTTGGAGTTTTTTCCAAAAATCAGGACAAAAAAAATACTGCGTTCATGTTGATACTGATGAAAAATAAGGAAGCTCTACTAGATCAAGAGTTCAGAGCTCTTCATTTCATTTACCACATTACCAAAGACCACAATCAGAGCAGGCAGAGGGTTAGTGATCCCAATGAAAACACCCATGTTAAATTCCAGCATGCAGATTCTTCCCCCCCGGTACAACACTGACTGCATAATCTTTAGTAAGTGGCATTGCTTTCCACAAACCAAATCAACGAACGCTACACTATCAGCGCAATGTTTCATGGTCACCTGTAACTACAGGGTGCGCCTGCGTGCAAGAGAGCACTTATATAAGCGTGTCTCAACTCAAACACTTGAAGCAAGCTTAAGAGCAAATTCATGCCATTGTGTTAAATAAATAAAATCCATTCCACTCACTAGTGGTGCACGAAAGGTCCTAGAGACCATTTTCAAAAAACTAAAGACAGGTGCATATGGCAGAGGATCCATGATAAGGATGACAGATTCCTACTTACCAAACTCTAAAATCAACTCAGCAGTTTTTCCTATTCAGCACAAAGAGTGACGATATGGATAATTAAGAAATAAAAATGCAAACAAACAAGTACTTCCAGAACACTAAGGCAAGGTTGCTGACTGTATCCTGACACCACAGCATGCCGTCTTAGCATTTTTAAGTAGCTACTACTGTACTAAACAGTACTGGGCTCTGCAGAAGATGAGATCTTTCTGGGTTTGAGTGAGGCTACATCTTGAATTGCTGGGAGTGGTGTTTCAGAGACAACCAAAGTGGCATATGTTACCCGATGTTATGGCTTTGCTTAAAACCTCATTCCATTATACATGTTTCTTAGGGATAACACGAAATCTTATTGTAAACTAACAGAAGAGTAGCGCTTCATGCTGAGGCTGTCAGCAAACATTATGAGGCAAGAAGTACTTTTAAATCTGAGTAAGTCAGCCACCTTGACTTTACTGCTTTTACTAAAATGATCTTATTTGTACAAGTACAAGGAGGATGGGAGGCAACAGAAATCACCTCCTCCTTTAAGAGTCAAGATCACGAGCTGGTCCACAGTTAACCTCCACAGCTTCAAAATCCACCAGTTCCACAAGACTGTCGTGTTAGTCAATACTGAGGTCACGCCATACTCCAGGGCCGTGCACATCCCAGTATGACGTAGCTACTGCAAGCTAAGGGCATACGGCCAAATTTAAAGCCACCTTCCTTTCCTCCCCTTAATGGGGAAACTATACTGTACTTCTAGATATGAAGTATACTGTACTGTCCTAGTTAATAAGACAAACCTTGTGTTGTTAGCAGCTGGAAATGACGGTTCTTAGTGGAAATGGCCTCTTTATGTGCGTAGGACCCACAGCAGAATCTGGTTCTAGATGATCCAATTAAGGTGCTCTAAGTGTTGTATGTGCACTCAGCATCATTGCATACTCAGAACTGGGAGAAACGGGAGGCTTTATTATTTGTTACGTTTTCTATGAAGAACTACTGATCCTCCTGTTGGTTTTATGGTGCTACATGGAAAGCAATAACCACGTATTAAAGAATCAATGCTGATTTCCCGTATTTACAATTCCTCCTTTAGGGAGCAAGAGGTTGTATGTTAAAGGTATGTCTCTGATAGGCACCTTCCTCCTTTTTTATGGATATTCCATCAAAAGAATGATCCATAGATTGCACAGCTGAAAGTGTAATTGGAAAGAAAAATAACTTCAGACAACTGGTGAAAATAGTCAATATAACAGTGTGCAACAAAAGAGAACCAGTCAGTTAGCTAATGTAACGCAAGGAATCAGAGACCATTATCAATTCAGTCTGTACATGAATCTGACGCACAATCTTAAGGGGAAAATGCTGTCAGTCGTGACAGAATTGGAAATAAGGTCTGTTGCTGTGCTCTCCCATTCCTGTCGCCGTGATACCCACGGGACTGATCCAATACCCTCACTAAGTCTCTGGAAGTTGTTTCGCTGACTTTAGCAAGTGCCAGGTCAGACTCTGCCAGCATGAGGATAAGACAAAGGATCTAGTTATTTGGGCGTAAACCCCAGTTCTCACATTAAAAAAGAGGGCGACTGTCAATCCGTGGGCATGCTGATAACACTGTGCAATACAAAATGATTATGAATAGATTACCTGTAAATGCACATCATCAAACCTTTGATCACAATCAAAAGAGATTTCTCCTAACACAATTTCTCATCTTCCCAACAGGGCACAGTAAAGTCAACTGAGGGATACAACACAGCATGTGGTTAAACGAAAAATCTCTCCCTGGCTGCATTTCCTCCTTTTGAATGCATAGCTTGTAGTTCAATGGTTCCTGCTCTCTGATACGTTAACATAAATCTGGAGCTGCTTCCCTTATGTCAATGAGCTCACTCTGGATTTTGGCCAAGGTGAATGAGATCTGAAACGTGCCCTTGTTCCCGGGTGGTAAGAGGACGTGGCAGCTGTATTTACCTGTTCTGTACAGTATGGGAATGTGGTCGGTGGAGAGCTTGTGTTCACTTCGCACTCCAATCAGCAGGGGGCTTCCTCGTCTGCGAACAAACCGGCAGGTTGAAGCGGGATGCACTGTCAAACCTTAAATCTACACCGATTTGTTTCTTTGGTCTAACACCCAAACCAAGATAAAGCAAACTGAATTAATCTCTCTCTCTAAGTAAGCCATTAGCCAACACCTGCCGCTCTTCTGGCTACCAGTACAGAACAAGCGAGTCATTATTATTCTCTTTTAGGAACAGTCCAGACATGCACTTTCACACTAGCATAAAAGGTGCAAGACCAGGAGGCACGGCAACCCTTACATTTATGACAAAATTAATGCAAAGGTGTTTAAAACAAAAATCAAATAAAACGCCTCTGTAATTAAACTGATCGTGTGGGGGGAGAGTGTCTCCTATTCGTATGCATGTTATCTCCCACCATGCTGTACAAGTTCTGCATAAAGATCTCAAAATATCAAATTCTCTCTCAAACAAGCTGAGGAAGTCCACACTCAAACCTGGGAAAAAGTCCAGACCGTGTATTATCACGGTACAATGTGAAAACCGAATGCTACAATTGGGCCAGACTCAGCGCGAGCACTGAAACAATACCTTGGTGGCCTGTACTTGGATGCTCAGGTTGGCATTTAGGAGGGTTATTCTCAGTCCAATAAACCTGAGAACCAAGATGCCCCACCTTTATAAAAGTGATAAAATTATTAGCAATGAAGAGAGAGGAGCCTTTCCAGTGCTTCAAGTCATAAATGACATTAAACTGCTTGCAACACACAACTCCTGTTCCCCACCTACATACCCATTTTCTTTCCAAAGCCCACTTCGGTAGGCTGCCCAGTGGGGCAGCCACTGCAGCACATCTTGACAATCAATAGATGGGAGCTATTTCAGATTGGGTATAACCCAGCATAAATGAAGCATGGATAAGGAATCTGGCCACTAAGGACTTTTCAAAAGGTCTTTGGCAGGTGTTAGATTGGCATGAAGAGGTGAGGAGAGAAATTAATATGGATTCTTATACGGTACCAATACAACATCTTCCATTTTCACCAAAAGGGGAAGACTGACAACTAGGTGCGGAGCATAAATGCTCTTTCTTACCTATATAAAATGAGAGAACAGTAATTCAAATGGAAACACCAACTACTGAGAGAGAGAGAGAGAGTTTAGTGTAGCAATATTTACCTGGTGCCCACTGCTTGACCAGGATAATGGACACTTTTGAACACCAGGGCAAAAGCACCTTCCTGGGAAGGAGAGATACCAATATAAGCTATTATACCATTCTGAATAATGCTTGTAGCATGATTCCCCAAAAGCTGGCGCATAAGCTGCACCCGTACATGTGTGCTAACAAACAAGTCTTTTGACGCACACAGCAGATTGCTGCCTGACGCACAATGCAGGAGTCGCTGCTGATTCAGGTGCCCGTTGCTGAAACACAGTCCCCAAGTTGGCACATTAGCTTGCTTCTCAACCAGTCACTCTCAAAAATATACAAACAAAAAATCCTTACAAGGGAATGCCCTCCACAGCTTAGCGGAGGGCTGGTACAGCAGCTCTCAGGCTCTGAAGCCAGTTTCAGCAAAGCAGTTGACAAATCATTGCTTTGCTTGACCAGTCTCTGTCCAGCTGTCATTCACTGGAACACACAGCATCCCCACCAAGAGCTGCAGGGAAGGGTCTATATTACATTGTCTTCTGCTTCCAGGATTATTAAAATTATTTTCCTCCAGAAAAAGTTAGGAGCAGGAGGAAGCAAACAAGAGGTCCTGTTTCTATGCCCATAAGATGCATAATCATAAGTCAAAGACTCAGAAATTAAGGCCAAGAAGCTAGTACCTAAACAAGGCTTTTCAAGGACATTCCCACACAGGGCAAACATCTACCCCACTACTAGAGTTGCATACCCAGCCAGCTTCAGACCCAGACTTAGGAAATGGCTTAAGCAAAAGTTGAATTGTATTTATGTCCTACTTGCACCTACCTTAACCAAGGTCTTGGATTATGACTTACTGAGGAAACCTGCATAATAAAGGGTATACACAGCTGCTGGGGAGAGCTACTGTATACTTCTGCTCTTCCTACAACCCAGGCCTGACCTATGGAACCAGCTGCTGCTGAGTATAACTGTGGCCAGGAGTTGGGCAACATTAAGTGTTTACATGAATCACATCAAAAGTCCATAAAGCACAAGGCACAAAGCAGACTGGCCGCTGCCTGATTCAGTACTGTTAGGCTTGCTGTTCTCATTTTAAGAAGTGTGTTAAAACATTTCAATTTTCAAGTTTATTGTTTTTTTAATAATTAGTATATTACCAGTTGCTGGATCACTCTCTCCACCAGTGTTGTGAAGCTAATGTCATCGCTTTCACGGTTGTCATACATGTACTTTACAAGCTTGGCAATGCTTTCTGTGTCAGTCTCAGATTCAAAATCATACCCTTTGCTTTCCTGGAAGTGAAACAAAACAAGCACCATGTTAATGACTGGGATAACTGTTTTGCCAAGAAACCGCCTTAGCTACATACCAGAGCCCTACTGTGCTGTGTGCTGCACGCAAAAGAAACAGTCTTCATCCCAAAGATGTTACAATCTAACTGGATAATAGGAGACAGACAGACACAAAAGCACTGACAGGGAAATACAAGAAAACAAATGCAGTGGTCCCAGGAGGCTTCACAGAAAAGAAGAGGTCAAGGGAGGTATTTGGAGGAGGAAAAGGAGGTAGTTTTGTGCAACTCCCTCAAACATTAGAGGCACCATCAAAGAAAGCAAAGAGATGGGTGTTCAAAAATTAAATAAGTAGGAAATTGCCACTGACAGGCCTGGTCCCAACAGCAAATAGGTCTTGAGCTGCACAAACTTGTTAATATGCACCATTAGCTTCAATGGCTCTTGTCCTACAGAAGCAAGACTCACCACCTTATTCAAAGACCTGGAAGTTCAACAAACTCATCGGTACACCAGTGTAAGTGCCATTGCCCCTTTCTCTCAGAACTAACACACAGGGTTAGTTTTACTTACCAAAAATTTTCTCAGGTCTTTGTAGTTGGTTATGATGCCATTGTGGATAACGATGAACTCTACAAAACAGAGATAAGACCTATGGTCAGTCGCAAGGCACGCTGGAGTGTTAGAAATGCAGCGTGTCAAAGCCGACTTCCACAGAACCGTACCACCACCAGACCAGAGAACGGCTCCTGTACCACGCTGCAGCTGCTGTGCACAAAACACCGACTCAGTGGACTGAAGGCAATACTCTCCATTACCATGCAAGAGACTTGAGTTTTATCCCATATTATGACCCCTGTTCTGGGTCAAACAGTTGAATCAAACACCACACCCGAAATGAATACATATACAGAGTGGCTTGCTCAGAGCCCAGAATAAAACCTAACAGTCCTTATCCCCAGTCCTGTGCCCTGTTCACTGGAGCTGTTGCCATTCCATCGAATACCCCTTTACAAGGAAAAAAAAATCACAAATAAAGCTCCCCCATATGTCTATTTATTTAAAAGCCAACTATTTGCTTTTTCAAGCTTTGTATTCAATGCACTTTGCATTTAATGAAATGCAAGCACCAATTCCCTCAGCAATGTCTTTCTAGTATCATTTCGTCAGTCAGCGTGTG
>JAGPOW010001890.1:250189-261395 GCA_030014935.1 Caiman crocodilus | reverse complement strand
GGCTCAAAAAGCATAGAACTGACTTAGGCATTTCCATTTCCAAAAGTGACTTCAGCACCTGGGCATCCAATTAACCAAATCGCTTGTAAAGGCACGTCTACAAACAGCCATGTGGCACTGAAGTCCCTCACACAAAGCAGCCTTCCCAATTCTGACCCAGCAAGTTACCTTTCTACTGACACGCACAGCAGCAAATGCCCTCTGGGTGCCAGCGGTACCAGTGCCAGGGTACCAACGAGCCCTTTGCTGCGTGCTCTAGACTGCTGAGCATTTGGTGGTTGCAGTGAGACACCTTTGAAAACATTTTTTTTCCAGCAGCGTAAGATACACAAGGGCCCACTGAGTGGTGCACAAAGCAGGCCTTCTTCAGTGGTAGGACGGCCTCCGTACTTGGAGCCAAAAACACCAAAGACCAAACTATAGACACCTTTTAGTCTGGGAAAAAGATGGCACGCAGGAGGTGAAGAAGCTTTAACTTGCTCTGGCAGTCTATTAGCAGCTCGGCACCATTGAGCCATCTAAAAAAATCTAGTAGCAGCACCACCCCAGGTAGCGGGGGCTTGTGAAAGCATTTCTTCCACGACTGGCAAAGTAGCTGTAGGTTCTTGGAAGCTCAATCTGAGCACCTTGAACGGACCTAATCTGCCCAAGCACTGTCTTTTAGAAAGCACTTCAACATTGGGAGTCCTCAGGTCTTAACCATAGTGTGTAACCATCACACTTAAACAAGCACAGATCTCTGAAAAGGCTCTAGAGGCTCCAGGGAGATCCTCTGACAGTACTAGGGGCTTGCCTCTATCGCACAACAGCGCTGCTATGCCTGAAATTTAAGAGAAAGGGTGCAGGGGCTGGTTAACCTTTAGTTTCAGCACAAGAAAAGACCAGACTCCTCGCATGCTAAGACAACCACGTACGCTGGAAGTATCCTATGAGCTTGAGCAAATTCTCTTCCTCCAGCATAGGTGAGAAGCAGAGGCAGACAATACCTACAGACAACCCTGCTGTAATGATGGCATGCTGTAATCACACTTTCTTCCTTCTGTTGGGGCCACAGACGTACAAGGCTGTAGTTAGCGAACTCCTGGAAAGCTAGGTGTGTTCCCGTCCATTTCCAGCCCCTGCTATTGTTGCTGGGCAAGTTCTAGTGTGCAGAAGGACAAATACAAGCGCTGGCAAATTCTCATCTAAAGCTAGAGAGACATGCTAAAGGCCGCAAGATATGGAAGTGTGGACACAGGAATTGAACGATTCAAGGAATAATGGCTCTTTTGACTTCTGAGTCTCTGTAGATCAAAAAAGTCTAGTCCAAACTGAGAGAAAGCCCAGGTTTTGGTGGTTTTAGGGTCTCTGCCCACTTTCTAGTGGCCTTGCCACAAAGTCACCTGCAGCACTAATTTTATCAATAAACGTGTCATGCACTGAGCACTCCTAAAGTCTGCCTCTCTCACCTAAAAATGGTTTGCCTGAAATATGACTGGGACACCCTGCTATCTATTATAGTCTCTTTACTCTAAAGGTTGACAGAAAACTTCCAGCTGGAAAGCTACTAGCTTGGGGTTGGTTTTGGGCTCTAAAACTTTACTTAAACCCCCCCAAAAAACTCAAAACCTAAACCTAGCTTATACCAGGGCTACAATGAAGCCAGGTGGAGACAGAGCTAAAAATGTCACAAAAGGCAAAAAAGATTAAAAGGAGTATTAGCTCCTGACACCAGAAAATGCAAAGATTTTGAACAACTGTCAAGTAAAGGAAACGCAGCGATCACGACTGAATAAGGTAAAAATACCCGATGAGATGCTCCAAAAGGAAGAACACGCGAAGGATGACAACAGAGACCCTATTAGGCAGCAAGTTTCTAAAACTAACCTAGGATCAAGGGAGTTTATGTATCAGAGGTGAAGTAGGACAAGCAGATTTCAGAACGCTTAGAGAAAAGAAGAAAGGTAATGCAATAATAGTTTAGAAATAATAAACAGCATAGGAAGTCTAGTTATTATAAGAAGGCAGTGGCATTTCAGGTGAAATGATTTCAGATTTAAATCTCCTTAGCAGCATTACTTAGAGAGACAGCTCAAAAACTGAACAGCTAAAGAACCCTTTCAGTTTCCGTTCAGTTTAAAGAATCTGTTCAGGTTACGGCATTTTTTCCTGTTGATGGACGGATCAAGAACGGATGAGTCTGTTTCACTATTTTGCATTACGCTTCTTGTCTGTTGCGCTTCTGGTTTTCATGCATTAGGACAAATTTGGGCTCATCACACCACTGCGAAAACTTCGATCAACACCTGAACAAAAACCCAAACATGTTTGCATCCGATACGGGTTTTTCCTGGTATTTTCTAAGAATATTTAAGTTTTCTGCCTCTTTGTAAATATATATAGCTCTTAAATGGAGTTTGCCCACCCTGGATGGTGACTTTGGCAGAAGCACCACTGAAATGCTTCTGGTAGATCAGACCCCCCCCTATCTACAGCAAATCTTCTGTTTGCAGTTAAAGCTTTTTCCTTCGCCCTGCTTATCGGCAAGGAAGATTCTGCAGACCAGATCAGGCACTCAGCTACCTCTCATGCAATTAATAACACTTGCGTAAGGGAACGTGACTGAACTAGAACCACTGAAGACATGAAGTTATACATTGATGTCTGTAAGAAAACTTGGTGTGCAGGTCCTTTGCTTTTGGTGACAATACATTCAATTAAAAGACTCCATTTGACTCTCAGAAACAAGGGTGAGGTAATAGGCTGGCAGAAACAGAGACCAAGACGTGGGATCCCTTCATCCAACCCCAAACTGCAATGTCACCTACCATATTATATGCCTGGCAGCTGTATAACAGAGGCAGCAACTCCACTCCACCCTTTCTTCATATGCAAACTGCACTGCTATCGCAAATGCAATGGCTCATTAGCAGCACTCCCTTTCTCTGTACCAATAATGATCCTGATCTATTGGGCAGAACAAGCAATAAAAATGGCACCGCCCTGTGCTGTTGTCTGAAAAGTTACATGTAGAGCTACCTGGAAAATTTCCAAAGGGACATTTCTCCCCCTTTCAGTGCAATCATCAGGTTCCACGGGAAATGTGCTGAATTTAATGGAGTTTGAAAGGAAATCGGGCACATTTCCATTGGATGGAAGTGAGTGTACTGTCACCTCACCTGGATGTTGAAGCTCAGGCTCCTAAGCAACCGAGATCTCAAAAGCCCAAACAAATGGTGCTGGATCTGGGGTTATCAGAGGGGTGGGCAAAATGTGGCCCGCCAGGCCATTCTATCTGTCCCGTGGGACCTCTAAAAAATTTACAAAATTAATATTTATCTGCCCCTGGCTGCCCGTCTTGCAGCCCTCGATAGCTTGCCAAAACTCAGTAGGCAGCCCTCCACCTGAAATACTTGCCTGTCCCTGGGTTATCAGGATCCCCAGTTCGTACACGGCATGCAAGCCTTGGGAGTCCCAGCTCCCAGACTCCCTGCCAGCTCTGGGGGCCCCAGGAGCATTGCAGTAGAGTTGAAATGAAATGAAAACTCATTTCTAATTTTCTGAACCAAACTCTGTATCTCTGTCCTGTTTCAGAATAAGCATGAGCAGGCATTTCCTGCAGACCTGAAATTCCAGTTTCACCTGAGGGTACAAATTTCATTTAAAGCACCCGCAATGCAGTCACTATTCAGTAGTCCGTAGATGCAGCTCGCAGGTAAGAGCTGCCAGAGTGGCCACACTTGTCAAAAGAACAAAAATGTGCAATGGCAATGGCATGACACATGCATGTGATCCTCACCTAGCACAGCTGAATCACCTGCTAGATGAACTAGGTGCAGAGGGAACAAGAACACAATTTCATCCTGTTCCTGACGGTTCCTATCATTCACAAAATCTGGATGAGAAAGGAAGAGGCAAAGGCCCTCTAAGTAATTCAAGTTCACAGAACATCTGATAGGCTGCTCATGTCTTTCTAGCCTATATTGCAGGCATGCCACAGGGCCATCTCAGGCCTAACAAGACAGGTTGTGTTTTAAAACCTATGAATTAAAAAAGCATAACAAAAACCATGTTTCAACAGATTGTAAGCCTCACACCCCCCTTTCCTGTCTATGCTCAGCAAAGTCCTGTTCCGGATCACCTTAACTGAGACATACTCGCCAATTAATTTTACAGCACAATCTACTTAATTGTAGGCGTAGTCTCAACTGTGAACCGTCACCTCTCATTCAACTTTGTCTCAGCTCAGAACCTTGCAACCTGGGCCCTACCCACTAGGACTGTTTGTTTAATACTGAAGTGGAGGAAGGTGCTAGTTAAAGCACCAAAAGGAACGATTAAACTCCTTACTGTAGCACTTTTGGCAGCTTTGAATACAAAAGTCATTTGGCCAAGGGACACAGAACTGCAGACCCTGGCTGGGATACTTAAAGCTTTTTTTTTTTTTTTGGTCAACATCAATAGTTTGTCATATCTGAATAAGCTATGTTGAAACAAGGACAAATGAGAAAGAAAAATGTAACCAAAAATAAGTTCAATCACCGAGATCCATTAAGAGTGACAAATGACACTCCTCCAAACAAAAGCCTTGGTTTTATAATGTGAAATGACTATGAGCTCGTCAGGGATGTTGGTTCCTAAACAGATGTGTGGGAAGAAAAGCATCCAGTCTCAGTTTAGTAACATACGCACAATGCAGTTGTACTATGCCATGTGAGTGAGTGCGTTATATTTTTATATTTCTACCCAGGAAAACTTTTACAACCTTTTCTCCCATGCCTGAAGAAGGGTGTTTGTGCCCAAAAGCTTGCAATTAAAGATTTTTTTTTTTGCAATAATGTAGTTGGTCTAATAAAAGATATAACCTCTACCATGAGTTCTGATTCCTTATAGAGTAATTCCAAAAGATGCCTCTATTGAGTAATCACTGCTCTGACACCAAAGGAGTACTGCGCGTCCTACTGATAATTACTGGGGTCTCATTTTCTTTAACAAGGTCTGTGGGGATGATTAAATGCGCATTTAATAAAAAAACATCTTCAAGGCAGGGAAAGGAAAGGGAAGGAAATGCTTTTCTATACATGAAACCAAGACAAAAAACTAGTGCTAAATCAAATGCTAATAGCATTGAACACGAGCCCCAGGCATCAGTACATAACCAAGGCCCAAGGTAGGAAGGTACCCAAAGTCCTCAATTAAATCGACTCCAATAAGAGTAAGAGGCGACCACCACTCTGCAGGTCCAGGCCTTTTTCCGATCTTGCTGGTGGCTACAACAGGCTGGAAAACTGTGTACAATTCAGTGCCAAGAGGACATGAAATCTGCACGATCCAAATAACCTCAAGGTCAGAAATGAGCAGATATTTGTTACGGCTGCTCTTTGTGGAGGGGAGAGCTAGTTTATAGTAAGATCAAATTCTCACTGTCCAGAAAACAAAAAGAGCAGGAAAAAACAAGCACTGCATCACGGAAACCCATCCCCGATGGTGCTTTCTTCACTACTGCTACAGAAACAAGGGGCTCTACAGATGGAAACAAGATTAGTGCAAACTAAAGGAGGCAACTGGTCCATCAAATCTGGGATCCCAGCTCAGGCTAAATGAACAGGTCGTGCTCCCACAAACGGATCCAGGCAGCTGTGCTACAGTGTTCACGGGATGACAGTTTTCATCAGCTTGATTTCATCCTGTGTGACTATAAATAAAATCAGACCTAAATTTACTCAGCATTTCAATTATTCTGTCTGAAAAGAAGAACACAGCTACCCTAGCTGATTGCTTTAATTATTTACAATAGGTCTATCAGACATGGTCACCTTGAAAAACCAGTTTTCTCAACTATTTCTGAGGTGTGTCCAAACCAGTCAGGTGCACGCACACAAGACTCAGGAAACGCATCCAGATTACAGCAGGTAAATCAGTTTGGCTTGCAAGCTCTGCACTAAGGCAGTCATCCTAAAACCTTTCTAAGCCAAAGCACAAAAAACAAGCAAATGTACTCTACCATGAGCATTATGAACAGTGCAAAATAATATCCAACACTTACCTAGCAGGAAAAAAGTATTTTGGATGAATGCATGGGGAATAGTTTTAAAGATTAATTTAGAGGTTAACTTTCTCTATGCGAGAAGGTGTCACCAGAACATGTCACAGGTCTGCTGAGATAGATGTCACAGCACAGAGATTACGGTCTTGTCAACAGCAGTCCTGAAATGTTCATAGCATGAACGTAAAAATATACAAGCAACAGCTGTCATCTGCACCAGTTCTTATACCCATTGTCCTAGCATTTGGATGCCTTCTACAAACAATTAAATTCACTTGGTCATTTCAATATAGGCAATGCTTGGATAGGGATATGGGCAGACTGCAGCCACTCCCCAGTTTACTGTAGCCCCTACTATAGCCCCTTCCCAGCACTGCCACTGCCACCCACCCCAAGTGCAGCACAGCCAGCCCCGGGAAGGAACAGCCTGACACCAGCCCCAGCCCTTCCCCGCACAAATCTGTGGGCACACGCCGACTGTGCCCTCCCAGGGATGCATGTAGCTGCTGGAGCTGCCCCTCGTGCAACTCAGTCCTGCACCCCTGGGACCCCGGGCCAGCCTGCCCTTGCCCCATATGCAGATGCAGGGGCACATGCCCCCATGACCTCCAGGGGTGCGTACACCGGTGGGAGCCGTCACATCCTTTCTGTGCTTCCTGGACAAGCCACTTGCGGCTATGTCCCAGGCTCTGCCCTGGCTGTGTAGCCGCAGCCCCACTCCCTCCCTCACCATGGGGGGCATTGATTTGCACACCTCTCCCCCTTTAAAAACAAGAAAAAAATATAAAGGGATTCCTGAACTGGAACTTTGAGAGAGAAGGGGTACACATGTTAAAAAGGTTGAAAACCCCTGACCTTGCTGTTTCTCTGGGTACTTGCACATAGGAATATTTTATGCTATCAAATCATTGCATAAATTTACTTCAAAGTTCAAAAAGGGGAAGGAGTAAAATCCTACAATGCTTACACTTTCAACTTTTAAGCCCCAGCCCCACCTGCAAATGCCCTTAATTAACAAGTACATTTTGCACCCTGTTCTCACTTCCTGTAACAGATCTCTGCCTACTCAGACCCTGTGGAACAAGATAAAGACGCAATGGCAGAGCAAAAAGCTTCAATGCATTTAAAAGGCTGGCTAAACATCCACAACCAGCTTTGCTTACATGAACAAGGGAAACGGGGGGGACTATATCTGCAGGTATCCAGTGCACAAGCACACCCCAAACAATTTTCAATAGAATTTAAAAAAAATGTAAAGCAGAATCAATCGATACAAACACTTTTAAGGCTGGATTTCCAGGAAGAAAGAGTCACACTGCACCAAAATAAGCACTTGCAGCAAACTATTTATGGAAAATAAATGTCTATTCTATTCTTAGCTTTCTCCCACTTTTCACTTTGAGCCAAATTAGCATCATGCTTAACATAAGATGGAGCCCACAGTACAAATCGTTTCAGGGATGCATTTGGTAGCCGTGTTGTTCTGAGGCAAAAAAGAAACGCAAAACTCTGGAACTCTTGGTTCAGAAATGATCCCTTTTATTGGACCAACTACGAAATTACAAAATAAAAAATCTTATTCTGCAAGCTTTCAAGATGCACCCTTCCTCAGGTTCAGAGGAAGCTGAAGGTGGAAGTCTGTTTCGCTGGGTCCATGAGAGTGTACTAATTATTGTGTCCTTTTTCCTAACATTCAAGGGTCACGCTCATGTGACAGTATTTGGGCCCATCCGTTACAGAAACCTTTGTTATGACACTTAATAAAACGCTCCAGCTAATCCCAAAGAGGCAAGGAAGTGGCAGAGACATGCAAGGCAGGTTTTAAAAAAAATAGATTTTCTATTTGAACTCAAGGACAGAGTTGTATTCACAAATAAAAAGAAAACCTTCAAAGGTGGAAACTTGGGAAGCAAAACACATACAGCTCAAATCTTAAAAGGAGGAGCAACCGTACAACCAATCTGACAGAAGAAAAAGTGGAACACAGGGACATTTTTTGGCTTTATTCCAAAGCCTCACCAGTTTAAACGCTTCTTTAGCTGACTCTTACAAAGCCCTTTGTGGACAACCTAAAAATGTTTTAAAACTTGGCTTACACTGGCTCAAGTTGGCAAGCTGCAGAAGGGACATTTAAATCGCCAGAAAAACATCCACATTAATCCACGCTACTTAAAAAAGTCACAGCTTTAGCTAAAGAAGTGGTCACCCTGCAGTTTGGACAGATCTTCAACACTTAGAAAACACCATCCAGAATCAGTTATCCTTTACCAATAATTCCTGTGGGCTCCTAAATCACTTCAGTTAACTGCACCCCAGGGCCAGGGAGACAAAACTGGAGAAGCATCTCTCTGGGTACAACCAGACTCAACGTCACAAATGGCCAGCGTCACCAGAAGGCCATCGGATGAACTCCTTGGGGCCGGTACCCGCGGGACTGCACCCGCCTCGGATGAGTGACACGTCAGCGACACTTGCACGAGGCTTCTCACCAACACACAACTGCCAGGCAGAGGCTGCCAGTTTCTGAGCTGGCAGGAAGCTGCATCCCTGTGACGGACACGCCTTCCCACCTTGGAATAAACCGAGAACATGCACAGGTGTTTTGCTTTTAATACCAGCTCATTTCTGCATCAAAGTTAGCAGCATCCACCTCACGCTCACACCCGTGGGATTCAGGTCTTCCAAAAACAGTGGGTCAAAGCAAGCCTGGGCGATATGCCCCACAGTCCTCACTGAGACTGGCGTGGACACCACCTGCCAGCAAAGGATCGGCCGCACGCCGCCGAGGGGCACGCAAGTGCAGCACCCAGCACGCCGGGGGAGAGTCACCGCACACGTGTGAGCACACGCATATGCAAGGATACACGTACAAGTCTACACACAGGGATGTACATGCGCACGCACGTACTCACACATACACAGGAACACAGGCACACAAGGGCACACAGGGACGCGTGCACACACGCATGCACGCGCACCCACCCACACGCACGCACGTGCACACACGCGGACGCCCGCACACGCATGTCCATGGAGCAGGGACACACCCCCAGGCCCGGGGCCGCCCGCCCGCACACGCAGAGCCCCCGGAGGGGCCGCCTCACCCACCGCACATGGCGTCTGGCAGCACTGCCGGGCCGACCCGAGCTCCGCTCCGCTCCGCTGTGCTCCGCGCGGGCGAGGTCGGGGCTCAAGTCGGGGGCGGCACTGCGCATGCGCTGAGCCCGGCCGCTCATTGGGCGCCGCTTTGCCGGCGTGGCCCAGGCCCGCGCGGCTGGCCGGGACGTGGCAGCGGAACGTGAGCGAGTGCGCGCATGCGCAGGGGCCCCGCCCCGGCTTGGAAGGCCTATTGGCGCTCGCCGAGTCGTCATGGAAGCAGGGCAGCTCCGGCGGCGGCCGGCTGCGGGGGTGGTGTGCTAATGCTCCCGCTTCCACGGGGGGTCACAGCTGGATTCCCCTTCATGAGCCTTCCTTGTGGTTCACTACCAATGCATAGCGAAATAAACGCATCATTACTAGCATCCGATCAGCTGGGCGAGGAAGCTGAACAGCGCATGCTGTGTGCAGGCAGCATTGAATGCGTCTTGCCCACTTAAAAAAATACTGAGGGCAGCAGGAAACTTAAGGCGCCTACCCCGTGAGCTGCGCGAGCCGGCCCGGGGAACCGAGGCCTCCGGCGGCGCAAGGCGGTAAAAGCCGCTCTTGAAAAGGACGCTGGGGACTTCCGCGGAGTCTGCCATTCGTAGGCTGTAAGAGGAGCTTTGCTATTAAGCTCAGAAGCAGAGGAAGGTTCCCACGATGCTTTTAAAGTTTCAGGGCCAGCGTTGGATTTGAAGCTTTATTTGACTGCACCAAGCATATGAGGAGTGAGACTCGGTCCTAACCGGAGGGACACTGACTTAGGAAAGGTTAACTTGTTGCAGACTGCATAAAGAGCACGTACCTTACATGTTCATTCATCAGTTCAGGTGCCCCTAGCAAGCCAAGTAAAGTGGCATGTTTCTTTACGAGGGTTTTCAGCATGTTTCAATCGAGCTCTTTCGCTAGTTCAGCCTTTTTTCTCTTCTGCCTTGATTTTTCCTCACGTTTACCATTGCCGGTCCAGGGCCCTACTTGAAGCAGACTTTAATTAAGGGATAACAGAACTGGTGTGATCTGGGCTAGCATGGGCAAATTAAAAGGCTGGGCAGTTCACCACCATAAAAGAAGTAATTTCCCAGTGGGGTGACCTGGTAACCTAGTACTATAGCATGAGTAAAACAGGTAACTTATAAACTCGCCTTTCGTTTTCCTTACTCATGAATATGGCAGAGTCTGGCCACTGTTACTCTTATTACTCACTCCTGTTAAGGCACCATCTCTTTTCATTAGCTAATCTGTAAGGTGGACTCAATTCATCCGCTTCCTTATTTCCACATCTTGTTTTTGTTGCCCCACAGTGACTTAAGTTCCAAGAGGGCTCTGGTGCTAAAACTAAAATTATATGGTTATCATGCATAATCTGATGATTGATTGCGTCTATCAACAAGTCACACATTTTGTTTTTCTTTGCTTTAAGGTAACATGCATATATGCTGGTAGAGTGGTATAGCGTCTAGTTTAGGTATAACCTGCACCTATAATCAGAAGGAAAGTGAGAATGAATCATAGTTTACTTGTTTGATAAACTCATTTTTTGTAAACTAGAAGTATGAAGACTGTCACAGGCATAAATCCCAACTGGACTAATCTTCCTTGAAATCTAAATTTTGGCTACAGTCCTAAACTTCAGATTGTTTTCTACCCACCTGATGAGGGGAAAATGGTATTTTACAACCTGTGAAAAAACACATTTTGAATTACTAACTGTTAAGTAACTGGAGCTATTACTTCCCACTGCTGTGCTGAAAATACCTGCTTCGTAAATCCTATTGCCGAGGGTTTTGTTTGCTGAGTTTTCCAACATGTAGTGCAGCATTATCAAACGTAAAATGACAAACGCTCGTTCCAGAGGCTTGGAACGAGTCACGTTTTGATAAAAAGCAGGTCTCTACCTGTGAACAGTTTCAAGATGGGGAGGATTTAGATAGCTGTCATCAATTTCTTTTCATAGTATCATAGTACCTAGGGTCAGAAGGGGCCTAGAGCAGGCCATCTAGTCTGACCCCCCGCCAATGGCAGGAAATGAGTGCCAGGGTCACA
>JAGPOW010001890.1:229223-240754 GCA_030014935.1 Caiman crocodilus | reverse complement strand
CACTTATGAGTCAGCTATTTTTCTTTACAGAAACATTTTAAGGCCTCTTTATTTCAGATTAAAATAATGAGGTTAATTTGAATATTAAAAGAAAAAACAACAGAGACAATGAGGACAAGACCATTGGAATCTCTCATTTAGAAGGGGTCTATTTTACTAGCAGACAAAATGAAAATCAGACAACTGAAATTTATACAACATTGGCTTATTTTAAAAGTCAGTCTCAGTCAGTAGGCACAGCTATTACTGATTACAACATGGGTCACATAAGGATCACAAATATATTTACAAGTCCCTGGTAAATGTAAAATTGTTGTGAGAAAGAAATTAGATGCCTTTAAGCTTTTAACCTAGTATTGTCTTTTTAAATGTATTCAAACATTCTTCTGAGGATACTTGAAAGCAGAAATGGGCTTCAGCTTTCAGACACTCACACAAAGACTTAAATATCACAGATCTTAGGTTTCAGGAACATCTTTTCAGTGGAACGAAAACATCACCCACAATGTTCCTACATCACTTAAATAGAAAGTGATATTTTTAAGCAATGCTATAGGCAATTTTCTAGATAGCAGGTTTAAGAAACTACTGAAGGCAACAGATGGGCTACCAGCACACCCTCTAAATGTAGGCACATAATGTCTCACATCTCAGTTCCTTAATGTAGTTGAGTTATTCTTTTCTCACATGCTGCTTTGGAAGGCAATTTCATGGAGTCTGAATGTAATAAACCAAATCCATTAGCCAAGGATCTATAAACACATAAGGCATACCAGTTCTCCATTTACCTGTGTCTGTACGAGGTGCCTCTTCAGTAACTACAGGTAAGCCAGAGGCAAAGAAATCCATTATAGTTGCATAAATATCTGGTTTCAGTAAGTTCCAATCCAAGTCTTCACTCTCCTATAAACAATTTAAGAAAAAAAAATGTACAATTTTTGTCTCATTATAAAGTTAAATGTTACACCAAGCTCTTTCGCATCTTGAAGACACCCTGCAGAGTATTAATAGAAAGCCCAGTCTGATATAGACATGTTTATATTTAAAATTATCAATAACTTGGTTCCTGTGGTTGGATTTAAGTATTTCCTTACACAGCCTGCCCATCAACTGCTAGGCAAAAAACAAAGCAGCTTAAGAGGAAAAGAAAAGATAATGATTGCAGCTGTTTTGCCATGATTTTGTTCTACAAACAAACTGCTTTTGGAACCTGTTTTTGTTTTGGTTGCATTCACTATTGGTATCCCATCTGTTGTCCAGTAAATGACAGAGTGCTCCATCTGTTTGTCTGTCTGATGCAGCTCTGTGTTCACAACAGTACAATAGTTTACACCTCTGGGGAACTACAAAGCAATACATAAAGCGCTTGCTCAAACTCACATGGACCACCACCATTCGTAGCATGGGCCTGTATGTGCAATTTTGTTGCTTTCTAGTATCTAGCTTAGAACAATATGAGCTTCACTACTCCTTAATAGGTGACGGAGCTTCTTCTAGAGCAGAGGTCCCCAAGCTTGTTCTTACTGCAGATCCGCTTCCAGATTTACCAGCTGCCCACATACCCCAATCAGCATACGTTTTATATTTTAACCCACTTAAATGCCCATTATTATTATAATGAAAATTAAATTTGCCATTACACAATTTATCCTGCATACCCTCCAGGAGTACGTATACCACAGTTTAGGAACCTCTGCTCTACAGCTCCAAAAGGAAATTATTTTGTTCAGTAGCAAAACATGATAGGTTCTAGTCACAACAGTTTGTGCCTTTGTCATGTCACAGCAAATACCTATGTATTTTTACCAGTCTGGACTTCCCAGATCTATTTCTTGTTCTATCATTAACTCTAGGGGTGCATCAATGAAGATTTTGTGGGTAGATACCAAGGGCTGATTAATGACCAGCCACATTGGCTGATACCTATCTGACTGCTAATATTCAGCTGGGCAGCTGGGAGAGCAGTGTTCAGCTCCTAAGTCTGTTGAGGGGAAGGAGTGGGGTGGGGTGGGGCTGGAGATCAAGGCCCCATGGTGATGGAGGGAGTGGGGATGGGGCAAGTGTTGCACAGCTGGGGTGAAGCAGGGTGTGGGATGGAGCTGACAGCTCATCTGGGGGGAGCTGCACATACTCCCAGGGCAGGCATAGGAGGCATGTGCCCCCCTCCCCCGCCTGCGATCTGTGCATGCACAAGGGTGGGCTGCACCTGTGGGCTTGGGGCCAGGGCTGCTCCAGCCTCTTCCTAGTGGCTGCGCTCGAGATGGACAGGGTGGGATGGGTGGCACTGGGAGGGGGACTACTGGGGGGGCTAGAGCCACCCCAAAATTCACCACAGACACCCTCCCCACCATAGCCACCCTCCGAGTGGCACCACTGCCTGCCTTGCCCCTGAGCACAGCCACCAGGAAGAAGCTGGCATTGGCCCCAAGCATGCTGAGGCAGCCCGCCTTTGCCCTGAGCACAGATCCAGGAGGGCACGTGCCCCATGCCTCCCCTGAGATAGGAGCCACCCCCCACCCCTTCCAGATGAATCACCAGCTCTGTCCCACACTGTCTCAGGCCCATTCACTCCCTCACCGTGGAAGCCTCAATCTGCCCCTTGCCATGTCCCTTCCCTCCCCCACACCCCTTCCTCCAGACTTACTGGCCACACACTGCTCTCCAAGATGCTGGGCTGCATTCCTGACCACGTGTGCTGTGGCTGCATGCGTGCATGCAGCATTTATCAGCAACATTATCAGCTACATCAGCCAAAAATAGACAATTGCCAATAATGTCAATTTTCCTTTTATTGGTGCTGATACCATATGGACCAATATATCGTCGCACCTCTAATTAACTCAGTATGTGAGTGCAGGCAACTTGCTTAACCTATGACTCAAGTCATCCATCTATAAAATGTGAGGCTTCACTCATTCAGATCTGGATGAAAAAGGCTACTAATGATAATTACTAACTTTTGGGACTGTACAAAACAACTGAAATGTGCTGAGCACCTAAAACAGCAGTTCATGGGGTCTTCAGCAGTTCTGATTACTCTAACCCAGTAGGCAATTCTCAGCAGCTCTACCTGGAACGCAGCACGCATCAGAACTTTATGGTAATTAAGTTTCAATTTGTACAGAGATTAAATTGAGATAAATTTAATCTCTGCAGTGAATATTTTTAGGGCATTTTAAGGGTTATAGCATTTGCTATGCAAGCCAGAGAAGGATCTGCAAGGTGTCTCTGGCTCCCTTATCTCTCTGCAGATTGCAAGTCTCAGTTCATATTCTAAAGCATGAAAATCTCTCTTTTTTTGGCTTACCTTTGTGACTGTGATGAAGTCAGGCCCAAAGAAGACACTTTTAACTCCTTCAATCCTGAATAACTGTCTGTCAAAAAAAAGTTAAATCATACAAAAATGAAGCCTGCAGGCACAAATGCCTACAGAAAGATGCTTATGAACTGCAATTGATTTTTTCCAGCTTTCCCATAACTATACATTCTAGACCAAAATAATCATTTTAAAAAGCCATTAAAAGAACCTAGCAAGGGTTCTCCACTATAGCGGAGATGCTTCTGTTTTTACCTAAAGCTGCAGAGCCTGCAGATTTGTTTAAGCAGAACTATGTGACCTCCACAAGAAACAAGACTACAGTTTTGAAGTGTTTCAATTAGACAAACTGAATGAGTGTTTAAAAGGCTGCCTTAAACACTTGCATTTGCTCTTCATGGCCACAGAAAGCAGTCAGCTCAAATCTATAAAACCTTAATTCTCAAATGATAGATTGAATGACTCATGTCATCCATGGGATAACATTGATTCAATTCAATTCAGTTTATTAAGGGTTCTGCCTAAATGCCATGCTCCTGAAGCTGAAATAACAAACATACAACCATAATATAAATCAGTATGAACAAAGTAACTGAACTACAAAAATTATACTAAAGATGGAGCTCACCGACATAAAAACACTATTAATATAAATATAGTAGTAAATCAAGACATGAATCTATAATATTGTTGTACATAAATCCACAACTGAGACAATAAAAATAAAATCCAATCTTAAAATGTATCACTCATATCAGTAATAAAGGATATTTAACTCTAAGCGCCTCAGCCTTGTAAGCAAAAATTGTGAGACAGTTTACTACATTTGGATCTGTTTGCTGGGTAAGATAAAAAATGCTCTGTTTAGAATTGTCAGGAGCTAAATCAGGCATTTTTACACAAAAGATTGTAGTAACCCTACTGAAAAGAGAGACAAAATGTGTTTCCAATAGTTCAAACAGATGAAAAGGAGACATACCTAACAGAGAGGAAGGCAACAGCTGAATGAGACCCCTCCCACAGATGCACAATGATGAGGAATACTGAGAATAGGAGCTTTCCAACACATATACCAGGAAAATTTTCAAACATTAAAGATACAGCTTTGTATGCTATGCATAGTTTAAAATACCACAGCAGTCAAATGTTGCTTGGCAGACTAGTGGACTGAAAACATTTCCTTAACAAAACATAGTGAGGATGCAAGAGCCCTCCAACACATCCAAAACTGTGAAACACTCTTTCCACTGATGGCCCTGTTAGTTGATATAATTTCCTTGGAAAAATGTGTGTTCCTAAGCTGAAGCAAAAGGCATTGAACTACAAAACTTGAGAATTGTGATCTTCTGCTTCTCCTCATCCTTCAGCAGTTATGCTGGAACAGAGAAGACAGCTTCTACTCCATTCCTAAAGCCTCACTGGCAAGAGTTATAAAACCCAGTCTCAGGAACCCAATTCTTATAAATTATGGAGGAAATCTAAGTATCAGGACGGAAGCCTTGAACCCAGGACATAAGTCTTTACAGTGACATTTTCCCCAAGTCTGCCACCTCCATCTACCAGTAAATGAACAGGATCTGTCTAAGCCTCCCACAGCAAAGAGAGTCCACCTTATCCTGAATTCCCAGCTGGCTAGCTAGTAACAACTGACCAGCCACTTCCCCTATTTTAAGGTAGGCAAAGCAAGAAGAAAGATCTAGGCAACCCAGAGCTCTTGTAGATGACTAGATTGACTGGGATGTCAACTATCTCGACCCAGCCTGGTCTTTGATGCTTTTTGTTTACCCAGGCCCTGGTTGCACAACTTGCTGTATTCAGCACCACAGCATAAAAGTTCTTTAGGGGAACATGGATAAAGATTTTCTTGGCCGATAACGACAGCCGATTATTAACCAGCCATATCAGCCGATACCAATCTGATAACCAATTTACAGGAAAGCAGCTGGATAGTGTGGAGAACAACACCCTGCAGGTAAGTCTGTGGATGAGAAGGAACACGGAAGAGGGAAGAGGCGCTGGGGTGCAGATCGAGGCCCCCACAGTAGGGAGTGGGGCAGGGGCTGGTGGTGCAGCCCAGCCAGGGCAGTAAATGGGACCCAGAGCCAGGATGGGGAGTGGGACAGAGCAGCAGGTGTCTCATCCAGGGGATCAGCATCCCAGCGCTTAAAAATGGCAGCAGGGGCATTTGAACTAAAGCTCGCCAAATAAGCTTTAGTTCAAGTGCCGCTACCTCCATTTTTAAAAGTGGGAAAGCTTTTAACCAGAGAGGAGCCCAGTGTGGTAAGGGCGGATGTGGGCTGCCCACTGTGAGCTTGGGGCTCTCTACTTTGCTGTCTTTGCCCCAGGAGCTCCGCATCGGCCATCTTTCCCCTGTCCACGCAGCAGTGGAAGGCGCAACTTGCTGCTCCCACTGCCACCAGGAGGAACAAGGTATGTGTAGCCAGCATGAGGCTCCCAAGTGAAAGGCAGCAGACCAGGGGACCTCGAGCCTGAAGTGGGCAACCTGCATCTGCCCCACACACAAATCTGGGGGGGATGACACAACGACACATGCCTCCCCAAAGGGGGGGTGGCACAAAGCAGCAGGGAGCTGCCCCCTTCCCACATTTCTTGCACTTTCTCCCCTCCCTCCCCCACGCCCCCTGGATGAGCCGCCCGCAGCTCCATCCTAACTCCCTGCCCTGGGTCACATTCACCACCCAGACTGGGCAGCACCCTCAGCCACTGCCCCTCTCACTCCCTCACTGTGGGGGGCCTTGATCTGTCCCCCACTCCCTGTCCCTTCCCTTCCCCACACCCCATCCCCTCCACAGACTTATCTACAGGGCACTGCCCTCCAAGCTGCTCGGCTGCATTCCTGGCCACGTGCGTGCAGCTGTGCACTTGCATGTGGCATCCACAGGCTCCAGCCAGAATTCATAATTAATTATATTTATCTATGACATTACTGGCTACCCAGCCAAAAAAAAACCTGATAGCCAATAATGTTAATTTTGATTTTATTGGTGCCAATCTAACATGGAATCAATATATTGATGTACCTCTAAAAATCTTTTATGCATTGTGCCCTACATGCCTTTACAGAGGACTGCATGTGAACAAGACCGGAGGGGGGGGAGGGGGAGGGGAAATGCCAAACAAAACTTCTCACCTGTTCACTGGCCTGTTTACAACACATCTAGGTTTTAAAAAAAGAAAAAGGCAATGCCCTGAAAAGTTCACAGACTCAAAAAGAGATGAAACTTGTATGTTGCTTCCAGTGTGATGTTTATTTCCATAGGAGACCTGTGTCATTACACTATGAAGATGCATGATGTATGGGAGGGCTAGTCACATGACCAAGACTGGGCTGGCTCAGCACCAGAGGCTGCAACAAAACACTGCCTACTCAGAATCATGAAGTAGATCACAAGGTACCAAATTACTCTGTTGATATGCACAGCACAGAAACCTTAATACATTAGTTGGGGCAATGGTCATTTCTAGGGCTTCTGGCTACTGTGCAAAAGCAGCAGCATCAAGTCCAGAAATACAGCTGACCTGCCCTTCATTTTTCAGTTTCTGTTCAAAATGCCCATACGGGGACTATTTGAACAAGTTCTTATGTGCTTGAACGTACCTTGCTAATGGTGAGCAAAATGCTGAAGCTGGTGTTGAGAATTCCATGGTCCTTGACTCAAGCACTTGTTTCCCTGGAATAAACTTCACACTGTTTGGGTTTGGAGTGTCTTGAGTCTGAATAAACATGTATCTAACTGGAAAGGAAGCAGGAAAAAAATGGGATCAAAAGATAAGTAACTTAAGGAACTCAGGTCAGAGATCCTGCTCATTTACCCCAGCAGGGAATCGCTGAAAACAAAAGACCAATGAATGCTGATACCTAACAAATATGATGTAGCAAGTTCCATTCAAGAATCCACATCAATACACATTCAGTCTTAGAGATGAAAGATCAGCAGAGCTGTACTGCTGCTCATCTTTTTCACCGTTTCATTTCCTGCTCATATTGTCAGTATAGGTCTGCACAGAGCAAATACCCTCCAGTGAGGCAAAGCTGGTGGTCCCTGCTTATCTCTCTTATCTAGGCTTTTATTCCACAGTCTGTGCTGAGGTACCAAAGAACCCCTGTGTCATCACATCCCCTCCTGCTTAGAGGAAGTTAGGTGCTGGGTATGAGTAATTTTGCTAACTAGCACTGTAGTATTAAGGATGTCTTAATTTTCCATCCCCGCCACCCCAATCCCTAGCTTTCTTAAAAAAGAGCATGTCAGACAAAGAATATGTAGAGGTGAACATATCACCTGATAATGAGCAGCGGCAGCACTTTCTTCTGGAGAAGAGGTCACCATAACCCACTAATTTGCATTGTTTCTCTAGGCAAACACACAATTCTCCTTAACCAGCTTAGTGACATAGGTCTTCTGACACAGACCTTTTGGACTTTAAAAAATTTGTCTGAGCAAAATTTCTGAACACCTGGTAAAGACAAAGTCTTTTTTAAGTTTATTTACTTAAACTTTATATCAATTGAGTTTTGCTCAGTTAACTGAACTGGAATAAAAATAATGACTAGACACTTTTACAGTGTCTTTTGTCCAACAATCTCAAAGGATAGACCTGTGGAGAAAAGGAGATAAATGAAGATTAAGGGCCATGTCTATGTCCCACTGAAAGTAGAAGGCACAGTTGACTACATAACCCTACTTCACTCTCTAATCATAAAAATCCCACATCTTTCCCTGCATTACTAATCATGCAATGAATTATTACCATCTCAAACCAGTTCATCCCCCTCAGCAAATAATACTCCTTAAAAACTCCAATGAAGTCAGTAGGTTTACTTTTAGGAAGCAAGTCTTATTTAACTTGCAGAACACAGGACTTAGAGGAAAATTATTTTTCTTATAACTAAAGCAACAAATAGCACTTAGATTTTCACTCCCTAAACATGAATTTTGACTATAACTGCTCATATTAGTCAACTCCTACAACTCCTCATATAAATCAGGCTATTTATAAAGCAAAAAACTGCTACTGCACCTGTAACAATCCATTTGACTTTAACTCACATCATCACAAGGTATGCAGACAATGATTTTCATTGATGTATGTGTCTGCAGGGTTTGGGTTTTTTTTGGTTTGTTTGGGGTTTTTGGTGGGGGGGGGAAGGGGGCATTCACGAACTAGAGAACAGAATGGGAATGAGCAACGCTGATGTGCCAGAAACATCTCTGATGAGACACACAAAACCCAATCTCTTTGTCTTGCATCTCCATCCACAGGCATCCAAGAGGAAAAATCCCCTGTGACTACAAGGGGAAAGGACAATGCCTTCAGTGTGAAAATACAGGACTAAACTGTGAACACCGGACCTGCATAGTGTCAACTGAGAATGCTCTATAGTAGGGGCTCCCAAACTCTGGTACACGTATCCCCCTGGGGGTATGCAAGACATCTGAGGCCTATGTAGGAGAAATTGTGTAAGGGCAGATTTAATTTTCATTATAATAAGAACTGACATTTAAGGAGTTGAAATATAAAATGTATGCTGGTAGGGGTACACGGGCAGCTGGTAAATCTGCAATAAGAAAAAGTTTGGGAACCTCTGCTCTATAGAAAAAGACAATCCACAGCACTTCAACTTCCAGTGTACTGAAACTTCTAAATACAGTAATATTGATGTGGGACCCTCTAATACAAAAGATAAGTGTTTTCCCTCAAACCAAAGCTGTTCTTGATTAATTAAACCAGTGTGATTGGCATGTTATTATTCAAGGTCAGCAGGTGGCAGTACATGCAGAGTATCTGTACTACTGCTTCCTTCAGCTCTCTGACCATGGCAGTAGATGCTTTCTTCACATGCTCCAAAATCAGTTATTAAATGCAAACAACAGAGAGACTTTGAAAGGATATTAGCATAAGCACATCAAATGGCCCAATGACTAGAGCTTTTCAGTCACAGCTGCTTGATTAAATGTCATTTTACAAAAAAAACCCTGATTTTTCAGCTGGGTAGGTTGGGGCCCTCTAAAATCAGAATCAAGAAGAAATTGCTTCACAGGGAACTAAAAGACTCATTTAAATAACATCTCCATTGGTGATTAGCCCTATACAACAGGCACCTGCATACATAAGGAAAAAGTGACTTTTGCTACAGTATGGCTGAGTTGTTGCTGAACGCATTCAGCAGGTGCAGTTGCTGGACAGGGGATTTTTACCCCCACCGCCCTCCCCAAGACTGCTGAGTAAGTTTTGCACTGAGCTTCTGAAATCCTGGAAGAGTTGATCCAGTAAAGTAAAGTTCTGGCTTATGCTTTTCCAGATGACTTGTATCGGGTGACTTTTGGAGGTAATAGGAATCTGGTATGCATGAAGCATTTAGTGTTAGTGAAAGGTGCTGAACTGAGAGACCTGAACAGTAAATAATCTGCCCAAACAAATACAGCCTTCTTGGTGACAGTCCAAACAGCTCTGCAATGCTCTGCTCTCATTTCACAAATGTTTCTGACCCCTGCCTAGCAGTGAGAGGGTAGCTCAAGCCTTCATGGCGCAGACCTCCCTACATCTCTAAAAACTTTTAAAAGGTTAGGGCCGATTTCAGTGGGTCTGTGCTTTTCCCCCTGGGAACTGAACCGTGATCAAACTAATTTTATGTAAGACAATATATCTTAAATCTTTTCTCTCATTAAAAGAATGAGATCTTTGTATTTCTGACTGAAAAGACATGTCAGAAAAGAAAAGAAACTGTCCTTTTTAAGTTTCATAAATGTATGTAACAGTTAAGCTGCAAGTGTAAGTAATAATGGTAAATTTCCTCCAAAACTATTGTCAAATGCTGAACACTTATAGCAATTCAGTCTTTTGTAAAAATTGATGGTGTCTTAAGAAAAAAACTGGTAAAAGAAATGAGAACTAGGTAGAGGAGAAGACCAAAATGAAGTGCAAACTTCCTCAAAATTAGGTAAATGAATATACAATGGTCAGACACCTGTTGGGGGAGAGGATGTGAGAGTCTCAACCTCTGGATGGCTAACGTGCCTTTAGCATCCTTACAAGGTTATATTTTTGGGAAGTCAGCAGAGCAGTTCCAGTCTTTGAAAGAGGACACAGGGTAGCAAGAAGTCTCTTGGACACAGTGAACTTTCATTGATAAGGGCTTTAAATAAGTTAATGACACAGAAAAGCATAAACACACTGCTTTGCATCTTTAAAACTCTCTGTGTACCTCAGCAATTGAGACAATTTGCTATTATACCTGCAAGGAAACTGAGGTACACTATACATATCTTGCTCACACTGCGTGAATTTACATGTACAATTAATGTGCTTTAAGGTTATTGAACATTAAAATAAGCTGCAGTAAACTGCACCCAAGAATATGTCTACATGTGCGCCCGCATTGGGAGCAACTGATTCCAAGACAGCTCCTGCCCCTCTGCAGCAGCCAAGGGGAGTGCCAAGCTTCCCTGGTGACAGCCCCAGGCTGGCAGGAGGCACCAGGGGTCAGGCCTGGGCTCCAGGGAGCAGGGGAAGGAAGCTGTCCCAGAGGAGGGGACAGCTCCCAGCCATGTGGAGCTCAAGATCACAGACTGGCTCAGAGGTACTCACATTTGGGGCGATGCCCTGTGGCCAAGCAGCAGCAGTGCCCTGAGCTCTCCCCTTGCTTTGCTTGCTACAGGGATAAGGGAGCTTTCTGTCCACAGTCCCAGCACTGCTCAGCTCCTAGTTCCTGCAGGGAGCTGAGCAGCCTTGGGACCAGGGACAGAGAGCTCCCCACTCCCTCCCGGTCAGCGTCTGTAGCAGGCCAGTGGGGGGTACTCCTGTATTGAGCCACCCACCTCACTGCGCCCAACCACCTTCCAGGCTCCAGGTGCCTCCCTGGGGATGCCTCATGTCTAGCCAACTCCCTTTCTGAACACCTGCAAGCCTGGAGGTAACACCGCCACCACTCAGGGTCTGGACTGATCTTGGACACGTGCCCCTTGGGAAGCACAGGCCTAGTAGTCCTTGAGGGTACTAGACTCACTGCAAGAACATGGGGTGCTTCCCTCAGTCTGAAGCACAAATAGTGGTCTCCTTTAGTCAGCTGAACCAAGGGGACTGCAAGACATAATTTAGACCCTCTCCCAATAAGTCTCCCATGCCAGGTACCGAGCAGAACTTTACTGATTACCAGGAATAGGTTTGGAGTAGGGTACAGGGTAGAGCAATATCA
>JAGPOW010001890.1:199607-229123 GCA_030014935.1 Caiman crocodilus | reverse complement strand
ATGCACATTAGCCTAATTTACTGCACAGTAAATCTTGCGTGTAAGCGATGATGCTTTACTGAGCATTAGATTAGTCTGGTAATGTACTGATGCAATCAATGCAGGCTGGAATGCAATACGCATGTCCTGACTTCAAGCTCTACTTACCAGGTTTAACTAACATTGCATCAAATTGTCCCATGTATTGCACAAATACTTAGATTTCAGAACCAAGGGGATGTCTTGCTTACTTCACGTGTCCAAGAAATGAATCCCGCAAGACAGCTAGTCAACTGGTTTCAGGACAAAAATAATTTTTACCTGTATTATGAAACACTGGTAATGGAAGAAACGACTTCTTCTGTACAGCTCGGCAGAGGGGCTGTTTAGCTGCCACGTGAATATCTCTGAATGTAGTATGACAGAACCTGGTGGAAAGTAATTATTTTAATGAAGGGGGCCCAATTAAGATTGAACAGCTCTCATCCCTCAAAACAAACGAGTATTTTACCTGCCCATAGTATCAATGCATTTCAGAGCAGCCAGGCGCAGAGCTGGCCAGCAAAACGGAGCACTGGCTGCTGGTAAAGCACGTCAGTCAGAGCTGGAAACCAGTGCTGCCCAGTCTCCTCGCACAAAGAAACATCGCATGGAAGACATGACTGGAGGGAACCAGCTTGAAGAGACAGAAGGATGGATTGAGCTCAGTGGGCCCGATTTTATTTTTCCCTTTCCACCCCCACCACCATTCAGGTATTGATTTGCACATTACACGAGCAGGGCTGCTGGGGCAGATAACTACAGCAACACAAATGTTGGTGTCCGCACGCCAGCCCCCCATCCGTGCGCAGGTGCAGCTGTGCGCACCCCTGGACGGGGGGGGGTGCCAATGCTGACGTGTAGCTGCCAGGTGTGAGCAGAGACCCAGATTTTGAGTCAGGAAAAAGGCAGGGCAAGATACAGCGCTGATTTGCAGCCGGACTGAGCTCCTCCCTTGGGCACCGGGCAGTGCCGGGCGGTGTGAGGTGCGCCAGCGCGATTCACTCGATTAAGTACAAGAGAAAACTAGAGACTCCGATGGGCTCCGAAACCTCCTGCCCTCCCAGCTCTTCCTCACGGAAGAACGGCTGCGACTTTCCCCGGGCCCGAGCCCTTTCCCCCAGGCCCAGGAGGGCAGTCACGAGCCGGCTCGCTGACGCAGGGGCTTGGCGCATGCGGGCACCGCTCCCCTCAGCCCGGGGAGGCGGAGCAGTGAAGCCACCAGGCTCCGCGCCGCTCTGCGGCTCCTGCCTCACTCCCTCGCCCCGGGGCAGCGCTGGCAGGGCCGGCCCGCGGAGGACCCGGGCTCAGGCGGCAGCAGGGAGGTTACCCCTGACCTGACCTGCCCGGGGTCGCGGTCACCTACCGGCGGCCCAGCGCTGCGGCCTGCAGCCACCGTGCCGCCGCCATCTTGGCTCCGGCGTCCCGCGGCGGGAGGGGAGGGGAGGGCAGGGCAGGGCCGGCGTTCGAGGACCCCGCGCGGGCTGCCCGGCGGCGCCTGGCTGAAAAGCGCGCGCCCCCTGCTGGCGGCGACGGGAACTGCCGCAGCGCCCGGGCCGCCCCAGTGGCTGCAGCCCTGCGGGACGCGGGGAGCCGGGCCCGGGCGCGCCCCGCCTCCCAGGCCCCGCTGCAGCCGCCCCCACCGCCTGCCCTGCCCTGGGTCTCAGAGTACACTGCCAGACATCGACAGAGCCTGTCAGGAGTGACCGAGTTTACCTTCACAATCACGAAATAAACCGGTGAAGCAGAAGTTCTTAGTTGTATAAATCTCAGCCCTGGGGCAGCGCTGAAGACACTTGCACCACTTTATGAGGAAGGGAAGGGAAGGAAGTAACATACCTCCTCATTCATCCGACTGCAACAATAGGTGTCCCCTATGCGTGTATAAGTGCACTGCTGCTAACATGCTCTCTCTTTCAGCAACACTGCCTCTCTCCCCGGTGTGAAGTGGGCAGCGGCTGCTGCTACGCTGGTCACAGCTGTTGCTTCTGCCGATAGACCCTTTGTCAGCAAGCAGCAAGTCCTCCACGCCCAGGTAAAGCGGCATTTTTCTGAACAGACTGCCATTCCAGTGCCATGAAAATTCCCTTTATCCATCCCCTCGGCCCCTTCGCCAAGGATGTGACCTTGGTTATAAGTCTGCTGTTATACGCCCCTGTGTTTTATAGTGCATACATCAGTTACTGTGGTCAGTATACCAAACTAGCCATGTGGACATAGCCATATGCCATGTAAGGGCCAATAAAGATTGTAAATGTCTATCTGCATGGGAAGAAGAGTTTAATAACCTCTGAGCTTTTGCAGGGACAGGTTCAGGTTTCTGCTTGTGCTGCACTGGTGTATGCAAGCTGAAAACTGCAACGTCTGTGTTTAAGCACATCTACATTGGTCAAGCAAGATCCCTCCAATAACTGGAGATATCCATCTTCTATTCCTGCTCAGAGCAGCAGTTTGACTTCCCTGGTCCAAAAACCAGAATGCTAGTACCCCTTCCTTTGGTTGTCTGAGGTACCCTAGGACCTACGGACTACGGGTGCTTATGCATATACAGCAAGGCTGCTCCTACACGCTGCAATTACGGCACATAGAAGCAGACTTGATTACCATGCTCCAGTAGACTCAATTAATTACCTTACCCCAGCAAACTCCAGGGTCACATGCACAGTATCCCTGTGCTGAAAAGTGTTGGTTGGGACACTTTAACTAAACCTCACTCGACAAGATGCCATTTTTCAGTGGGGGGACGCTGGTGCACATGATGCTCCAAGTGCTTTAATTAGAGCGGCTCTTGGAGCTGCTCCGATTAAAGCACCACCCCCTCCATTCACGGACCAGGTGTATAAGGCTCAAGCGTACAGCACATCAACCTTACCAACAGCACGATGGGAGGGAGTTGAAAACAGAACGCTTTCCTTCCACCCAAATGAAGAGTTTTATACCAAGAAGACAAAACACAAAGCAAGGAGGTTGTACTTTAATCAGATATGGTTTTAATAAATGTACGCAAGTTTACAACTTAAACATTTCTTCATAGAGACTAGTCAGAAACATAGATGGAGCACATCTGGAGTGCAACAAAATTACCCCATTCACCTACGAGTCAGAGGTATTTCCAACACCGTGAAGAATGAACCCTAGTGAAAGGGGTTTGAGTGAAGCACTGGTCTTACCATGCATAGTTAGGTCCAACTCAGGCTTCCTGCAGAATAAAAGAATCCCAGCTGTCTTGGAGAATGAGACGCTACGATTCTTTCACTCTCTCAATTCATGCGTAGACAATTCAGCATCAGCTGTATCTAGTGTTTTTTTTCTGATCAAAATTCCTCACCCAGAACAAGCTGGACTCATGAAATATGTTTACCCCCCCCCAAATCTGCAGAAAAAAAAAAAATTAATCCTCACTTTTTGGGGGTGGGGGGAATCAGCAATTTACCCAACTTCATGATCAACAAATCTAGATTTAGCATCAAGGTAAAGTACTTTCTGTACACACATAACAAATATTAAAGGCCATCATTTATTAGAATCACCAGCACAGCTGATCCTAATTCAGGAATGTATTTCAGCAGTGAAACAAGGTCACACTGTCAAAACGCTGATGGTAAAAATGCTTTGGAGTCTTCAGGTAGCTTAATGAGGCTTTGATTTAAATGTGATGAGAAACAAACAAAGAAAAAACCCACCTCTTCAAAACGACAGTCTTTGGTGGAAGCTTAGTTCATGTTACTGATTACCACTTTGGAGTGACTGAGTCTAGAGTTTCACAGTTACATAGAGCTCTCTGTTACCTGCTTGATTAATGTAACTGAGGCCATGCCCATGTAATCAAGCCTGAAAAACAGTGCCTGAGGCTTTTTCACAAGCTTAGTGTCTTCCACGTGGCTCCATGCATACTGTAGGTTGCAGATTGAGTGTGCACTGGCTTCAAGAGAATAAGTCTGTAAACTTAACACTATTATCACATATGCAATAGTACTGAGCTGGCAGAAGGGGAGATCAGACAAAGTTACAAATCTTGGGAATACTGCGCTGAATTGCAGAAGGTGCGGGTTAATACTGCAGCCACTCATGCCTTCTGGTACTGATGATGTTCACTGTGAAGATGCAATGGCCACAAGGCCCAGAGGCCAGCAGATTGCCTTGCTTCAATTCTTAAGTAAAGATACTGTGATTGTAAGCATTTCTGAGGCACGTGCTTTAACGGAAGTCCAGTTCAAGCCAGCAGTGAGCTGGCAAGCACAGCCACCGCTTCCAGTTCACAAAAGACACAAGCTTAAGATTGTCAGAGGATTGATTGGCAACTGTCTACTGAGCAGCAGGAAACCTTACCAGAGATCTTTCTGGCTGTGAATACCTTCAGGAGGGATTGAACCAGGAAAAACCTTAATGATTTGTGGCTCCAAACACATACAAGCAAGCCCTCAGCAAGCAGAGAGAAGGTAGTCATGTCACAGACCCTTTTCCGTGTAGTCTTGCTGCTGCTGCAGGACGGTTCAGGGAGCCCTTGAGTTGCAGAGCCTGCTTGGACTCTAATGGCTCCATGCGTTGCTTATTGCATACAGCCAGCCTGGGGAGTTCACCACACCTTTATTTTGTTCAGCGGGTCACCTATGATGGTGTAGAAGGTCCACGGACTTGAACAGTACTCAATACAGGTAACCATGGTCTAGTGCCATGGATCAGATCACCAGTAAGGAGGGGAGCAACACTTAGGCCCAATGAAAGTGAACTTCAGTTGTTTTTGCAAATGGGCTTGGAGCCTGCCAACAGAAATTTAGTTTGGTATTTTTCAAGCTGACGTTAAGAAAAAACGACTTAAATTGTTGCATCTGGATGATGAAGGCTTTGTCTAGTTAGTTGTAAAAAAGAAGTCATACCAAGCTTCTACCATATTATTGCAAAGACAAGTGGCGCAATATATTTTACATGCATTAAAAAAAAAATGAAGCCTAGATTCTGTAAGGGATCACAGCTCCATTGTTCAATGAGTAGATCATCATGCCAAGAATTTAGAAGTGGTGTGTGTGTGTGTGGATGGAGCTGATGGGGGAAAGGGAAATCAGACTGGGCACTAGGATGCAGTTTTCTGATTGTAGCCAAGCTCCACTGCTTACCAGGTTGAGTGCAAGAAGCTCATCTAAGTAAAGTGCTCCTGGTTCTATTTAAACTGTGTGCTTGCTGGATGTCTTGGATCAGGACTGTTTACTGAATACTATTAGCTCATTTTTGCAAAGCTAAACAAAGCCTTCAGGCAAAGCTGTGTGCTTGAAGAAGGACCTGTAACCTGCCAAACCCTGGCTGAAAATCTAATCCCTAATAAAACTAAAAAGACAACATTAATTGCTGTAAATGCTCTTTCAACAGCATAACCAGGCCTTTCTCCACTCTTGCTTTCTTCCCCGTCTAGCATGTTTGATAAGCTGGATCTGAATTACCCTTAGCTCCTGCCTCCACCTTTAATCACTGATCAGCTGGTGGGAAAGAAGCACGGGCTCCTTCCTAGCAGCAAAGAGAGACGTGCAAAATACTTTTCACAAAGAAACGGCGGGTGAACATTCCAGGTAAGGGACATGATTTAGCACAACAGAGCTTGGTAATAAGCTTCACGTCATTGTCTGACATCAGCTTTTCAAGTAAAAATAAAACCCACAAAGAACATCATTTCGTGAATCCAGTTACCAGAGGGATTTGCTTTTCCCCATTTATGCCAGTGCAACTGCTTACTTCAGTGAAGTGACTTGGAATTACACGAGATTCATCTACATTATCCTGCTGTCTCCTTCCTTCCCAAAATCCCTAATTCAGGACCACACCCTGTCTCCAGACTGTATGCGACTAACAGTGGTACCAATAAATGCAGCATGTATTGGGGCTTTGATGCTAAAAGCCTCCTTTGTATTTCACAGTATAGTATCACAAGCATTCCTCAAGCTAGCATCAACCAACTGGCAAGTTACTTGAGATGAAAAACCATACACAAGCTAATTGCTCAGTTTAGCTGGAAAAGGTATAGTGAGAGAAGCCCAGAAATACACCTACAGTATTCACATTTTCTCGTTGCTCAAACAGAGCTGAGGAAAAACTGAAGCTGTTGGCCAGCACTGATGACACCTACCTTGACATGTCACAGGCCAGCATCAGGAAAGTAGAGTGCTTTAAAAAAAGGAAGCTCCGATTAGCCTGAGCTGAGCTGGACACTTCACCATTTACTACTGACTGAGCTGCCCAAGTTCCTTTGCTCCTGTGTTTCTTGGTTTCAGGTTTCCACCCTTGCCCTCAGAAAGTTAAATACACCAGCCCAGGTTCTTCACTACTATGTTCTGTAGAACTGCAGTCAAGTCAGAGCTGGCCAAGTGCACCAGCAAAATGTCTCTCTTATTCTGCTGGTCAGAATAAGCTCCAGCGATTTGGGACTGGGTGTGAGCATGGTGGAGGAAGAGTGCAAGTCCCGCTACACGCAAGTATCATTGGCCATCTCCCACTTGGGGACGGGCAGGTTCGTTCCCTAGTGCCTTCCCCTGCACTGCAGGGCTGTCAGCAGTGAACCGTCCTAATGCACCATGGTTTGTCTTGCATACGGGGACATGCTCGCTCCTTCAGCTACTCCTCACGCAGTTTCAGCATTCCTATGGTACACTTCTGTAACCCATAGGTTTTTGAGCATTTGGCCAACAGAGCTGGACTTGCATAAATCAGTTTTTATTACACCAGCTTCTTCCGGCATGATGCCACTGGCTTAAGATGACCTGTCCCTGACTCTCATCCAGTGTTAATGAAGGGAGGACCCTTCCTCTCCTCTTTCTGCCCTGCCGCCAGCCATACACACCATGCGTTTACACTTGCAAGGAGTACTTGTCCATCCTGAACGAGGACAGAATTTAAAACCACCCCACAGAGAGCCATCCTCGAGCTTCTCAGGCCACGGCAGCAAACACATAGCCATGGGTTGAATCATGGGCGACATCCAGGACAAAAAATTCCCCTTGGGTTTCAGTGCAAAGCTCTAGGTTATTTGCCACTAATCAGCAGATGAATTAAGGGAACAGTCTTCACTCTCTTTCTAAAAGAGCCCAATTGAGAGAGACTCAAAAACAAGCTTTGAAATCAGGCCTTGAAAGAGAAAACCATCATGAAAATCTTCCTGGGCTCTCCTTTTTTCTGTGTATGGCCACTAAGAGAATTGCTCAGGATATGAGAGACATCTTGAAAAGGAACAGCGCCATTAACCATCAGCAGCAAAAGAAAAAAAATCCTTATAGTTAGACATTTGGGAGACAACTTCACAGCAATATCAAGTGTTTCCTGGAGAGAAACAGCAGTTTGAAGACAGCTTGTTTGGCTCTGATGGGGCTTGCTACCACTCTCATTCTGGGTGGACACACAAGAACAATACCGAGACTTGCCTTTCTTTCTTTAGCAAAAAGGCCCCAAAAAAGCCAACAATCCCTAAAGAAAACAACTTATGGATTCCTACTCTGCTGCCAATGGTAACATGACAAATAAAAAGTCAAGTGCCTTCCCCACTCAACAACAATTACATTTTCCTCCAAGTTCAATACTGTAACTCACTACAACTTTTTGTTTTTGCTTTTATAAAAAAAGCTGTCTTCCTCTTTAATCAGACAATACAAAACATGGGATTTCTAGAACACAACGGAAAAGTGCAGGAGGAATGTAGCTTGTCTTTAGACTTATCTTATGAACAGAAAGGAACAATAACGATGAATTTAAGGCCAGATCCTTTGCTAGCGTAAATCACTGTAACTTGACAGAAGTCGGCAGAGCAACAATGTATAACATTAAGGAGGGGAGGAGGGGGTTGCCTAGATCAGAACTTCTGTCAAGCTACTTCCAAAGTATTCCTGTTTTAACAGTATTAAGATTTAAAAGTTCACTCTCCAAATTATAATATGTGAAAGGCATGGTTCAATACTTTGGCATAAACCGGATGGACAACGAGTCAGGACTTCTCATTCTTAAAACATCTTTCAATTTTCCAAGTGAAAAAAATACGTGTGTGTGTGTGTTACTGCCTCCAGTAGGGTTTGCCAACAGATAGATATGTACTTTGAGGCATTACGGAGTGACAATTGTCTGTATGCATAAGGCCAACACAAGGCTATATTTTCACTTATGTGGAACGTCAATAGTGCATAGTCCTCATGCTAGACTTCTGGCAGCTGTGTGACTTTCATTCAACATGCATATATTTCTGTAAATACACATACAGTTCATCATCAAGGAGCTATGTTCTCAATCTACCGTTGTTGGTTTGGTTGCGGCATTTGTTATAAGCTTTTGGGAGACTTCTACTCTGATCGCTTCCAGAATTCCCCTTGGTAGGAAAACAATAATGACAACCTTTTTGGCCTGTGAACCAATTTTCTCCCCAGAGCATTAGCCAGTCCTGCTTGACTTGCTCTGTAATCCTAGTTGTATACCAGTATCAACAGTAACAAATTGAACAAGGTATTCACCCTGCCAAAGTCAGCAAGTACAAAATATTACTGGTTCAGAGAAGCATCTAAAGAGGAATGGGGGAAGAGGAAAGGCAGCAACTAAAATAGGATGTAAAGACCCTTGACAGCTAGGCATTCAATAGAATATAACTTAAAATGGTTCAACTAAATATCACTGCAACTGGAGTTTGGAATAAAGGTTGCGGGGAAAGTACTGCTCATTTCAACTAAGAGCCTGAAGGTCCTTGAGAGAGAGTTTAAATCAGAAGCCTGTCTCCCATCTCACAGGAGACTACTTAAGGCTTTTGCTTTCCCGATTTGGAAGGGAAAGGTGCTGAAGCAAATGGGTCAGCACTAGGCAGCTCTGTAGTCCTGGAAGAGAGAGAAGCAATAGAGACAGATCCTGCTATTGCCTGTTTGTTGGTCTGAGAAACCACCTTATAAGCTGCTATGGGTTGGACATCCAGACCCTGGCCATCTTCTGGACTGTAGTGACGGGAGTACTTGGATAACGACTGTGGATGGAAAGGCTTGCTAACAGTGGAGCCCAAGAAGGCATCCTGTGGGAGTGCGTGTCCTTGGCTTCTGTCATTAGGAACACTGCTATGCTCTTTCAGCGATCCTTTGGGAGGAACACTTTCCTGTGGCTCCACTGCTCTTATGGAGTGAGGTGGAAGGCTTGCTGGCTGAGTGAACCCTACTATAGGATACTGAGGTCTAGCTGAGACAGGCGACCCATGGATTCCTGTATCCAAATTTTGGAACACAGCGTTAACGACATGCTGGTCATCACCCCGACTGAGGAAAGCAGCAGGTACATGAGGCTCCTTAGATGGGCTGTGTGACAGCAACTCTTCCAAGCTTTTCTTTTTAGTGAAAGGAGCTCTCAGAAATACATCTGTTTCTTCTGGTTGCCGCACAGCCACAGCACTCTTGGAAATGAAGGGCGCTTTGGAAAAGACATCCAGGTCATCACACACTTTTCTTGAGCTTCGGAAAGGAGCTGTGGCAAAGACATCAGGCTCACTGAAAAATTCTCCTGCGTGCGGCTGAAAGGCTGGGAACAATATACCCCCTATCCCACTTTGAGAAGGCTGGGGATTGCCATCGTCTTTGGAAGCCTTTGCTCTTTCTTTGGGTACTGGTTGCAACTTACAGGACTCCTCTTCCTCTTCAGAGTCCATAAGTAAAGGCCGGGACCCACTACAATCCAAAATGTCTCCCTCGTGGTCCGTCCCTTCTCCCTCGCTGCTATGGAAGGAGCTATTGCTTGAAGGGTCACCTCTTGCTAGGTAGTCAAATTCTGAGTTGTGCCGTGTTCTCACCTCCAGGGTCTCAGGTTGACCTTTGTACAAGGAGTTACCATCACTAGCAGCAGGTCCTTTACAACGCTCAATGGTTACAACAGGGTATACGACCAGTTCCCCCTGCAGACCTAGGAGCGCAAAACAAGAGTGTTACTCATAAATCAACTCAATTCTTTATCATTAACACATATGAAATAAAAAAAAAAGAACTGCACTGGAAATGCTATGATGCTCAGTTAAACCACCACCATACATGGAAAATGAGAAGGAAAGATAAATTTAAAAGAAAAGGAAACCATGAACTGAAGTGTTTGCTGCACGCAAACTGGAACACAACTCAGCACTTCCTCACAAATCAGGACAGCACAAATACAAGGTGTTAGAAAGAGATGGAAGATGTTAGAGACACAAGCACCCAAACTCAAACGTTCCTGTTTGACACCATTCTACAAGGAACTTGTGCCACCTGCAACATGGCCTTTATTTCATGATGCTACTGTCCAGAGTGAAATACCAGTGACTGGACAGTTACTAGTAGTGTTGTTTCATTCATTCATTCATTCATTTGCTGCAGCTGCCTGTTGGCACAGGAGCTACCTACAAGCAGGTATTTATTACTTGGCATAGTCTGTGCTCTTGGGAGCTACCTTGAACTTCCATGAGCTCTTGCACTAGGGCATGTAAAATGCACTGTGGCACCTCCGATCTGTTAGCGTAGCACAAGCTTAAAGGTAAGTATATATATCCTTCAGCAAGGTATTCCAAAGATTATTTTCACCGATCTGGTAATTTTAGCAATGCCACTGGAGTCACTGCAAGAGTATGAGTTGAAACAATCCGATATACTTATTCTAAGTGAGGTATCTAGGATTATTACGATAGATTGGCTTGGTTCTACATGTTAAGTAAAATCAAACCAACAAGGCAGAAAGAGGGGCTTACTATCCTGCAATTCTCTAGTTACCAGAGCCCAAGAATAGGCTTACTTTTGCCTTATGAATCACACAGACAGTTATCAGAATATGAGATATCTTACCTTCAGAGAACTATTAGCAGATTAGAAGCATGTCATTAGACTCATGTTAGCAAGAGGATAGGAAAAAGGCACATGAAAACTAGGCAGTATAGATTCCAGACAAAAAGATTTGCATTTTGGTATGTGATATCTACTGAGTGACAGGACAGAATGATGCTCTAAACACTTTTCCCTTTACTTCTATACAAAACATGTCTTTTAGTTTCACACAATTACAAAACAATCTCCACACTCTGCTCGGATTAAACTTTTTAACACACACACACACTCTCCACATTCTAAAATCTTCCTTTATAAGTTATGTGTATTTATGCTAGTTCACTCATTGTGAGCCATTTCTTAAAATTAAAAGACACACACTCTTTAGTAAGCATCAAAATTATTTTTTTATTGGGAAGGTATTAACTTGGATACATTACACTGCAAAGTGAAGACAGTGTAGATATAGATGAGCATTTTATAAGTTACTGTACAAAAATACTACCTATCTTCTCTGAAGCCTATGTTTTCAGAAGTGCCTTAAGCTTTCGTGCTATTCTTAGTCTGACTATAGAAATAAGACGACCTAAATTATTTTTTTCCTTTCAAGAGGTTGGCTGTTTATTCACGAAATTCCTGAGCTGGACATTAATCGCATGATTTTAAAACAAAGGCAGAAAAAAAGAGCCAGTAAGATTGCCACATCATGCCAAGGTGCGTTTTTTTGTTTGTGTGTTTTAGTTATCTGGTTACCCTGGAACAAAGCATACAGGCAAATAAGAGAAGGAAAGAGGGGAGCATGTGCCATGCATATAACATGAATGCAAACCGGTTATCCATTATTTCACTAGCACATCATTGCCACTGTACCTGAATCACTTGATCAGAATAAATCAACTTTCCCCAATAGCGTAAATTGCCTAATGAATACGAAGCTTGAAGTTACCATCATAGATTACAATCTGTATGCAAAAGATAAGAACTAGAGTTGGGGAAACATAATATAATATGAACCCCAATTGGTTAAGGATCATAGCAACATAGCAACAACTAGTGTGACTATACAGGGTACCATGTAACAGGCAGAATGGTTATTGCCACGCATTGGATATAAGCATGATTTGGAGCTGACTGTCTTTATCTGTTGTGTTCCCAACTACGGGCTATAAAAAATAGCCTCCTAATGCAAAACTTTCAGTCCATGCCCAAAGAACTCTTTTTTTAGGACAAGCAACACATGCAGACATTCTTCTTGATATCCACTGTATGTGTAATGCCTGCATGGGTTTTGAGCGGTCCAGAAGACCAGGAAAAGGCTATACATTATTCTGCAAAATGCAAGTGTAAGGGGGACTTGGATCTTGCCCTAGCCATTTGCCCAAGGCCCAGTTTCACTTTATGCCCAGAACAGCTGGTGGAAGGTACAACAAGAATTGCAACATATAAAACACCTGGAAAACAAAAAGTAGGGGCAGGTCTCTCCAGATACCACACATTTGTTAATAAGAGGACAAGGGCTCTATTCTCACAGATATTTAAAATAATGATTTCCAGTACGCCGATGACTTATACCGGGTACAGTGAAGCTCAGAGTCTGGAGCACCCAAGAATAAAGGTCTGCATAATGTATGGGGATGATTTAACAAGGATGACAGGAAGGTGAAAGGCATTGGTGGATTCTTATACCTGGACCACACTACAGCCAATTTATTGCTGTGAGAAGCATGCAACATGGGTGTTAAAGGAAGTGGGTAATTTAAGTTAGCCAGTGCCCATGGTCCCTTAAACAGCGGATTCTCCAACATGTCCCATCCAAGGTCAAGGAGACTGATGTGAATGCTGTTTCCCTGGAATGCATCCATCTCATTCTGTCATGGCTGGAAGATGGAAAGGCTCATTCTACAAGCAGGGATGGTGGGTGACAACATAAAAGACAGGCTAAGAAAACCTTGCACTGCCATCTTTGTGGTCCTGACCCCACCACTTCATGACATAGCTCCCATCTACAGTAAGCAGTGCTACACCAACTAAAGAAGCTTGAAAGCTGCATGCATTTTTACAAACATGCCTAATATCTGTGAGTGACCAGAAGTTCAGTAGCTATTTTTACTGAAGCTGTACAAAACAGGATGCTCCCAACCTCATGTGAGCACGAGGCAGGGTGCTGCCAGTGGGCAGCTGCTCCATCTTACCCTCTCAGAATGACCCTAATCTGTGAAGTTATATTTACATTTCTAAGCATGCTCATTAATAATAGTAAAGACTTTATTCTGTAGAAGATTTACATAAGGTAATTCTTCTGTTCTTACAGAATTACATTTCCACGCTCCCACTCCCTTTTAATGTAGTTGTTGCATAGAAATGTTTTCAGCTGTTAAGCATCTGTACTAAAGCTCTTCCCCAAGTACATGCACTTGTTTTACTTTCTTCAGAAGGAAGGTACATATTGAAAGTATACATCATGCAATACACCAGGAGCTGCACAATACTGCAGATACAGTTCACTTAGCTGCAATAAGTGTTGACAAAAAGAAATGAACTCTAAGTAATTGCCGCTGCTTTGAAACTACTATAATTTTGCATAGGTTAGCAAAAGATAAAACCTGCAATATCTATAGATTAGTATGGTGAATGGGATGGAAGAAATAGCATCTTCTCACAGGTTAGAATATAGACACTTGAGGATTTTTGTATCTTCTTTCTATAAAGAACATTGCACAGTGACCAAAAGATATGGATGGGATTTACACCAAAAAGCCAAATCATACCATGGACCATCTTTTTCAGTCATCTGTGAGGGTCTGATCCAGTCCAGATAGCAGGAGCCTTTTCTTGGACATGAATGAGCTCTGAATTAGATCTTAGGACAAAAACCTTGGAAAGAGCAGAGGGTATGTGTCCAGCTGCTGAGATGGCCTTTCCATAGGACAATTTTGTGCAAAGCCGCGGAGATGCTTGCATGTGAGGATGACCGATTAAAAAGTGACATGGTAGTTGATGCATGTGACTACTGGTCTGGTTTAGCTGTGACCTGACAATCAAAATTTCCCTTCATTTAACAGAGGGTAGATGTCTTTCCTCACGCTTGTACTTTCCTTGCCTATCAAAGCTAAAAACAAAGAAGTGGAATTTGTAAAAAAACACCCAGATCTTCTCTAGTGCTCTTTATCAACGGATCTCAAAGCAGTTTCTGAAGGAGGTCTGGGTCATTAGTACTCTGTCACAGATGAGGAAATTCAGATACAATCTTGCAGTAACTTGTCCACGGTCACTGGGCTGATGAGCAGCAGAGTAGAGAACAAAAGCCAGGTCCCTAGGCTGCCAGTCCAGTGCTCTGTCCTCTTGGCCAGAATGCCAGAGATACTAGATTTGATTCTCAATTGTCTGGCATCTTGTAAAACCAGTTACTCAGATGCACAGTGAGTAACTGCAATGCATAATACTTTTTAACCAGGTAGAAATTTACACCCACTGAGTACAAACGTGACTGCAGGAAACTGTAGACTCAAGCCTACTAGACTGTCTCCAGAAAGATTTTAATGTTTTTCAGCTTCAGGTACACCAACCAAGTTGTATTTCATTGCTCACTTTGGATGAACAGGCTGCAACTGCTTCAGAGAAAAGCCAAGGTGGGCTTATTATGGTCTAAATTCCTTCCCTTGGCAAGTATTAGCACAAGCCTTATGCACCACTGAAGTCCCTACAAAAGGCTCCAAGTGGTGCATAACTTTGTGTTGGTCTTTTGAACAAAAGTTAACTTAATCTTATGAGACAATTTTCTCTTATATAGCTTTTTAAAGGCCTCTAGTGCAGTAATTAATCCCACTAGTCCCAAACCCAGTTACCTGCTAGTTTGAAACAGTTTTAGCTTGTTGGTGACTCTGCATGTTTTCCGTTTGGCTTTGGAGAAAAACCCAGGGGATGGGACCTTCCCAGTTCCTATTAACATAGAAGCCGAAATGGTGATTTCGAGATTTTGAGCCTTTAGTTTTAAGTCCTCTCTCCTTTCTTCCAAGGAGGTATTTACATTTTGCATTTTTCCCCCCTTCAACTGTATAGAAACAGCACATTTCCAAATGGAAGAGACATCCACTCATTTCAATGGACTCTTTTAATCAAGTTCAAGTTTGCCAACTCAATCTGCAAGGCACCTTGAACGTCCACAAATAAGTTTTCCTCCTAGTGCAAAATTAAAGGTTCTAAAATATGCTTCCTCCATGTAAGTGACCACAACTTGACTTAATTGTCTTTGTAATTACCAGATTTAAAAGCATTAATGGCTCTTATTTGAGACGGATGCATTTTCGCAGCAGCAGGTATTCAAAACATTATTTCCTCTGACAAACCCAAAATACTTCACTTGACTGACCTCTGCATTGTGTGAATGTGTAATGTTTTTTCCACTAATGTACACAAGAACTAAAAAGAGATTCTTGATTACCAAAGGTAGTTAGTTACTCCATTTCTGTTGGAAAACCGTAGGACTGGGCCTCCAGCTTCCATTAGTATCTTTTAAAAGCCTCTCCTGCAAACAAGATGTGGATAAGGGAATAAGTCCTTGTTGCCTTGGACAAGTTCTTGCCCTGTTCTTACCCTGTTGTTGCAGAGGAGTTGGCATTACTTTGCACAGTGGCTGCCTTGGTAAATGTTGAATCCTTGTAGGAGAATCCATCCAAATAAGCTAAGGCCAACAGTTGTGTTAGTAACTCAAGGGTGTCGGGGTAAGATGATTCCTTCATTATCCTCATGTGTAAACACAGCTTCTCAAAGACTTCTATCCATCCAAGAAAAACAGCTGCCCCCACTATCTTTTCAGGGAACAAACAAACCCATACCTTATTTATCACAAATGTAAAGCATTTGACTCCCTCCCTCTTACAGTAATAACCACAATGAACCATCTTGATGGTATTAAGTAACCCTGCACCTTTATGCCATCATATGCACCAGTCTTTTTTGGTACGGAGACTGGATAACAGTTGGTTTTGTGTGGTCTCTGCTGGGCTCTTTGTGCATACTAACCTAATGTGCAGGCTGAGGATAGTTTCATCCATTTAAAAATTAATCTCCCATCTCTTTTAAAATTAGCTACCGTCTTCATACTTCAGGTATTCCATGGTGCTCTTTTGGAACATTTACTTATCAGTGGCAAGTCGTGTCTTATACCTGGGGCTAATCATAGACCTTATTAAAAGGTGTGAAGTTTCCATTGATTTGTTTTGCGTTCCCTTCCCTAAACCATGAAGAGCTACTTCAAAAACAGTAAAAAGAACATTCACATCTGCTTATTTAATGACATTATTAACAACCCAGTGCCTTTATAGGTTTGCTTCGAGAACCCTCGAACAAGTTCTATCAGATTTAAAATCTTAAACATTCTTTAAAAGTACTTTAATTCACACAAATCTCTTGGTTTCTAATATACAGTAGATGGTTACTTTTTTTAAAATCCATTCTCTTTTCATATATTTTCAGTATCTGACTATACAATAACTTTCTATCTAAATCTTTTTCATGTTTTCCAGTCCAATTTGCCTGTGCTTTAGGAATAATAAAAAACAACAACAACCAAAAAAATAATAAAATTCTATCAACAATTTTACTAAGATCATTTCCATTCTTCTCATGTAAAGCTTCTCCTGGAAAGTGCAGTATACACATGTAATGATACAACACACTTAAGCAATACTTTTATTATTAAGTGTAGATTTTAAAAGAAGATTAATGGACAGCAGACACTATTAATGGTTAGTCCTATTTACAGAATTTGTTAAACTAAACGTTGGTGTGGGGAAAACTGGAAATAGGAGAGAAATACTCATGGACTTAGTGTCTTTTCCTCTCAGCGAGAGGTCAGTACATATATAATTTAGTCATTCATACTTTCGCACATGGGAAACTGCACTTTTACTAATACAGCTACATACACATACACAAGGTTAGCAGTAAGCTAGCAATGACTCCACTACAGAGGAAGAGTCCTTCTATTTAGAAATGATTTTTAAATATATGATGGAAACTCTGGATGTTATGATCATAAGCTAATGGAAACAAGTTTAGCTTATCTGGTTAGTTGAAAAAACTAAGCATGTTCAGGTAAAAAAGTAAAAGGTAAATACCATCAAGTATCACTGAGCTTGTCAGCACTCATTTCAGACTGTCTAAGCTGACTACATGCTTGTTCTACAAAGACTGAAAATTTGAATAAAGTATACAGTAACTTCTGTCTACTGAAAAATGGTTCCATACTTAACTGTGTTGCACTTTTTGTAGTTACAAGGGAAAACCCAAAACAGATACCGGACTTTTGACTAAAGCCAGGATTAAAAACAAAACACAAACAACTGCTGGACAATTTGGTTTGTACACCATTTACAGTATTTTACCTAAAACACACCAAAAAAACCCAAAACAAAACAAAACAAAAAAAATCACAAGAGAATACATCTGTTGTTGCCACAAATGCCCTTTTCAGCCGGAAGTTAAATTAACACAAAGCTATCACAGCCACACTCACATTTACTTAGTTCCAATTTGTGAAATGCTTAATTTGGGGTCATTCTTGCAGCTTGAATAATTTGTTTTTATTTTTACTGAGAAAGCGCAGTCCATTCATAAGCAGGATTGATAACAGCAAACCTTTAGCTGGGGTATGGAAAACTCTCTCAATATACATGATTACCCTAAGCTCTATGCAGTTTTCCAATTCTTTTCTTCTCCTGCATATAGTGCCAGTTTAAAAACATTTTCCCTAACCTGTCTCCTATAGGAGAGGGACAGCTCTAGTGATTTTTTCTCTTCTTTTCCTTTTGCCCATTGATCAGGAAAAACCCAAATGATATCACACCTTAGTCAGCACTCTCGCTTAAGGAAAAAGGAATGCTGTTTCTAGCAAGGTTCATACATTAGGCTACAGTTAACTAATTAATTTACAGTTAAGCTTTCAGTGAAGCTATGTATAAAATTTCAGCAGAGTGGCAAATGACAAGTAGTGCTCTCTTTAGACACAGGCTAGTAAAGACAGGTGCATAAGGAACCACAGCAGGTTGTGCCAGGAATGCGCTGTAAAATAACTAACTATCTGGAGGACAGAAACTGAATTCTTTCCTGGGATATGAGAACGGGGGAAAAGCCTGTTGGTAGATTTTTTTATTTTTAAATTTTAAAAAAAGAAAAGAAAAAGAAAAATGCAACTGAAGGTTAACTCCTCTGGAAATGAAAACGTAGATTAGGTACTTTACAGAAACTGCGTCTGCTACGGGGTCACTGCTACAGGTCTATGAGCTGATCCACCAGCAGTAAAGACCTGGCTATGTTGGGAAGACTTGACTCAGAGCTTCCACTGTTGTTTCTAGAATGCCCACCTGAAAGTGTGAGAGAGAGCAATTCAGTATCAAGCAGGTTAGTTTCAGATGTTTAGAGCAAGCAAAGAGAGAATAACCAGAAAAAAGCAACTTTAACTCTAGCTACGCTAAGCTGCTGTCACACAATTACTATTGTTGTAGCTACCCCTAACGTTTAGCAATGCGAGGTTCCTTACGGAAGCGTTACCGATAGGTTAATAGGCATAAAAGCCAATAGACTTCTTTCGAAATTCCTTTTAAAAGCTATCCATAGAAACCATCTCCCTTTCTACACTACTTACAATCAACCTCTAGGGAATTTCATCTCTGCTACAGAACTGTTTGATAGTGCTAGAGAAGGATTTTGTTCTCTTAAAATGTAATGCATGCAGATTAATGTTTACAAAAAGAATAAGTTCCTAGGTCATTTACAGCAAATTCAGAGGGTTTCTGGGTGCTTTCACTTAAGTCCTTGGAAAAACATATACTGACTTAAAATGGGAACAGAACAGAAGTCAATAGTAAGTACTTTTGAGACTCCCAACCTCCATGGCTCAGTATTTCTTACTAGGAGGTTTCACTCTTTCCAAGCTAATATTAGATACAGAGCAGATGTACAGCATGCACCATGCTGTAGGAGAAAGGATATCTGGAGATCAGGGAAAGAAAAGCATCTACTGAGGAGGGAAAAAAAAATATAGCTCATGCTATCAAAGTTTACCTTCTTGCAAAAATAAAATAATAATTTCTGCAACCAGGCTGCAGGAAAACAAGTCATATATGACAGGTGGCATTGCAAATAAAGTGTCTTGGCTCTGTTCCTAAGAAAACCATTAACAAAGCAGGACTAGGCTGCCAGGAAGAAGCCTTAACAACATGGGCTGGAGCTTCCACGACTGCTCCAAAAGGAGCTGGATGCCCATTCTCCCCCACTGGGCTTTGAACGCATCAGTCAGAAATCGCCATCAATTTGATTTCCTTTCCTCAATAAATATCCTTCCAGTCATTTTATGGAGACCAAATACAGGCTTTACACAAAAAGGGTATCTAGTACAACTTAACCATGGAAATACTTAACTGAGTTGACCCAGACAGGGAAGAAAAACAAGGTATTGGTGACTCCTTGGGTACCAGGAGACTTGGACATTTAAACCCAGTCTCCTATCTGCCTAGGCCTCGTTATCATCTCACTTCCATGCTGGAGTTATTTGGGGCATGCCTACACAGCACAATGTAGTGCCATGCAGAGAGACCCAAGTTTGCTTGAATACTGGAAGCAAGATAGCAAATGTTACCACACTAGTCTGTACCATCTAATATACCCTGCTTCTCAGTGGTGTTAATTAGCCAGCATACCATGCTGCACTAACCTGGCTACATTGCTTCAAATACCCCAAGTCTAAACTCCTTCAGAGTTAACTTGGGTATTTCTCCACGTTGCTGCATTGCATTGTTTCAACACCCCTTGTTAGTATGACAGTACAGTCAGACAAACAAGTTTGAATGAGAAAAGAATTAGGCTCATTGAACACTACAAAAGGGTATTCCCAGCGGTCAGCGTTACTTCACATACACTGTAGCTTCACTGCCAAAAAAACCCCCATAAAAACAGGCTGTCCTGATATGTTTTAGTTTAAATCCTGTCTTACCTTGTGAATTTTTGGATATCAACACTGGGATGGGGTCAAACTCATCTTCTGTCACTTTCTCAGAGCCCTCAGGTGCATCAAAGCCTGATATCAGATTAGTATCTTCTGCAGCAGGAGGAAGAAATGGAAGTAAAGAAGCAAAGATAGCAAAGAAAGCATGTTAGAATTGACAAAGAGAGTTAGGACATATTTTTTTGTAAAAGAAAAGGTTAAAAAAGATGAGCTTTTTTGCAAAGTTGAAATAAACCTAGTAAGTATAAGGAGGTGGTAAGCAAAAGAGCCAATCACTAAACACAAAAGGGAAAATGAAAAGGGGAGGGGGGGGAAGGAAAAACAAAATAGCTGTACCAACTTGCAGCAATGGTACTGAGTGTTTGCAGCCAGAAGTCAGGGCTTGAGGGCTTACTTTATTATTTCATGAGCTTGCTTTAAAAGCCTTTACTTTTTCAGGGCTTGCTTAGTATTTTATGCCCAGCACAGATTCTGGGGTGATGGCTAAGAGGGAGCATCCATCATCTCACTGGCCATCTGAGGCACCGTTACAAACCCAGAGAACAGTCAACCTCCTTGTTCTCTGAAGGGAGTTTTAAGGAGGGAAATGGTAGCCCCGAAGAAGGGACAGGAAAAGAAATGGGTTATTGAGATGGGCCAAGACCCTTGAGTTCTTTCCCTATGAAGACAATGTAGCCCTGCTTGCATTTTTCCAAAGAAAAGTTGGTGCCCCAAGACGCACTTAGATAGTTAGTGAGACTTGAAAAGCACCTAAAGCAGGTAAGGAGCTTAACTCCTATTGAAATGGCTTTGAAATTTTTGGGGAGTTTGGAGCCTAACATTCTTTAGGCATTGCTGATAGTCCCTCTAGAGACCTGTCAGCATTATGAGACACCTACCCTGCACTTAGGAAGTTTTACCATTTTGTGCTTCTTGATCCCTTTAGATGCCTTCCACAATCTGTCCCTTAAATGCAATGAGAAGTAGATGCCCTAGCTACATTTCTGGGAATGAGCATACATGTTTGCCAAGAACTATCCCTCCCAAATTAAAAAATCCTTTTAAACCAAAGCTGACTAATGTACTAGTGGGTTTTTGGCTATGCTAGTGAAAGGAAGAAGTCTTCTATGGAAACAGTGATCTTAGGAAGAAGGGATGGGAGATGATGCACTACATAATCACTCTGTGGAGAGGCCAGAATCACACAAGCAGAGTACATGTTTCAGGTGCACAGCAATCTTGTATTCTTCAGCAGTCGCCCACATCGGTAACAAAGGGCCTCCTTAATGTGACATGAAATGACTTTTGGGAGTTGAGGCTTTTTCTGCTCAATGCAAAAGTCACTGAAATTTCACAAGAAGTAAAATTTGCTATAGTTGCAAACATCTGCACACGAAGCCATTCATTGTTGCATTGTGTAGTCATTTAGGCATTTTCCTCAGGAAGCAAGAAAATATAGGCAAGAAATAAACTCATCCAAAATTGTGTACAGTGTAAGTGATGTATCTCTCTCTTCACGCAGTCTCAGCTCCTCCCACTAATAATGTATACTCTAGGAGAACATTTGTTGCTGTCCTACCCATATGAGATTCAGGTTTTTGTAGTGTAAAAACAAAGTAGTGACCTCGGAGACTTGATGGGCTCCAATAAGAGCACAAAAATGCAAAATGCAGTCTAGCAACACATACATAATATTTCAGCACTGATTGAGAGTAGGCTGGACAGAACATCAACCCATCTCAGGATGCTTGTGTTGCCATGCAAGCATCCAACCTGATGAGTCCTATTACATTTGTGCTCTCCGTACTATTTTGTGGCATCAGTAATTTGCTTCTGCAGCTTCCAGCCACCATTTCTTATTCCAACCAAGAACGTGGAATGATTAAAAAATAAGGTTTGGACATCTCTGTGGGTAATGAAATTATCTAGAACTGTAACAGTAATAGGTTTTAAAAGAAGTCATCCATAAAGTGCTCAGGAGTCCTTGTGCTTCTGATAAAAAAAAAAAATCTCAATTTTCCTGTGACCTTTAAGACTGTCCTCAAACCAGTGCGAATAACAGTGCAATCCAAGGGAAGTCATACAGAATCCAGCTAATTCCTTCTCTTGTTTCTCATTAGCGAGTCACACACAAGAACATTTCAGCTTATCTTCCATTTTGCTGTGTTCCAAACACAGAACAACAGCTTCTGAACATAAATTTCAGGGCACTTATGCAAAACCGAGTGGCATGGAAGTGTATTAGGGCAACGAGCACTTAAAAGATTTGCTTGTTTAAATTCAAAAGCTCAAGTACAAGAAAAATCCTGTCTGAAAAGGCCATCAACTGTAAAAATGGATTACAGATGAGTCCAACTGCACTTCCTCTGTGGACCAGTCTTGTTGCTATAGGGATGCTTATCAAATGAGCCAAGCTAAATACAGCATAAGTGGGCACCCAGAGGTTAGTGTTTCCTTTGGGCCCGTCTTTTCAATGCCATATGCAGAGAAAAGTCCCCGGGAGGGAGGCATTTACCACCCAATATTTACTTCCAACTTGGATTTGCATATTACTCATCATATATCAGCATTTTTCATATCGTCTTTAGAGCGTACCTACACACATTCACAACTGCATGCGCACACACTGTAACAGGTCAGTATTTGAAGAGAACAGCTATCTGGCAACTCAAAGTAGGAAAGGTGCATGTTAAAACTTGGGCTCTCAGTTCAGATGCTGACCAGTGATGGGAAGGACCCTGGATCAGAAGTGCTGAACACCCACATACACTTCAGCTACAGCAGAGGATGTTCAGCACTTCTGAAAAATCAGGCCTTGAGCACAGTCAGGTCCTACCTTGGAAATGCAATGATTTTCCAAGGGTTTTGCACAGAGATGTGAGAGGAGACCTGAGGAGAGAACCAAACCTCCTCTATCAAGTCATCTGCTTTAGCCACTAAACAATGGTTTCACTCCTTTGCAGTTCCCCAAAAAACAAAAACTTGATAGCCACCATAGACCGAGCCACTGCTCTTCTGCAGCTGGGCTTCCTCAGCCCACGTAGTCAGTCGAGGAACAAGACAACAACATGGCCCATTACAGTGCACCGTGGGATTATGGGCCAGAGCATCACCTAAGATCTTGCCCTACAACATACTCTATCATTGGAACAAGGGGGAGTTTTTACCTTTATGAGCTGGAGCTGAAATAGTGATAGGAGCAAACTCATCCAGGAGATCAGCAGCCGGGTTAGAAAGCAGAGAGCAGTCAAGCAGAGAGTCTTCCCCAGTCAGAGAGTCTGAACGCAGGTTAACAGTCCCACGGCCACAGCAATGGCAGCATTAAATAGCACACACATGACAGTTAGATTAACGCTTTCACATTTCCATTCCCCATCTAGTCCGTTTGCAGAACCTGCGCTTAGCTAAATTTGTACGTCCTTCTCACAATATGTAGAATTTAAGGATCCCAAAATGTTTGAACCCACCTATATGCTGAAGAACAGCTTCAACTCTAGCACTGCAAGAGCAGCACTGAAACCAGGCCCTGCTTACTGGAGCAGATGAGTTAAGTCAAAGGATGGGACAGTCCTACTTTTTCTTTTTTACAATCAACCACAAGATCTTGGGCACCTCTGCCACAACTCGCTTTAGCAAAGGCTGGAACGGAGATGTTTATTTTTGTCATTGCTGAAAAGCTTTTTATGAAAGGCAGGCAGCCTGCAGGTCACTTGTTCATTCATTTTATAAAGGAAAACCTGAGCTGCTCTGGTGAGAGCTTGAACCTCGGGTAGGGAAGGGAGAGCAGCAACTGCAAACCAGATAGTTTGGGCACGACTGACAGCCTTTTCCAAGGCAATTAAGTAGCTGAGCAAGGCTTCCTGAAAAGAAACCTGTCAGTCATAGGCCAGATGAGGTAACATTTCCTCTGCAGAAAAAAACAACTGTTAAATAAAGTGTCAGGCGTCTTAAAAGTACTGGATCTTTGTGGCACATTGCGAGACAGTGGGGAGGGAAGGAAGGGCATTGCTGGGAAGGGGTAAGTGACCTGCTACAGTCGAGAGGGTGCCAGCAAGGTGCCAATATCCACCCACATGAGCAATTTGCAGGGTCTTAGTGGGAGAAATGAATTGCCAGTGACAGAGCACAGGCAAGATACAGGCAATGTTGGTGCCTGGTGTTCATAGCTATAACAGGCCTCAGCAGGCAACAGGATGCCACAAAGCAGTCACATCAGCAGCATACAGGTAAGTAAGAACATATAATGCTGGGCCACACCATTCAAAGGGAGGCAAGGCTGATGGAACACACGTAGTTTCTACCATATAAAAAGCACTGGTGGATTAGTACACCATAAAGAACCATTACCTTGCCCCACAGATCCTGGGGGTCCTTTGTGACGGAACAAAAAGCATTGTGCACTTAGCTATAAGACTTATCAACCTTCAGTGATGTCTGCTCTGGAACCAAGGGGCTGCAGGAGGAGTTACTATAACCTCTGCCACATCATTCTCCAGCAAGCTGATATATTGACTTGTAAGGACCCTGCAGAGATTAGTTTTAATTTTCCGGTACGGCCAAGCCCTATTTAAAGTGGGCAGGGGCCAAGAGTGTAAAAGCTTTCTGTTTTAAATTGAGATTTTCCTTTCAGCTGGAAAGTCGTTGTGCAGCCCACACTAACACTACGTTTCACTTTGAGACATCTCACCAACCTGTTCTATTAGAAGTGACAGAGTCGGTCTGCGAAGCAAGGCGCTGGGGCAATGGAGCCTCGAGGCCGGGTATGAGACTCTCAACAGCTATTTCAGCTTTTCCTTTCCAAAGGCACAAAACAGCAGAGCAGAGGAGAAGCAAGAAGTTAGTTCACCGGACAGAGTGGAGGCAGAAATCTGACATTGTAAGTATCCCTCTAATATACAGGGCAGCTACCTGTGCAAGAACATGGCACCTTGGTATTATATTCCAGTTAGTTCATTCAAACCGGAGGGAAATTTGAGGTTTCGTGGGGAGCTCCACTGGTTCGAGCCCAGTTTCAAATATGATATGGGTTACATGGTAAATGTTATTTCTTCTAACGCATCACTGCAACGCATATTAGGACATTCTCACTTTAGCTCCCACATCACTCAGCTAAAATTTTCAACATGTACCTTAGAATTAGGCGACCAGACCCAACTGGAAGCCAAAAGGATCCGAGGACTTATTTAGGGCCCTCTGAAAATCCCCACCCTTCTATGAAAGAAGAGATTACCCATTTTTATTTAATACCATTATGGAGACAAAGTGCTGAGGAAAATTGGACAGAGAGAGATTTACTTACACAGAATGCATGAAGTGGAAAGACAGAGGGACACTGAATCAGATGTGATCAGGACCATTAGGGGGGATATAGCTATGCATTTGATTCCCTACTCCAACTTCAGCACGCAGGTAATGAGTGAGGAGATCAATTTAAAAAGCAAGAGGGTCACTCTCTGCATTCTGAGACTAGGACACTTCAGGTTGGAAAGCGCAAAAAAAATTAATAAGTATTTTTGTAAACTAATTTCAGAGCTTGTTTGTGGTTTAGGAGGCAATATTTATGAGTGTTCAAAGAGTTGCTGGGAATAGCAGTGGGAAAACTGATACAACAAAGCAGCATCAGTTACTATTCTGTTTATAAAACAAGGTCCCAATATCTAATGCTGGGAAAAGAAACATGATCATATGACGCCTGCTTTGAGGATGGTGCTGCTTTGAGCAGGGGGTTGGACTAGATATGACCTCCCGAGGTCCCTTCCAACCCACATTTTTTAATGATTCTGTGATTCTCAAAGTTGCAAACTAACAAATCCCAACTTCAGGTTTGACCATTTTTAGTGGCTGGCATTTGCCAAATACTATCTGAATTAATTAGTCCATTTCTTTCTTTTCTTACCTCCTTTATGGAAGCCAAGCACCTCAAAATCTTTAGTCTGTTTACCCTCACAACATGCTACCATCCCATTTTATAAACAGAGCACTAAGACACAGCAAGACTGAGAGACTTTCCCAAGGTTATACAGGAAGCCTGTAGCAGAACAGGAAACTGAACAAGTCTCTGAGGTCCAAAGTCAGTATCCTCCTTGCTGAACCATCCATTCTCTCTAGATTTTTGGCATTCTTCCTCTTCCCCCCAACACCTACTCCTTTCATCCATGTCAGGACAGAAACCTGCATAGATCACAACTCTGCCATGCAATTTATGACACGTTCCAACTTGTTGGCTATTCGGACACCCTCCTTCTGCTGTCCTGGACTGTGGCACTCAGAGAGGTCAATCTGTCTCTTTGCCTCATGCATTGTAACTTAAGTGAACTATGTTTCGTGGCTGCAAGCTGGCCATACCCCACCCATGCCCGGGGGAGTTAACATGCAGAATTATGCTGTAAGCATGCAGGACAGGACAAAGCACATCAACGACACTTATTTCCTGGGGCTTTTTTTGCATTTTTGTTTTTTTTTACCATTCACAGCATCTGAGGTGCTACCGAAGGGGTCAGCAAGAGGCAGGATATCAGCGAGCAGAAGCGCAGTCTCAGGAGATTTGAGACCTTCAATCAGTTTTTCTGAGTTAAGCAGGAAAAAGAAGGAAGGAAGGAAAGAAGCAGAAAGATACCAAAAGAAAAAAAGAAAAAGACATTAAACAGCTTTTCAACCAGGTGACTGAGCATCTTATGTTAGTCTGTTGGCTGCAAGAAAATATTAGCGTGGCTTTATACAACTGCTGCTTACAGAGCACCTGCTAGGCAAAGGTCTCAAAGCACTTCACAGAAGTATGCAGGTTATGTGGTCGCAGTCACACACGCCTGTGAAAGCGGGGAGAGAACTCAGGTCTCCCAATCCACCAACGCCTACACCTGCCAAATAGGTCACCAGAACAAAAATGAGTCTTGCAGTAGCATTAAAAGATAGGAATCCATGACTGTAAAACAGTTTAAAGCTCACAACTAGCTTTTTGTGCATTAACAAGGTCTTTGGTTTTATTAAAATCTCTGTGTTAAAGAAGGGAGGACCACAGATTTGCAAACCTATGTAGAGGAGTTAGGCATGTTATCTTCATTACTCTTACCTGACGGTAGGGTGCCCGTCCGTGTTAAGTGTCCAAACAGACATGAAGATTATGAAGACATGGCAATGCCAGACCTCACAATCTGCCTTGGGCCAACAGAGCTGTCTAGTGACCCAAGCAGTATTTCAGATCCTAAAGTGTTAAAACTCAAACATCAAGATGCAAAGAGCACAATGTCTACAGCTTTCATTGTTGCATATTGCAACTCAGTATTGATAAATCTAGATTCCCTGCACAAAAATCTGTTGGATTTTTTAAAATGTGAACCAATGGTTTTGCAATCATATTAACCAGGTCTTGACAGTGAACTCAATTAAGGAGCTGTTAGTAAGGCTCCTTCACACAAAGTATACGTACAAGCAAAATTTTCCTGATTCCCGCGAAGAGAGCATTCTTTGTAAGGAGGCACAAAGTACTTACACGAGCTAGCTACACATTGGAAAACCTGGTCATTTCACTTTGCAGGGGAAGGCTTCACAACACCAGACAGCATGTGGCAAGTATGCCATTAAGGCACTTTTACATCTAGATTATTATTTTTCAGAAGGTCTCTCAATATCCAGACAGGCTCTACACGTTATTCATTAGGTATCAAGTACATGCTCAGTGCTATACAAGACAAAGATACAGACGGACCTTGTCTTTATACCATAACAGTACAAAAGATGGGACAGGATAGAGATCGATTTAAAACTTTTTTTTGCTACTGTAGCATTTTATTGTCAAGTTGCATCCTTATGGTATCACAGATGTGGGATGAGACACCGCTTCCAAATTTCTGCAATTCCTCAAACCAGTAAAACCAGAGTGAATTCTGCCAAAATTTATCAGTACCTAATATAGAAATACCAACTGCTCTGTAGTCCAGAGACCTCACTGCCTCACATGTGCAGCTTTCAGTCTCTTTTGAAAGGCGGCAGAATGATTTTAGTTCCAAGTCACAACAATAAATGATTCATCTAATCAAGGGAAAAAATACCATGACAGCTATGTAGTCTTTGGCTGGAGCTCAAGGTCACCATGAAAAAGTCAATCTCTATCGCACTAAATTAAAAAAAGGGGGATGGCAAGGAGGTGAGTGGGGCACATCTAAATAGCAATGTGTAGACCTAAATGGTGCCATGTGCAATTATAAAAGGCAGAGTTAAAGATACCTATATTTTTAAATGACGATGAGTGTCACTGTGCTGAGCTGACACGCCAAAGGTAAGTGAAAGATTTGGGACTGGCACCTTCCCATGTTCCTTCATGCAAAAAATGGTTCTTCTGGTGCACGAAGTGAAGTCGTACACAGAGAAGGAAGTTGCAAGAACACAATAGAGAAGTTACCTTTCTGATATCCATCTGAATTTTGAAGGCCCTTGCCTTGCGAGGCAAGCTCAAGACTTACAGCGTGTGTGGCCCAAATTCTCATTTGCAAAGATCCCTTTGTCATCACTGTCGCAGTGGGCAAAAGCCTTGAGATGGGTATGAATCTGTTATACTCACAATGGCTTTTCCAATTCAAGAGCAAAGCAAAAGGACACAGGACCTTGAGAATCTGGCCCTGTGAGGACAGGGCACACACCCTGTCTGAGCCATGGAAGCTAAGGGGCATTCCTAGCCCTTCTCCCTAAAATGGCCCAGCAAGGAAAAGGAAGAAGTCATCAGATATAAAAATGGAAACAGCTGGACCCCTCCCCCCCTAAAAAAAAAAATTAAAGTTAAAACAAGCAATTGAGTGAATGCTGCTACAACTTTTCACTTGTATGGAGACCCTTCAAAACCATGCCTGTGGGATGAACCTGGACTTCTACCCAATGGCAGCTTTAAAGAAAACCCTATCCAAGAGGCTTTTCTGCTAGACCTTAGTTGCATTTTCTCCCAAAATAAATTCCACCGTGACTGTGCCAGCATCTTGTTTGCCTGGGTCCCATATGCAAAGGCTGCTGAGAGCAAAACTTTTTGCCTGAATTATCTGAGAGGCAGGTGGCAGGGGCTTCCACTGCCAGCCTAAGGAGTTGGAGATTCAAAAGGAGCTTTGTTAATAATAAGCACAGGGATATCTCCTCCTCTAGATGAGCACATGGGGCTCCTGTTCCAACTAATAAGAAGCAAACATTGTCTCACTGGGAAAGTATGACACCAAGACACTATTTAGATGCAAAACAGAGGAAGTCCTGAATAATGATCATTTTTTTCAGGCCTGGTCAACAGTGCTAAGGTAAAAGGACTGCATGGCCAGACAATAAAGCTGACTTAAATTGGGGTTCTATGGGTTTTATCCAGACATTAACCCAACGTGTGAAATTGCAGAGAATTATAGATTGGATTTTACTTGAAATACTCAGAGCTGGGAGTTTGGCATAGGCCCCTAAGGTTGCTAAGTGTCATGCTTTCAATTAGATTTATCTTTTCGGTTATTCATATTAAGATATTCTTTCCAGGGGTCTGATTTCCAGAAGCAGCAGTCACCCATCCTCTGAAACAGCCCTTTTGCAGGCATCTCAGGTTGGGCACCCCACTACGACCAGTCCACATGGAAGTACCAGCAAGTGTTGTTTGAAAGGATTCCCTTTGCTTCCAGCCCTGGCCCAATTTTGTACCCCCTGCATGATATCGTCTCATTCCTTAGATCTCCAAAGAGCAAATCTTCTCATTTCTTCTATGCTCCTTTCACACACAC
>JAGPOW010001890.1:183686-198293 GCA_030014935.1 Caiman crocodilus | reverse complement strand
CTTCTGAACTACTCTATGCATACTTGATACTTTATGTTGCACTGAACCATAGGATGGTGAGACAAAGCCTGGGAACAGCAGTGAATGGACAGCAATGGAAAGCTACTAAGCTAGTGTCTTCAACTCAAGAGGGAAATGCTTAATAATTACATGGTGACTTCAGCAATGACTGATCTCCACTTCCACTGACAACAAAGGGAAAGACTTCTTGATTAGAAGGGGAGCCACTCTCCAACAGTTATATTAGGTTAGCTGTGTTAACACAACATACAGACAAGCCTCAAGCTGAGCTTTTTGACATCAACATCACCCAATCATCAGAACGTACCTCTGCAACAGGCCAGGTGGGTTTGTAGATTCAAGCTCCTTAGCTGAACTTCAAGAACATGCATCGTGGACCAGCACTGCCACTCAAAGTTAGTCAGTCAAACGATGGTAGGATATTTTAAACTAGAGCATTTTTTGGTGGCCCAAATGTAGCAGCTGTGGTTCGAATCTAGCTGGATGTGAAAAGGTAGACCTCCCCCTACATTCAAGATCTAGTAATGCTGAGCTGCTCTTTGTCCAAGCAGCGCATCTCAGGATCACAGCCGTTTTGGTTATTGCTATCAGGGGCTTTACCTAGATTAACAAGGCTATTGGCTGAGCAACTTGAATGAAGCCTTCAGTTGTACTGAACATTCAGACAAGTATTTTGTCAACCCTGTCCTTGGACTGCTGCAGCTTGAACACAGTTAGAAAGTGAGAGAGCATTTTCCTCACCATGTGAACCAGCCATGAGGAACGTTACAGTGCTGGGGAACAGCGTTTAAAAAATGACTTAATTTGTTTCCTTTTGGAAGCGAGACAATCAAGGACATGTTCCATAGAGAGCACAGTGAAGAGAGTCACCTGCATCCGGTGAACATTATACGTGATTTTTCAACTGGGAGATGCTGGTTGATCAGGAGCTTCAAAAGCCAGGGCAAAGAGACTGCTTCCCCTCTCAATAGATGTAATGCCACTTAACATCAGCAGAGTTACTCTGGACTTGTGCCATTTTGAGAGAAACAAAGAATCAGGGTCTGATTCTACACATACCCAAGCCAACTGTGAAATAATCCACTGCCAACATTATAGCCTCGCTCTCCAAATCCAGACTGCATAATGCATATGCAAATCAGGCACTCAGTCAATTTGCATGAATAAAACATTTGCATCTGCAACAGCTCAGTGCCAAAGCTTCCAGATTCATGCATTGCATCCCTGCTTGGTTACACTGACCCTGTAAAAGGACCTGGCTAGTAGAAAGGGTTTTAAAGGATGCAGTTATAAACTCCTACACAGAAGAGAGGCTACTGGACCTTCAAGTAGTCCAGTCTATTAGTAAAACTGAGTAAATGAGTATTCCTAAGAAACCTACAAGGAAAGTGGGAAAATTATTCCCAAAATAGCTCAATAGCACACTGAACAATCAAGATGCAACATCTCAAAGCCACAGTTCTCTACATCCAGGCACTGCACACTTCAAGAACGTTACTCACTCTTGCACCACGGAAGAAAAGCAAAAGGAAAGAGATAATTCAATAGAGCACACAGCAGAGTCCTTTTCTTCGGATGTCAACTGAGAAAGAAAAACAAGGTTGTAAAAATCCTGCCAAGTCAACACTGCTGCAAGCGAGAGGGCCAATTATCAAAGTAAGTATAGATTAGTCACTCGGAAGGATTTCTTTCTATTGATTAATCAAGTATTAAAGATGAAAGGAAGCCTCGTTCATTATTCTACCTTGGAGGATTTTGCTAGGCTCTGGACTAATCAAAGGGAGGACACTGGACTTTAATTTTCTTAATGGAGTTTCTGCTGAACAGAACTGATTCTTTAGATTGCCAAAAATGTTTCTTATTTCCATATATAAGGGTTCTCTCCAAAAAACATGCAAATGCAAGATTATTTCTTTTGAGTGGTATCAGAAATTTCCAGAACAATGTGTAATAGTCAGAAAGCAGTTCCTTAAAAGGGGAAGAATAAATCATTGCAATTAATAATTAATTTTGTTTTAATGCCACTCCTGAGGTAGAATCCCTGACACTTCGGGGAGGGGAAGTGCAAGGTACTATTCACCTTTTCAATTAAAGGGGCGTAAAAGTCTCAAATGGCCTTTGTGGTCCTCCACAGAGAAATCAAGTTCACCCTCCACAGATAAAGTGGTTATTCATTTAAGTGAGCTCTTGGACAAATCATTCCTTTCCAGCGCCCTGCCTGTTCTAGAGCGAAACACAAAATCATTCAGTTTTGTCCATCTGTGGGGGCTGGAAAAATATCAATCTTTCTGAAACATCAAGAAACACAGAAGAAAAACTTTCCAAGTGCTCAAAGCAGGATTTTCCAAGTCTCCTACAGGGACTGGTACATCCCAGGATCCTACATTCTTTAAAGTGAATTGAGACTCCTAAACCCTTAAATCTCATCTATACCCAATTCCCCAGCACCCCCAATTTAACTACGCTGGTTACAAGTGTCATTTTCCCACCAACATAGTGATCTTAAACCAATCCCTACTGTACAAACAGTTATATCCAGTAACACTTATTTCCATGTAGGGAAAACATTTACACTGGAATCACGCACCTTCATTAAATAGTTTAACAGTGTCCACACAAGTATGTCATACTACTTTAACTGCCGCAATACACCTACAGCAGTATAACTTGTATGTTTAGAAAAGGAATTGGGCTGCTTCATAAGTCCTGGCTCTGTGCTTCTGGATGCCACGTAAGTCCTCCACATTTTTTTTTTTTAAAAAGTCCCAGCTTCTGGCATCTTGTGATTACGTGTATACTTTAATTTTATACGAAAACTAGACCTTATAGCTGCAGGGAAACTTGGAAATGCGATACCAAACCATGTGAGCCCTCCCCTACCTCCCACCCCAAAAGAAAAGGAACCTCACATTAGTTATGACTAAGTCTCTGATAAATCCCATCTGACACTGTTTAAAAAGCAGCATTGTATGCTGGATCATATGGAAATCTAACAACAACAACCATCTATGATGAGCCAATTCTGTTCAAGGATTCAAATGGCACATGCATCTTCCCTATGCCGGAGGTCCCTTTCCTGCCTTCACCCATTTTGTCTATTTAGACTTTTAAGTTCCCCAGGGCAGAGACCATCTCCTATTAGGTTTCTCTGTGGTGCCTGGAATAATGGGCTCTGACCATATTTTGAGGCAAATAATTATGTACATAGGGCAAAATTAGGCACATTTATAATGGATGGATCATGCTACTCTAGCCCATGATGTGTAATACTTTAGGGAGTATAGAAACCAAAAGGTCAGCAATGGGGCCTATCCATATCCACCCAAAACAGACTAGAACTAGGGCAAAAAAGCACAGGTTATTCCCCTACCAAAAGCCCCAGGGAGCATGCCCTCCTTTCTCTAGTTTGGACAAGCAGTACTTTTCCCCACTTAACTACTGTGCTAGAGTTCCCACTGCTATTTGAGTCTCCCATAACCAGTGACCCATCTCTACCAGGTCAATCCTGTTCAGCTATCAAGAACAAGTCAGTTGGTCAGTCTATAGTGTCTTGGCAGCAGGAAATTCACCTTAGAAACTTGAAACAACCCTCTGCATGCAGACAAGCATAGCCGAAGCCAAACTTATAATCCTACTTATGTCCAAGACACCAAGAGTGACAAGGTACATAGGTACTTAATTCCTGAATCTCTAAAGGTTTGGCCAGCACAACTCAAGATGTTGACTCCTTCATACTCTCAGTTGAGCCCGTCAAAATGGCTGGTTCTCAGCCTTGCAGTGGAAATGGGTTTTCTTTGCAAGTGTTCCTCTTTTCCAAAGTTTCCAATATAAACAGTATTTCCTTGGTTTTTAATTTCTCAGTTGTTGTTTCCCCTATATCCTTGCCAGCTTTGAGAGGAGAGGAAAAAAAAGAAAACCTTTGGAATGAAACATTCAGTGCACTCATGTTTCAGATATTCACATGTCTATGCAGAAGTGTTTCTCTTGGAAAGCAGAGGAAAAAAAACACAAAAAACACTTTGGTGCATCCCTACAAGGGGATAATACAAAAATCAGGGCTGTATTTCAGCAAAGCACTTAAGCATGCACTTTAAATGATAAGTATGTGCTGCAGTCAGCAAAGTAATATGGTGACAGGAATGTCTGCATGCCTGAAATCCAGCATATGCTTAAGTAATTTGCTCAAGCATGTATTAAGGGCTATATCTAAAGCCCATTCATACCTGCAGGTTCTGGGGCAGGCCCCAAGGAAAAAAAAAAAGTCTTTAACGCATATACTAGACATGTAAAAATTGGATGAAGGTTATTACAGAGCAAGATTCGTGCATAGAGCAAAATCTGATTTCAAGCTTCATCACTCAGCTTAATTTAAGGCTTCCAGAATACCTTGTGCAAAACGTCAAACTTCCAACAGTACTGTAAGCAAGATTTGTACCGATATGAGCCACACAGCAGAAAAATTAGCATTGTGATCAAATACTCCATTCTGATTAATCAGCAGAGAAGCTGGTAATAAGCTTATTAAGAACAACTTGGCTCCCTTCCCTACACAGGCACAAAGAAAAATGTTCTCAGCATGAATATTTAATTTTCCAGTATTTTAACAGATGTTTTGCCATATTTTTCTCTCTCTCTTGCTAGCTCCTCTTACCAGTTACATTTCCATTAGTGATCCCAGCCCTTGTATACCGAGTAAAATGAAAAAGCACATATTTACAAAAATTCTCCTTCTGAGGAAGAAATGACTGCAGTGATTTTACCCACTAGCTAATATCTCAGTTTCTCCATTGGACACTATCTCCCATACTCTCCAGGACTATTCCCCAGCATTAAGAAAGTTAAATTAGTTCAATGCAAACACAGCTTGCAGTAGGGGACTGTGCATCTCCAGTGGCTGGCCTGCATAGGAGGAGAAGAATTTATTACACCTGCCATGCAGAGGATCCTCCTTCACTGCAAAGTTATAAGCACATAGGGTAGCCTAATCCAGGCGTGTACAGACATACTTGCAAAGCCATACCCCATTTATCCTTACTGGTGGTATGGTTCCTACTAAGCGGCTAGGACTTCTAAGGGCACATGCCCCTTGCAGTAAGCTGAGTCACTCTTTGTCAATCTTTCCCTGTGAAATGGGAGAGAAAACTCAGCCCTTCTGGGCAGACAGGGGAGCTTTGGGGAGGCACTGGTGGAGTGGGAAAGTTTCAAAGTGAGAAAACATACCCTGAGCAATATTCCATTCTTGTGGCTGGCAGCAGTCCCTAGGCAGAGGGGGTCCTGTATGCAGGCAGCAGGGGATTAGGGAAACATCCAAATAAGAGTCCAAGTTAACTTAGGCAGACAAGGTTCTTTGGGTAAATCAGATATCTTTGATTAGACCAACTAAATAAGTTAACTTAGTGAATTCTTGTCTATGCAGCGAAGAGAATTCCTCGAGCTCAAGCAGTAGAGATTTATGCTTTTAGTGCTGAAAGCCCTAGGTTCAAAATCTCTAGGGACGGTGCCAACAACACAGTTTCCACAGTATTGTAAGGCTCCTACTGTTTGCTGTATAAATCCTTTGCTTCATTTCAAGTAGGACTCTTCCACTGACCATCTCAAAAGCAATAGATAGAGCCCAAACATATAACCCGCTCTTCCGTAACTTGAATGAGGATTTCTGCAGCAAGCTGTCCACATAGTTATACATGTGTTTGCGTACAAAGGGGTGCCTACATTCATGTTAAGTTCAGTCTCTACCATTTATCCTCTCTCAGGGTAAACTTTTGATGCAAAAATTTTGCCAAAACAGGGAATGCCACAGGACAGCATTTACTTCAGCTAAAGCACATATTTGCAGCAAGACAAGTGCTAACCAAGGACCCAAAGGGAAAATGATTGCATTACAGAAAAGGCTGGAACATAACACCTAGGAATCTGAGACCAATGTAACATGGCCTAACAAAGGGCAATTACATACTAGATTTTTTTTCCTTATGTTGTACTCAGAACCTTGATCCACAGGCCAGATGAAAAATCCTATTATCAGGTAGCATGCAAGGGCTACAATCAGAAAATGAGGGGTTTTTTGTCCTAAGTGCCATACACTCATGAGCATGTAGGACCACCTTCAAAAGGTGCTGGCCTCATCTCTCCTGCTGACTTCTATCAATGCAACAGGGGCCTTCATCAAAGTGCTCGGCACAAGTTTTAAATTTTACTAAGAATTAAATCCAAAAAATGGAATGAGGAAAATACTGACACGAAAAGTGCAGATTCTCTTCTGATTACCTGGTGTGTCGGATAATGGAAGAGAAACGAAAGGATCAGGCACAGTCAGAAGCGGAGGGCTAGTGTCCAAACTCAGAATATCTTTCGTTTTTTCGGCTGGATAAGCAGGAAGAGTCAAGCAGCAGAGAAACAACAGGGGAGGAAAAGAAAAAGGCAAAATGTCAAGCAGAAACGGTTCAGCACTGAGACAAAGGTTGAGTCTTAAAAGAATTACCAAAACCTGCCCTTGAGGAAGAGGCAAAGGACAACACCACAAGTTAAACACACACCCAAATTCAATTCTTTTAGGCCAAAAATAGTAGTCCCACCACTTCGTAGTTCTTCTGCAGCTCTTTTAATCTACAGACACATCCTCAAGGAACTGAGGCACAGAAAGAGCAAGTGCCCCGAAAAAGGTCACAGAGCAGATCAACAACTAAGCTGGAAATGCAACCCGGTCCACTCGACCACACTGCTTCCCACAAAAGGTACAGTAAAATGTAACATGCACACCTGCAAATTCACAGTCACTACACCCATTGGTTCATACTTGTAGTGGCAGAGGAGCAAAGTTCATCAGTCCAGGGGAAGCTCCAATAAAATCTAGAAACAAAAGATCCAAGAGTAGGGGAGGACCCTATGGACAACCTGGGAAACTTTCAGAACACAACAGACAAGAGGCCCACAGAAAAACCCTAATAAAATATTTAGTTACACCAGGGTAACCTAGATCGGGTCTCCATTGTGTTGCGCACCGCATGAACACAAAGAGACAAGGCCTCTTACCTGGGAACCATTATCCCAGTTTTACAGAAGGGGAGGTAAGGAAGGAAATGACTTGCCCGAGGTTTCCTGAGTCTCAGCCCAGCGCCTGAATCACTTGTTTCCTAACAATGAGGCTTAGCAAGTCTATAGTGCCTTTCCATTAAGAATTTACAGTCCTGAGCATTGAACAAAATCCCACCAACCTTCAGCAGGAGCAAATGGAAACTTGCACACCTTAAGAAAGCTGATCAAGCCATTGTGTTACAAGAAGGCTCCCTGAATCTACTGAGTGACGGGAATTCGGGGCACTTTCCACCTGCAAAGATTGGTCTCTGCAGCATTTTGTTAGAACACTGAACCAGGTCCTCAGCTGGAATAATACAATGTCACTCTATCAGTGTCAGTTGAGCAATGAGGATCAATACCAGCAGAAGGACCAATCCAAACAATATCACAGGGCTAGAGAAAGTTACCTGCAGCAGTCACTCATTTAGACACCTTCCTCTTGTGCTGCAGCATTTTAGCTTGCAGGTACAAGCCACTGGAAGGCTACAGAGCTCAAAATAAGCTCTATGCAGCTCCACTTACAAATAGAAATCAGCCTGATGCATCTTTTCCCCTGCCTAGAGTAAATAAGAAATCAGGAGTGATCTAAAAATCTGAGGCAGGCTCATGACCTGGCTCTCTCACTGGTTGCCTTCAAGCACTCGCACCTAATTTAAGACACAGCAAGAGTGCCTTCTCTGAGGTCATAAAACTTCAAGGAGGATTTTTAACCTAGCTGAAACATCTTTAAATGTTAAAAGGGTTGGATGTGGGTCAGGGGAAAGGAAAGCTGCCTGCAATGCCAATCTAAACAACCTGTGGTGTATAATTCTGAAGTGCTGAGACTTCCCAGGTCTGTATTATGCTCAACAGGAAGAAGAAATGCGTGACATGCAGCCTTTCAGCAAGGGACTTCTGAGGCTGGAGGAGCTGGTGCAGGCTTTATAAGAGAATGTCAGAAAAACAAATTAAAAAAAGTCATGGGCCCTGACCCCATGAAAGCATCTGTCTGGGCAGGAGCTTGGCCCCCTGTGCAGAACGATCTGGGTTTCCAAACACTGATGGGATCAGTTCCTTAGACTGCCCAAGTGAACTCCTGCCATCCAACCTCTCCTCATCAACCCCTCTTCAACCTCCCACTTTTTTTTAAATTTACAAGGTAATGAATAGGTTCTATTTAAATAGTCACAATGTCTTCTTTGAGGCAGGGAAAAGTCTGCCCCGGTCACAGATACTTAGCATTTTACCCAGCATCCTCATTTTCTTCATTCTGTTAGCCCTCCCCCCACCCTCCAGACATACCTCATCAGGACAAATTGAAGAATTTGCATATCTATCTGTCCAGCATTTCTCAGAGTCCTCTCATTTCCAGCTAAGCCTTTCAATGCCCAGTGACTGCTCTCTTCAGGGTGGCTAGCTCTGCATGGCTTTGATAAGCAAGAGATCAACTTGCTTATAGACTTGAAGCCTTGGCTCAGTACCCACCTCACCCGAATATTGGTTCTCTTCCTGAAGATTGTGTCATTCTGCCTTCAAAAGCCAACTGAAATGCATCAAACATGCTTCCCAGGCTCAGGTCACCCATTGCCCATGTCCGACCTGTCACGTTACAATTAAGGAGCCCAAATCCATCTCGTGTTTGCTACCAAGATGCCCCAAGAAAATGAGATCAGTCAAATGGATATGGCTCTGGAGGAGGATGCAGAAGAGTATCTGCCCTGTCGCTTATCTTATCCCGAGCACAGCTCCTTCAGAACAGGTCCTTGTGCTTACCTGACCCAGCTGCGAAGGAAGAGGAACCAAAAGCATCTGCCTGGGTTGTTGAGGGAGCCGGCTGGAAGCCCGGAATCAAATTCTCTGTAGAATTGCCGACCTTTTCTGGAGCTTTACCTGAAATCCCAGATGACTGTAAACCACTTTAAAGACAATGCACCGATACGGTGTCTTAATTTACACTTCCTGCAAGCCACTGTTTGCAGATGTAGCGCGAAACAGTTCAACTGACAGACTGTTTTTGCTAGACCTGCTATTTTTTGTGAACAAAAATGGCATCTTGTTCCCAATTTCAAGGTCACTCTTTCAAGGCAGAAGGAAAGAGATGCAGGGAAAGAGCAATTAGGACAACTTTGCTATGGATACAGAGATGCGAGTTCAAGGATCACTCTGACCTAACTGCCTACAGATTGTGTGTCATTTGGGCTGGAGAATCTAGGGTAGCTGACATGATGCTACAGAAAACATTGAGTCTTAACCACACATAGTTGTATGCCCCAAGAACAAAAAGACATTTAAATATGGTCTACCTATTCTCAGGCAGACTTTTGAGCACTTGTACTTGCAAAGAGAGCGGTGCTTAGAGGTGCACAGAGGTTACGGCTCAATCGAGCCAGATGAATAAGACATTATGAAGGGCTTATGCAGTTATGTCATGCACCCCACAAAACGAGAGACACTTGGAGGGCAAGGGGCAATCCTCAGCTGATGTAAAGACTACTCAGCAGAACAACGGCAGTTGGAGCCTGTTGAGGATCTGACCATTTTACTTTGCTTTTACTATCCAAAAAAGCAACAAGACGCAAACAGATCGGTTATGTGGGGTCTCAAGCTCACAAGAACCATCTAAATTCTTATTCCCTCACCATCACCATCTCCCCACCTCTACCTAGCAGCAACACCAACGGCTAGCAGACACTGAGTCCCCTCAGCAGCTTACCATCACTCAGTTTGGCAAAGTCCTTGTTCAGCAGCTCCTCAGCCGTGAGCTTGGAGAAATTGTCATCATCAAAGGGGTTCCACGTGGAGACATCTGGCGGGTTGTAAACATTCTGCTGAGAGGTCCTGGGGGAGCCAGAAGGTGTGGTCGAGGCTGACCTGCAGCCACCACAAACAAAAAACACATTAATGGTCCATGAAGTCAGCTTGAAAAAACACTCCCGCCTGTGTCATGCAGAAAATTAGACAAAGCACAGGTGTCCTTCTAGCCCTATACATTCAATGAAGCTTACTGTTTATGTTCCTTTTCTTCTGAAGCCTACCAAGCAGCCTCTCTACCCCTATATGTGATGTCTTTGATGCACTTGATAGCAACAGACAGGGTAGAGCTGCACCTTATAAACTGATTCAGAGTTATTATTTAATAACTGGATTTTATATTATAGGCAAGGCTTATATTTTATAGCTATTTTATATTATAGGCTTCCTGTGATCAGAGACCTGATGAAGAATCTCTTGCATTTAAATCCTTATCTGTCTTTGTCCCAGCTACATAGTTGGTCCAATAAAAAGATAGCACACAGAAGTTCTTGCCTCTTGCATAATTTCTGGGCCATCACAGCTACAATTGCACTCTTGTACTACATTTTGTGTTATGGTTATTTTTATGGTCAGTCTATCAATCTATAAAATTAGGCTGAAGTCTACTGGACTTCAGACCAATGTGGTTAACTAACTCTATGTATAGCAACAGGCATCTGACCAAGCTTTCTAGAAAAAAGCCGCATGGGACCACAACACTTGGGGTTGAGAGGGACCAGAAGACTTTGCAATCCAAACAGAAAAGGGAAATAAGCAGCAAAGGGAGAAAAGTGCTCCTTACATCCTAGAAGGCTGCACATGGGTTGGAGCACAGTGATGCTATGATGGACTCCTTCCACCTGCCTGTAGAGCAGCAAGTACCACTGCAAGGTCAGAGAAGCATGGCTGAAAGGCTGCAGTGCAACTGACCTTAGAAGACAGAAGCCCACATACCTCATCTCAGCCTCCTGACTTCGGAAATGCTGCTACAGTCTGGACAACGTGTGGGGCACGCTTTTCAGAGAGGCATTGCCACACATGCAATTTGCGTGAGGATCTGCTCAAGTGCTGAGCTCCTGGAAAGCTCCTAAATGATTCTTCACATGCAGTGGAGTGGAGATCTGAAGTCACTTCACACATTGGGAGAATGGAACCATTTGGGTAGACTTTTGCCTTCCAGGAGAAGGAAACTCTGGGAAAGTTTTGGGGGATTTGGCAGACTGGGGTGCCCAATGGAATGACATTGTCCCTTTCTGGTCAAAGGGGAGAGGACATTTCATGCCAGCACAAAGCCACAAATTGTCACCCCTCCCTCCACACCCGATATGAAGGCACCTACTTGGACTTGTTTAGACTGGCCTCTGCAGCTGCTGCCTGCAGGAGCTGGGTAGATTTGCTGGCTGGCACCCCAAAAACAGCACTGTGCGTCACGTCGCTTAAGATCCTCCTGTGCCCAGCTCGCTGTGTCTTTGGGGAGGACGGAGGGGTGAGGGAGCCCACCTTCTGCCCCGGGACAGCTGACGGTAGGGTGGTTTGAGGCTTTTGCTGTTGTCTGATCGGTGCCTGCATCTAGGAAGGAAAGCCAAAATGTAAGCCACTCGCGTGCATGCAATGGCTGCATGTGAAGAATCACTGGGAACAGGCCTCACACTAAGTAATGGAGCAGGGGAAATGTCACAGTCATTAATCTACAAATTGGGGCTCCCAATATGATCCAAGCTAACAAGGTCTTACTTGCTGCACAGACACTCTGAGATGAGTTCTATGTCTGGCATGTTACCAAAGGAGTAATAGCATCCTCAGTGCACTGAGGCAGGGAGGGAAGGAGTAGGAGATGGTTCACAACCAGAACAGACAAAAAAAAAAAGAAAAAGAGAAAAAACACCTCAGAACCTATAGTACCAAAACCCCCAAACCTATTGCATCAGCTACAGGAACAGCTCCATTAGAAGATAGGAGCCCACTCCTGCTGCCAGCTGTGACTCAAGTAGCAGAGCACATAGCCAGCATGTTGCAAAGCTCCCCTCAGCAATAGGAACCAATGCCATTAATCATTACTGAACAATGAAGCACGCACAGCTTGAAGAAGAAATAAAGATGGCTTGGGCAGAAGGGAGGTAAGAACAGTGTAGCAAAGTCTCCCCAAGGCATGAACAGCAGCAAGAAGGAACACCATATGGATGTCCAAAGTTGTAAGGCCAATTGCTAATGTTTGGTAAATTATCACGGATGGGATGGGGAGGGAGAAATCAACACAACACGTTAGACAAGACAGGTCAATTCCAGACCCTTTGGAAACTTCAAAGTGTTTCACAAAATCAGTTTTATTTTCTGACTCCCCCATTCACTCATTCATTCAATTACAGACATATGCACTAGCACCAAAGATTGTATTCTGCAGTGTTAAACAACACTATGATTTGGAGATGACCTGGTTTTCAAGTCACCCTGCCAGTGTGCATTCGTGATCCTAGTACAGCTCAGATTTACAAAAGGGAAAAGCAGAGCATGGTGAGGAGAAAGCTATCATTTTATTTTTTGCACTCTGGGTGTTCCTATTCTGCCTCTGTTCCAGATAAGCAGCAGCATCTTGGTACACTTTCAACCAGTAAGGAGACATGGAGGATGAAACCTAAAAGGGTGATAAGAGAAAGATCACACACCCAGCATGGAATTTAACCACTACAGGAACATGACAATACAGGAGTTAACCTGCCCTTTCTTTCCCCTGCTGCATTTTTAAGCCTACAGTTGCACTGCAGCTGAGAAATGATCCGCCCTACCTGGTTTTAACCCAGCCACCTTATGTCTCTTCCTATGTAGGTCAGAGTAAAATGGTACATTCAGTTGGGGGTAGGGAAGTGGAGGGGAAGAGGGTTGTATTGAAATCTCTGCAGAAACATGCATGGCTCTTAATACTGAAAGTTATGCAGCATGAAAACATTTTGCTGGAGCCAGGTTTGGCTTTCTAGGCTCAGGCAGCTGGATCCAGAGAAAAAGGTGTCTCAATCCTCTCACAGAAAAAGACAATTAATGTTTTCTCCTGGTTGCTGTAGAAAAAGCTCAGCGTATGTTGGTGACTTTTGTGGGGAAAGGGGGAGCTAATTTCTGGTCTCTTTTTTTTATTTAAAAATTAAAAGTATTTTTCATGTTGTTGGATAACCTCAAAGATACTTTAAGAAGACACCTTCTGACCAGTCTCAAGGCATTTCCTCCTCCCAAGAGGAGGATGAGAACAGGCTCAGTTCAAAACCCATGCAAATTTCAGCCAAAACTGGCCACTCACCCTGGCTTCAACTGGCTGAGGCTCAGGCACAGATGGAGACCAAGAAAAAAAAGACTCAACATCACCAAACAATCAGGTATCAAAGCCAGGAAGACAGAGTCATGCTGAGCAACTCAGGTGATGTCCGCTGTCTCAATTTATTCCTAGTATTATTCCTCCGGGGTTCAGAGGAACTGTCCCAGAGCTAAATTGAGCCTCAGAAGAGCCTTTTGTTTTATATAGGCAGCCTCAGATGCAGCACAGCAGAGAACCAAGTGTTTCCCTCCTTTTCATACCCAAGTAGACACAGAGAGACGGTACTTTGGTGCCCAAAAGACAGGTGAGATTAAGTGCGATTGGGCAACAATGAAAGCAAAAGCATCAATCGTCCCCCGCAGTATTGCAGAGAGATTCTGGTAACGAGGAGCCTGCTACCTGGCACATCTCCTTTGCCTTTACTACTGAGGACAGCTGTCTGCTCCTCTGCTGCAAGGCCAGCCATATTTCCCATTAAGTAAAGAGCACTCATTTTGGACGCATGTACAAATGATTAGTAAAGTGGACCATTCATTTTTCATACAGGGCCAGGTAAAAGCTCCTTTCAATTGCAGAGAGGAAAAGAACATGCAAAAACTAGAATCCACTTCAATGGGTAGGATGTTGGTTTGGCATCTGCTTTTTTCTCGAGTCACGGGTTCAGTCCACTTGGGTAGAGACTTTTCCAGAGTAAGGCAGGATCTGGGGAGCCCTGGCCATCCAGTGCCCCATTTGTAGCTGGGAAGTATGTAGCTGGTGCCCTCTGGAGCAACAGAAGAGCACACAGGTCACCTGAGGCACCACTCTGGGCTCTCATCAATAGAAGCCAATTTGGGAAAGTTTTGCCCAGAAACCCAGGGCTAGGACACGGAGTGAGAGCAATTCTGTGTAAGCAGTTCTCTCTTTGTCCACACATTTCCCAAACAAAGCTGTCAGCGAGGATCTCCGATGGCTGTTGCTTAGATCACAATGCTCAACTAGCTTTCCAGAGCCAGGGACTAAGAGCGAGGACTCTGGACTCTGCTCCAAACCCCACCTTCCCCAGGTGTCAACAGGCAGCATCTGTCTCAGCCTCTAACACATTTATCCACAAAACACCCTTCAGAGATAGGGCAGCAATACTTTCCCCATGTTGCAGTGGAGGAAAAGGAGGCACAGAGAGGAGGAGGGACTTGCCCAAGATGATGCAGGACTTGGAAGCCCTGCCTGGCATTAAACCCAGGTCTAGCCCTAGATTGGTACCCCAACCATAGATGCTTCTTTTACTCAACCCACTGCAACAGTGTATCTCATTTTACCTGCATCTGCAGAGGGAGAACTTCCCAGTCCAGGCATGGAGAAGCTGCTTTGTGCATTTCTAGTGCTATCACAGCAGCATGTACATACCTTGGAATGCAGGTAAGCGCTATCCTCTACCAGAGAGGGGAAAAAAAAAA
>JAGPOW010001890.1:155256-179888 GCA_030014935.1 Caiman crocodilus | reverse complement strand
GTTCGGTGCTTGTTTGAAGGCTAGGATGGGTGGCTCTGGGAAGATCTTTTTAAGAACAGGGTCTCTTTCTAGTATGGGTTGCAATTGTTTGAGGATTTTTCGTACAGGTTCAAGGGAGGGGTAATAGGTCGTAACCAGCAGTGTGCGATTTGTGGGGGGTTTTCTTGTGTATTGCAGCAGTTCTTCACATGGTATCTGGGTGGCTCTTTCAAATGTGCGCTCTCACTCTCTGGAGGAGTGTTCCCTTGAACCTGTACAGAAAATCCTCACCCATTGACTCCTCAATCTACATTTTCACTGACTACCTGTCTTGTATGCAGACCAGACCAGCCGCTGGCTTCTTTACTTTCCATTCCATCCAGGAAGAGCACACACCAACTGCAGAAGCTTCCTTAGCCTGACGAAGGGTTTTTGAACCTGAAAGCTTGCTTAAAAACTATTCTCCAACTATTGGGTTGGTCTAATCAAAGATATCAGATTCACCCAAGGAACCTTGTTCGCCTATATTTTTTGTAGGAAATTTAGGGAAAGGTATGCCTGGTTTTGGAAGTTTCCTGTAAAGAATTCATTTGACCAAATTAAAGGGGGGGGGAAATGTTTGTTGGTTTTTTTAAAGAAAACATTTTTTTTTTTTTTTTTTAGTAAAATTAGCAACATATTTTTCAGTTTAAAAGAAAATCAGAAAAGGGTAGACCAGGAGGAAGAGTATGCAGCAGCATATGTATATATTTTAAAGGGCTGGTGATAAAACCATTAAATCAAATGGCTTTGATGGAAAAAAAATAATTATCATCTCCATTTGTTAGATTAATATCTTTAGAAGTCCATCCAGTCTTCATAAAACTATTTGTTCTGGCCACATTCACTCCTATGGGACTTTGGCCTCAGCCTCAGTGCTGGAGCACACATGGAAAGCCCGAGTCAAACTTGCTCTAAACACTGTTCCATGCATTTCGTATGGGAGCCCCCAACACAACAGCTACAGTCACCTCACCTTGCGGCTGCATGGCTGCCTGGGCTGTGGGCCTCTTTCTAGGGGTCAAGGCAGGCTGGATGGGTAGGATTCCAGGGTTGGGTTGTGTCTGCCCAGCTTTGGGTCTCTGGCGTGGAGCAATGGACGTTTCTGTTGTAGGAACAGGATCAGTCAGCCTGTGAGGAGGGGAATCAAAGACGAAGGATAAAAATAAAAAGAAGTGTGCTTCAAAAGATGGCAGCTTGAATGGATGCAGTTTACAGATTTGCAAGGCAAGAAATACGATGCGTTATAGAGGCCTGATGCACACAAAGCAATGGTGATCATAACAAGATCCAAGGTACTTCAGGTTCTTCTTATGAACTGGATGTAAAAGGCTAAGAAACGGATGGTAAAAAAAATGAACAGACCCAAAATTGCAGACAAAACCCTCCAGTCCAGAGGCCAGAAATGGCTGGACTATCATCCTACCATTATTGTACCCTACCCCATACTTTTATCAACAGAAAAATCAACATGCTTTATTAGAACCAGGAATATCTTAACCACATTGTTCAAGAGGAGGGTATTTGAGCCAGGCAGGTGAGACTTGTCCAAGGACAAGACAGAGGTCGCATCTAGACAAGATGCTGACTGCGCAGTTGTAACCAAGTACTAACTGACTGTGTGGTAACCGGTGTTAGCATCTTGTGCAGACATGGCCAGTCAGTGGCACTGATGAAAACAGGACCTACAAGTCCTAACTCCCCATCACTTGCCCCACTCCGGATCACGGAACCCCTCCATGAGAACGTAGCAATTGTTGGCATATGTGGCACATGGCATGGTGCTGCCAACTGCCAACATTGCTCATGTGGCAAGTGAATAAACGAAGGTGAAACAGATATTGGAGCCAATGCCTGAGTCATTCTTTCACAGGCTACTGCTAGTCAGAGCAAAATTGGAACAAATGCACTTGCAAAAATCAATCCAGCACATTCATTTTGACTTCTCACATGATTATGGCTTTTCCTCCTGCTGGACAGCTGGAACTTGTCAAAATCACTTAATGCATTCAAACATTGGCTACATCATGCTATTTAAGTCTGCACTTTTTATAGATTTACAGAAGAGCAGATGAAGGGCATAATGAATTAGTTTAATAGCAGCTGGTGTCCTTAAGCAAAATTGTTTAGATTAGCATCCTAAAAAGTATTCCTAATATGCCAAGTTGGCTTCAACTGAAGTGGCAGGTACTTGGTAGGGCTGTGCAAAATTTTAGCAGCCGTTTCGTTTCACAGGTGTTTCAGCTCATTTTGGCACCCAAAACACTGAATCTGAAATGAAACAGAAGGCTCTGAAACATCAAAACTAAACAAAACCATCCGAAACATTTTGGAAAATTTGGGGAGTTTCAGAGCCGGGCCTTGCAGGGGAACAAAAACTAAGAAGAGGAAGGACTGTTCAGATATTGACATCTGGCCAGTGTCTGTGATCTGTCCCCAAGGTCCCTTCCAACTCCAGTGCCCTGGGGGAGGGACAGCAGCCTGTTGTCATCCTGTGTGCAGATCCGGGGGCCTGCGCCCCCTGGGATGGAGTCTGGCATAGCTCCGTAGTCCTCCCAGGGGCTGCAGGCTCCCGGATCTGTGCGCTGGATGACAGCATGCTGCCACTGCTGGCAAATTATATGAGTTTTACTTTGAACAGTTTGAGGTGCAGTTTCACAGAAATCCCTGCACCTATCTCCTTGAAACTTGACAGGCTTCATGTCCTCAGAAAGAGCTACCATCCACTCAAGTTTCATCCGAGTCAGGCAAGAAATGACAAAGGCATAGACATTTTAGTGATTCCCTACTATAGCCTATGGCCGAATCACCAAAACAGTGTCAAAACTCCGAAACAGATTTGGCCAAATCGAAATGGAACAGTGATCTGAAACACCAAAACAAAATCACTGTCCCTTTGAAATGGCCAAATCTGAAACAGAGTCAAAACGTAGCCATTTTACACAGCCTTTGGGCTTTTCCCCAATTTTTCTTCCTATTTACCATCCTATGACAACAGGAACCAGCAGGGCAGTCTCACGCCTGGAAAAGCAGAAGACATCTTAATGCCCTTCTGTACTTTTCTTTGCTGAGCTAGGTACAAAGTGATTTTACTGATAGGAAGCTGACTGAAGCTCAGTTACAAAAGCCAAAACAAAGTAAACATCTGGGGCTAGTCGGTACCAGCTAGTCATCTTTACAAAGGATGCTCTTCCTGATTTTGAAGAGAATGATTATTTTTGTGGTGTCTGTGAACATCCAGTCCCTAGAAGTAGGCAAGAGAGAGCCAAGCTCCTGTTCCTCAAGAGTTTATAATCTGGGGCAAGCAGGGGTAACAGAACAGTAGGGAGAAGAAGGGCAAGGATGCCAGCAATAAGCTAAGCCCCCTCCGAGGTCAGCAGTTCCCAACCTTGGAGTTGAAACCCTATTTGGGAGTGCAACAGTAAAAAAAAGAGGGGTCAAAGACACGCAATGTTGACAGGGATCCAGGTTTTCTGTTTGCTGCAGAAAAACAAAGACAGACATGGATTTTCTTCTTTAAAGGAGAAAAGCAGCAGGAAATGGCAGGTTCCCCTTGCAGGCTGGCAGAGTTCCTGGGAGGCGGGTGATGCGGCAGGGGGCCACAAGTGCACTTGGTACCCAGGCAGCATGGAGAGCAGCTCCTGTAGCTCCCTCCAGGTAAATCTAGGGGGTGGGGGACGGAGGGCAGACTGCAGCCTCCATGGCAGGGGAGAAAGGGAAGGAGTGGGGCAGAGCTGGGGACACTGCCCAGCTGGGCCTGGGGAAGAAATTCAGGGCCTGGCTTAGGGAGCAGGATAGAGCCACAGGCAGCTTATCCAGGGGTAGTGGGGAGGGCTTCATGCATTCCCAGGGAGGTTAGGCATGGGGGAGCATGTGTCCCCCAGATGTGTGCAGGGTGGGGGCAGATGTGAGCTGCCCACTGCGGGCTTGAGAAGGGGGAGAGGGAGCTGGGCTCCATGCTCTGCCACCGTCTCCTGCAAGCAGCACCTGGGGGTCATGTGCTGCTGTAGTTTGGGAGTGAGGGGCCATGCTGAGGCAATGTGGTTATGCTGACGAAAAGGCTGGAAAGTACTGTCCTAGGGAGTTAATATTTCCGAAAAAAGAAATTGGAGGCTGGAAGCAGAAGTTTGGGCAGGTTCTCTAGTCTGTTTTGCAAGGAAGGGGGGGAACTCAAGGATCAAACCAGTCCCAATGCAGTTCCTGTGGGTTTGCTTTAAAGCCCACTCAAGTCAGAGGAATGTAGGACAATCAGAAGTTTCCTACATCATCTAGTCCAATTCTCTGTGGTCACAGGCAAACAACTGCCCAAAAGAAGTCCAAAGGATGTGACTTCCAACTCCCTCTGTACCCTACCACACACAAGTCAGGCTCTCCAGGCAAGAACTAAAAGGTTTCTCAAAGCAGAAGCTCCAGTGCATCTTCGTTAGTCTCCCATTTCTTGATGTGGCCAGGGCAATGGGAACCTTTTCACTGACTTCACGAGGCTCAGGGTAAAGCCCTTAGCAGGGACAGTACAGCACAGAGTAAAATCTTTGACATGCAGGCGTCAAGCTGCTACACTGAAACGGTGCTGTTACTTCAGACAGCCTCGCAGCTGACTCATACTCAGTCTTATCCAAGCAGGAAAGGAATTCTTCCATCTCCCAGCGTTTGCTGCCTTTCAGTTTAACAGGTCTTTTACAAAACAAAAACGCGTCTCAGAGGGTTTCCCCAGGAACTTCCATCTCTTTTCTACTACCATGTATTACTGAGGTTGAACAGCATCTCCACTGCAAACCAGAGATGCTGATGGCAAGAGATATTTAACATGGAAGTTCCTACCTGGCCTTTGGCTGGCTCTTCTTTGCAGCAGCTTCACTAGCTTTCACTGGTTCTGGGAGCTTAGCTGGAAGTGGAGAGTTCTGCAAAACCGAAAACCATAAGATTTCATATCCACAAGATAGAAATGACATAGGAACATCAGTGACGTTTGCAAAATCAAGTAGAGCAGGTGCCTGTTGGGCACAGACCACTCCATCACTCCCTTAGCTCATGTTTGATCCTGCAACATTAGTTGCATGGAAAACTGAAGCATGGGAAAGCCTTTCAGGGTAGGGGGGAAACAAAACCCAAGACAGTCTTATAATCAAGATATCATAACCATGCTTGGAGTTTGAGGGCAATTAACATGAGGGCTGATAAGTGGTTGATAAACACAAGGGAGTCCTTTAAAAAGGTAACAGGTTATGGGCAACATCTGTTCATACTTTTCAAGAAAACTTCACTTACGTTAATAAACAACAAAATCCCATTGAACAAAGGAATGTAAATTGGAAGTACGTGAAAAAAAAAAAAAAAAAAAAATGAAGTGCCCAAATCCTTAAGCAACTTAAAGTTCTGTAGCACCCAAATGTCCCTAATGCTGTAAAACACTTGTCAGCCCCACATGGAAACCACAGTCTAATAAACAGGTATACTAAATGTCAGACGCACCTATCTCCCTGTAACATCTCCGTAACCACTGCCTTGGAACCAGCACTGAAGCATACATAAAAGGACATTCCTTTACATGTCTACTCCCTTCATTACCATCTGCTCACCTTTCAAGAGAGATGTTTTCACTGTTTGCAAGTACTCAGCAAGAGAGATTTGGTTGATTTTTTCTGAGGCCAGAAGAGTCAAACCTCCAGGGATTTATCCTAGCTGCATGCACTTTCATGCCAGTTAGAAGCCTGCAGCTCTCCTAGTCCCCCTTTCCACTGCTGGTTTTGGATTCAGCGATGAACAGGTACTGCCATGCAGAAAGCAGTTTCTACCCAGCACCTTAAAAACCCAGAAAGTTTTAACCTATGATCTGCTTGCACTTCTCACTAGGGAGGAAGCATCTCTATGGCAAGCAATGGCGCTTACTGCAGTTGTTCGTCACCCGTAGCCGCACCAGAGCCAACTCCTCCACTACGTCAAGGTGTTTCTCTAACTGCCCGAATTAAATGACTAAAAGGAATGAACCACAAATCCCTTGGAGTTCACTCTACCCACCCTCAACTCTGCCAGCACAGACCGCAACAACTCACCTGTACATTCTGAACTGGGCACTCTCTCTTTACTAACTTGAAAGCGAAGTATGAGATTTGATAAATATCAGGCCTCTTGTCAGGATCTGGTTCAAGCATATACCCTAAAAAAGATGCATCAGAAGACTTAGGTTATGAAACATCCAAAAGGTGCAAACTCTCAAATGATCATATGACTAAGCTGCACCCTGCTGCGACCACATGTAACCTACCTATCCAGACTAGGGTACAAAATCCTGCTCCATGCTTGCCAATAATGTAGGTGTGCCAAGCCATGACTTAAATCACATCTGCAGTTTTAGTCCTAGAGACCTAATACTCATTTGTTGGGATCAGTGATAAAGCTCTCCTTGCAGGCAATGGTAGCAGGGCTAGCTTTAATTAAATCCAAGTTCATTTGCTTCCTAAGCAAGCAAAAGTGAGCACACTTATCTTCCTGTGGAACCTTTGACTGCATGTCTACAATAAGAGGTACCAGGTTTCTTGTGCAAGAGTCGGTCACTTCCCTTCTTCAACTATAAAACAATGGTAGCCTATTTAAATTATAACCTGTCTGAGGTAAGATCCGTCTCCTGCTTGGACCATGTACAGCACCCAGGACATCACAGAAAGAACTAGTCATGCCAGCGATAACTATATGGGATGGGTTTCGGAGTTTCAAGCAGCACCAAACCCATATCTCCTTGAAAGTGTAAATAAAGGCTATTTGCATTATCTGTCACTCAAATAAACTCATGTCATGTACACCCTGAAGTTTACATGTACAACCCTTGTATGCAGCTAGCAAGTTGAAACAGATGTTACAGGCTAAGTGTGAAGGGGACTGAGGGCTTGGGATTACCCAGCCCTGTTCAGTTAGCAGAATCTGCCGGCAGGATAGTGAAGTGATACTGATAGAGAGCTGAACAGCTCAGTTAAAAGCAAGGTATTCCTACCACAGGGTCTGATGCAGAGGAGAAGAGAAGCCAAGAGAAAATCTCCTGAACCCTGTAGCCTTCCTTGGTCATGGGAATTATTTTGACTAAGTGGAGCCTAGAGGCACCTAATCCAGTCTCTGGGCATGGCTGGCCCTTCCCTCTCAGGGAGAAAGGCCAACAGCCCACATCTGGGCACGTGGACAGGTGGATAAGTGCCAGGCTATTTCAGTAACACATACAAGTCTGCACTAATCAAGATTTCGGCTGGTAAACCCCACGTGAAGTGAAAGGAGGCAAGCTGCTGCAGCTTTGCCAAAAGAAATGCATTGTGCCCTTAATTACACATTCACTTTAGTCAGTGGGTTATTTATAATCATTTCAGTCCTGTTTCTCAATTCGCAGGAGATGAATTCTTATCAGTAGCCTAAGTCACCGCTGTTCCCTTCAGCTCCTAATGCAAATGAATTTATTACTGCAGACACTTCTCTGCATAAAGAGGCTTGTTGTGGAAGTTCCTGGAAGAATTTAAAAACCCAGTGATTGCCTACTGGTTTCCCACACCAATCACAAACACCCCTTCAAACAGAAGCCTCTTTGCCATAACTGGTTTTTCACACCGCTATTGCTCAAGCTGCTGTAAGTCCAGGTTTGTTCATCCTTGTGGAGAGTGGAGAGCTCCAGGTCCTTAGTATAGATATTTGAGGGTTTGCAAACAGAGCAGCAAGCAGTTGAAGGGGAAAAACTTAAAAGCCAACTATGATGCTGTCGCCAAGGTACTCACGGATGAGACAATGCATGTCCTGGGAGTAGCGCGAGTTGTCTGGAATGGTGAAGTTCCCATCACAGATGGCCACCTGACTTTCACCAAACGGTAAAGTGAAATAACACAATTTGTACAGCAAGCAGCCAAGGGCCTGAGGAGAAGACAAAGCAGGGAGAAACCATCAGCACAGGGGAACTGCGGCACACGTACCTTCATGGCCGCTGTCAATTAAACGGCAGGATGGCCCGTTGCTCTGGGTGGTAACGTGGAACTTAAAGTCAGGGTTCTGCTTCTGGCTCTGCTACAGGTTTCTGGAATGACCTCGAGCTACCCATTCAGTCTCTATACTTGAGCTCCCCATCTGTAAAATGAGGATAAGGACATTTCCCTGTCTCACAGGAGTGCTGTGATGATAAACACACCAAGAATTAAAAGGTGCAAGCAAGCCAGACACATACCAAGGTTTTCAGACTGTGGCTAATCCTTTATCTGTATCACCTATGGAGGGGACTCAGATACAGCTATTTTACCTCACCTCAAATTAATCTAAGCATAGCTCAGGCTCTTTCTCTGCTCCTGTGGGAAAACAAAAGCTCGTAGGCACCTTGCCTTAATACACTTTTCATGCTCACCTGCCATTGCCCCCCACATTAGAAAGGACAATTGCATGCTACTCAGGGTTAATTTTGTGCCTGGGAGTTCTGCCCACAATGGTTTCTTTACCCAAAGCAATTCCTGTTGTCACAGCCAGCTGTGTTCTACCACTCTGCACTTCCAAAAAGATCTAGATCTTCTCTACACCAGGAAACCGCACCATATGCAGCAGGAGTTAAACTGGCCATACTCTCCTAGTTTATGTGAAACAATGCTCTCAGGCATCAGCTCTGTAGCTGTAACCATTTTCAGAGCGACAAATACATCCACGCTTGGTTTTTTACCAGCTTCACAATGTCATGTTTTGGGTTGGAGGGTCAAAGGGCAGGAATCATGCCCCTAACTACAGTAACTGTGCTGGTAAAAACATAGGCACAAATCAGGGGGAGTCCTTGGCAATGACCAGAACCAGCTGTTTCAGAAGATGCAAAGCGTGTTAATACCAGCCTGCACTGCCACATGTCCCAATGAGTGGCATATTTCTTCCTAGCCCTGGCCAGTCTATGGCTACCTGCACACAAGAGTGATGCAGAATTGCACTAAACAGGCTTGTTTAAAAATTCACCCAAGGTCTTCAAGTGCAATTTATGGGACAGTCACATGAAATACACAGACTGTGTGTGGAAAGATTCGTATGGCAGTGGCACTGGATACTCCACGTGAAGTCAGAGCCATTGTGTGCAGCACCCTACACAGTGGCAGCCGGTTGCTGTCACACACCGAGGCAGGCAGAAGAGAAGAAACAGCAGCAGGAGTGGCAAAGACAGAGCGATGGAACAGAAGCATCCAAATGTCATGCTTTAACCTTTGTGCCTTTCCGATTCCAAGCTGCAGCAGAAGCCCGTGCAGACCCCAACACAATTAAGACAGTCCTGAAGGATAAATACTTTGCTGCTTATGGGTGGCAGTGCCAGCAAAATTCTCCCCTGGCCACTTCTACAGCTCTAGAAGCTAGTAACGTTGTTATTGCTGTGTATTTCCTTCCCCAGTTTCTTAGTTCCCAGTCCAGTGCCCTTTCCACTAGGGCATGCTAGCATACAATGCAAGTGATCTTGCAAGCATTCTCACTGAACTACTGGAACCTGAATTAGGATTACATGTTTGCAAATCCTAGCAAGGAAAGTAGTCTCTTTCCCAGGCAGACTATATGGTACCAGTGTTTTTTTCCCCCTTTCACATATACCAAGCTGTGTATGCAGGGCATTGTTGAGGATACAGTTCAACCCTTCTTACAGGCACAGCCACCACCTGCCTCACTCACTATTATCTAACCCAGAGCTTGGCAAAACACTCAAATACACTCAAAGGTAGCACTGGATGCATTTCGTTCTCTTCTGTTCCTTGCTTTTGCAAGATTGCCATTACAACACAGCCACCAAAGACTGTTTTAAGTCTACTTATTCTGATTTGAAGACAAACCCTCCAGACTTCACTAGGTTATACGGTCACACATTATACAATAGTTTCACCTTCCATTGGGAAGCAAGTCACATCAAGTTTTATAAGTCAGAAGTGAAAAACAGAAAAGCAACACCCAAAATGAGCAAACGCATCTGGTTTCTGTACAAAGTCCATATCCTGGCCAGGTTTGAGAAACAAAAGGGAGTTAACTCTTCCCAGAAGGACCTTGTATCAGTCTGATTTTTGACTGGGATATTTTTTTTTTTTTTTTTAAACTTTGTCCAATTTTGATATCACATGTTTGAGGTGCAGAGCCAGAGGTTGCTTTGGGTCATCTTCACTATCAAGTTTGGGTTTTATGTGAAATAAAAAAGCTTGGAGGTTATCAATTCATTAAAAGTTGACTAGGTCTCGCAGTGAACCGTTCAGCTGAGAACTGCACCCAGCTCTCAATGAAGGCAACAGAGAAGGCAGCAGCTTAATAGAGTGGGCAATTACCATCTCATGAATCAGCCTGTGAAATATGAAACAATATTTGTAAGAACCCAAGCCAAAGGTCAAACAACAGTTCCTTCTACGCAGAGCTTGGTCATCTCCGCCACAAAGTGGTGTTAAAGTCTATCCATTAATTAGCATGTAATTAAGTTGCAGGTTGTTTTTTTTAACTGGGAGTGCATGTCAGTTTTATGAATACCACATAGGTTTTGTACATACCCATATGTCTGCTTTTGTAGTAATAAGTTTGCCGCTATACAGGTTGACCATTTCTGGTGCTCTATACGATAGTGTTGTGTACCTACAACAGAAAGGTCCATGAGTGAACTGAAGCCACAGTCAGAGAAGAAAGTCCGTTCGTTCCAATTATACAGTATTTTCCTCAATTATTCCAACTTTGCCTCGCAGTAATGGAAATGGGCTAGGTACTGAAACTTTCAACTAGTTAAAATAGTTCCAATTCAATTTAGAGATGGGATGCAGGAATTCATAATATTTGCTTATTCTTAAATGTCGTAGACAGTTGCATGCCCCTTTCTTTGTCCTCACGCACGGGACTTCAGCCAACAGACAAGCACGTAGCTTCTAATAAATAGCCTTCCACGCTGAAATTCGTGTTCAGTTATGATAACCAGGAGGAAGGTTACTTTGCAATTCAAATGGCAGTGGAAAAACTGCATCATCTTAAGCCAAGCACTGCGTACAGGAAAGCAACAGGACTGCCACAGCCTGGGACCCCCAAAGATGACACTTTGTATCCAAGCGGATCTATGAGTTACAGATGGCATAGCCTAGCCTCCTCTAACTTTGATCATGGAAGGCTGCTGGCAATAGATATTGGATTATCTTGTTGTTCACTGTCTCTAGAGTTGACAGGAGCGAGGGACTGACTCTTGCAACCACACTGTCCTATCAGTGCATCCCAGAGCTGGTCAGTGTCTATCAATACCCAAGTCCCACCAAACCCAAAGCAGTTCCCAAGCTGATTTTTTTCTTTACCTCCAAAGCATCGAATCTGCCTTGCCAGACCTAACCATAGTTTGGTTCCAGTACAGAAAGCATTAGCCTTGCAAGGAAACAGGCAGACAAACAGACAGACTTACTTTTTGATCTCTTCTTCGACCGCGTTCACTCCTTCGGTTTGCGGGTTCTGGAATTTGTTGGTGGCGCTTCCGAAGTCACACAGGACATAATGGCCACGATCATGTAGCAGAATATTTTCAACCTACAAGCATCACATATGCACTCTTTTTATCCACAGTGGGCCAAGTCTCTCACATTTATGTAGCCCTTGCAATGTTATCATCAGGGGTTTCAAAATTCAAAGGTTACGGCACTGGGTGTCTGAAATACTGTCTTATAATAAATGGGGAGGGGGTGCAGAATGAAGACTATAAAATCAAGATCCATTAACATCTCTGCAAATACCTCATGGTGGTTCCTGTTAGTTTTCACTTTAGTTTAGAAATCACCTTGTCTCCACTAAGACCATGGAAGGCTTCAGAATATGGCTTAGTTTTTCCAGTTGTCTAGCAGTTCAAATTACTACAACTTGAATTTCTTTTCAGGTGTCCAACACGTAATACCTGAAAAGGGCCCAGTGTTTAGAAAGTGCTGGGTAACTGCAACCTAGAGAGGAAAAAAAGAAGTCCCTCCTTTAAAAGGTGCCCCAGATTGAACGCCCAAAAGATAAGGAGTTCAACCACTGGAAATCTTTGTTTGTGCAAGTCCTGTGGAGGTGCATCAAGGCAGGTACAGCACCATGTTTACAGCTAAATAACCAACATGAACACACAATGCTTAGACCTTAGATTTGTTATTAGACCTAAATTGGCAAGCAGACCCCCAGTCTGTCAGGTAGCATTTCCCTGCATCACAAGAATAAAACAGACCCTGGGCCAGTAGAGCCACATCTTTACCACCAAAAAGCTGGCAGATCTAGGCCCACTGCATTATGCCAAAGTCTGCAGATTCCAGCTCACAATGGCCATCTCGCTGAAAGCACAGCCGTGGCAGCTGTTCTGTCCAGCTCAAACACTGTGCAGTCTGCCAAGAAACCTTCAGTCTTCAAACAGCTGAGGCCACACAGCTGGACACAGAAATACCTGAGAGAGACTATTTCTGGGCACTCTCAAAACACTAGGATTATTTTAGTATTGTTGCAAATTGGCAATCGTCTTCCTGTCAAATAAATCACACTTATCCCTTGTGCGTGTATTTGTGCACGCGTTTTAGAGGAAAGACAGTAAAAGAATGGTCCCACGACCAGAATTTTAGCCCACGAGCTGGAAGACCCATGTTTAATACTATGCTTTGCCACACCTTGTCAGTGCCTCAATGCCCAGTCTGGCAGGTAGCATTTCCCTGCATCACAGGAACAAACAGCACTTATCGAGGATTAATATATTAAAATTGTAAAGGGTAGTGAGGTTATAGACAAGATGTTTGCTTAATGGTTTTGAAAGTATGCAACTATTAGCTAATAAAACAGATCAGAAGTGGGACCCCCGCCCCCAAAGGCAGACCTAAAAAAACCCCAAGTCAGCTTTTTAAGCCATAGAAGACCAAGAAAGTAAAGCCTATGAGAATAGCAGCTGAGAGGGTTGTCAGACCCTTGGATTCAACACCCCATTCATCTGCTTTGAATAATCATGCACTGGAGGCAGGCATTCTACCTAGCAGATCTACAGCAGAGCTATTCCTCACTCCAGGACAACAACCCATAAACTCTGCCTTACGAATCCCTCCCACCTTTCAGCTGACAATTTCTCAGCAGATACTCACTAAACCACCCTGCAAAGCTCCTTAGGAGGGCTCCAAGTATCCAGTATTCCCACCTGCTTTTATTCACTTCTGACGGGAAGGTAGCAGTTTGTTGCATCAATAGAATGGATGGTCTACTCCAAACAGGACAGAGGTGTCTTCTTCCAAGTCAAACACGTGAACAATGGAGGCCTGATTTTCATGCTTAGCATGAAACTGGCTGAATTTGCAGGAATGAACTCACTCAGTATCTAAATCAGATTTTAGAAGAGCTATAATTGAGAGAGAAAGCTGCAAGTCACTTTGGCCTTATTAACCAAGAGAGACAGCCAACTCCAACTTTAGACCCAGAGGCAGCTATAACTCCCTGCTAAAGCTGGAAGAGAAAAAGGCAAGATCAGAACACCACATGTATTAAAATTGGGGTAGACCAGTATTTTCTTTAGCTGGCAAAACAGTAGGCAGCCATTGCCTACATCTCTAATGAGAGCAGCAGTTTTAGGCCCTGAAAGTTGCTACTGATAATGTGGCCTAAACCTTCACACTTCACCTGGGATTATAGGTGCTGGGATTTAAGGCACTCAAGTGACAGAGTGAGCAGATCCGCTTTTCAGGAAACGGAGGCTCAAAACTTTCTGCACAACAGGATCCTTTAAAGTGCTGCATGCCAAGAATCCAAAGTTCCCTTTAAAAATCACAACAAGTCACAGCAAATAAAAACCATATATGTGAACGTCTCCAGAATATTCAGAACCAGTGTGTAATTTCGGTATACCATGGCTTATCAACAAGGCCAATAAACCTTTATTGTATATTGAACTCTAAAATACACGATGCTAACCAGAAAAACACAAGACTTTAGAAACCAATTCCAGATCCAGATGTTTGTGCGAGTATGGTAGGCATGGGACAGGGTGACAGTGTAGCGGAAAATAAAATCACATCAACTGCACTGCTGTCCAGAATTTCAGACTGCCTAGTCGCACAGCATCACAAGCAAGACATCAGGAGGACTAGTGCCAAGATTTAAAAAATAAATAAATAAATACTAGCAGTCCATAGCATTAAGAATGCCAGACACACTTTGGCTCTTCTAGCACTCAGGCTAAAATGGCCTTTAGATCACCAGTATCACTTGATCAGATCATCGTTTTGCGATATCCTGCCACATCACTGCTACAAAAGGGAACAAGCCAAGTCTCTGTCAATGCAGCCTCCTCTGCAAGCTTGTTTGCTCAAAGAATTTACTGGGTTTGGACTAAGAGAAGCACAGGGCCTATCATTAAAGTCATGTTGTGTAGGCAACCTGTATGGACACAGCGCAGAACAGGTACTTTAGCAATTCCAAGTTGTGGGGAATGAAACAGGAAAGGAAGGGAACAGCACAACGCAAGCAGAGATCTGCGCATGAATTACATAAAAGCACACTGGTAATAGTGTTTTTGTTTCTCAGCACTCGATTGAGAGTCTCCTACTATCTATGTCAATGAGCCACAACAATGAAAACAATTCCAGGAAAAAAAATGGACTCCTGGGGACACCAAGACTAGTTTTTCTTGAAATGGGGAAGGAGGGAGGATACAGAGTGGCATTACGGCTCGAGCATTTTCAATAGTGACATTTTTCAGCTCCTTCCATCCCAGTCTCTCAAACCCAGTTGGTCTGCTGTGACAGCAAGCTTTCTGAGGCAGGAACTGTGTTTTTATGCATATACATCACATCCCCAGTTTTGATCCTGGCTTTTAGAAACAACCACCTTTTGAAAAAATAAAATAAAACAACACGAATACTGTGTTGGTATCCCAAGACAGAGCACAAACAACTATTTCCCCTAACACACACTAATCATCAAGGAAAAGCCAAGCTTCTGATGTAGGAACCTGAATGATTTAGGTTAGGTGATAATAGACTGGCTGTCAGAGTGCAATGGTTACATCCAGTTGTGACTCTCAATGCATAAACAGAGAGAGTATACAGAGAACTAGCTCAGTAATCCAACACAGATTTATTGATAGACTACATAAAAAATATGTTCTTTGTGCACAAATAAATTACATTAAAGCCAAAAGGTAGCAGAAGGGGTTAATAGCTATTGAACAAGTTTCTCTTTTGAATTTCAACTTCCCATTTAGATGTTATAAGTCTTCCTATCCAAACCACTGACAGATTCTCCTCGACTTCAGTGGTCTTTCAAGCAAACTCTTATCTTGTGCAAAGAACAAAACAAAAAACTGGTTTGTTCCACTTTCTTAGAAATTTAGAGCCTCCTGCCACCTACTTCAGATACCTTGCTTGCATTCGTGCAAACTGCACTGCGGGTCACAAATATTATAAGTGCCCTAAAGCACAAATGGTACCACTTACTTGGCTGCTTTAAAATGCAGGCATTTTATTCTCTGTCTAAACAAAAAACGACCAGTGGCGCAGAACAAACATCAGCTCTGGAAACAAAGCCTGACCCACGAAGTATATCTGAATTTTAAATGTACACATGAGGTTGCTCTTCAGCTGAAGATTTGATTTGAGTGTTTTAAGAGCCAGTGGAGAGGACCTTGAACAGAACATTTATCCTAATCCACGTGGGAACGAATGACACGGCCGGGAGCAGTCCAGACCGCATCATGAAGGACTATAAGGCCCTGGGGGCCAAGCTCAAGGAGACAGGGGCACAGGCGGTATTCTCTTCTATTCTCCTAGTAAGTAGATGCAGACAGCACCACGAGGCCTGCATTGGAGCGGTCAACCGGCAACTTTGGACTTGGTGCAAAGTCCAGGCAGGCCTCAGATTCCTTGACAATGACCCGCATTTTTGCGCAGGGGGTATGCTCAGGTGGGATAGGCTTCACCTCTCCCCTAAAGGCAAGCGTGTCTTCTCTTCCAGGTTGGCTGATCTTGTATGGCGTGCTTTAAACTAGTTTCACCAGGGGATGGGGCCACAGGGAACACAAGGACGCTTCCCAGCCAAGACAGGTAACAAGCACGAGAAGTACCCAGGTAAGTGACAGGGGTCTGGATAGTCCTAGGATCAAGGGGGTGGTGCAAGCACCCATAGGAGGCCTTAAATTCCTCTACACTAATGCTCATAGCATAGGGAACAAGCAGGAGGAACTTGTGCTAGATAGCAGGAGGGCAAATCTGGACATAGTAGGGCTCACTGAAACCTGGTGGGATTCAACCCATGACTAGGCAGTAAACAGACTACTAAGGGGCTACAGACTGTACAGGCGGGTTATTAATGGGGAGGAAAGGTGAGCGTGTGGCACTCTACGTGAAAGAGCAATACATGTCCTCAACAAACAAGACAGGGTCAGAGGAGGAGCAGACTGAAGTGCTCTGGGTAAGAATACAAAGGGGGTGGTGGGAAAAGGGACGTAACGGTGGGGGTCTACTACAGACCCCCCCAACCAAGGGGAAGAGCTGAACCGGGAATTCTCAGGTCAGCTCACAGTTAAGTCAAGGGATGTGGTCGTCATTGCTGGGAGGAGCAGTCAACCAGGTATGACCGCTCACGTAGGTTCCTAGCGGAGATACAGGACCTCCACCTAACCCAGGAGGTGTACAGTCCCACCAGGGGAAATGCCTTGCTGGACCTGGTCCTGGCTACAGGCAATGACCTGGTGAGAGGGCTGCGGGTTCTCGACCACTTGGGCAATAGCGTTCATCACCTGCTGGAATTCACTATCCAGTGCAGGGTGTCAAAGGCCTGCAGCAAGGCAGTAGCCCTTGACTTCAAGAGGGCCAATTTCAATGAGTAAAGGAGATTAGGAGAAGCGCTGAGATCCCGGAGGGGAGGAAAGTTGGGAGTCCAAGACGAGCGGTCGTTCCTTAAGGAGACGATCCTCCGAGCCCAAAGGGTGATAGGCCCAACGCGAATGAAAGGAGGCAAGACCGCTCAAAAGGAGGCGTACACCCAGTAGAAGAGAGAGGCTAATCACCAGGGAGGAGTACATCTCCATTGCTCGAGACCGTAAGGGGGCTGTTAGGAAAGCTAAGGCGGAGACGGACATAGGACTAGCGACCAGGATCCAAGATAACAAGAAGTCCTTTTTTAAAATACATAGGGAGTAAAAAGGCGGCACTAGGTAATGTGGGGCCCCTGCAGGACACGTTTGGCAATCCGGTGGTTGCACCAGATGATAAAGCTGAGCTCTTTAACCAATTCTTTGGCTCCATTTTTCTGAGCAGGGACAGGGACAGGGACAGGGACAGGGACATCCCCTTCCACCCACCCACCGGGATTCTGGATGGACTCAGGAGAGGCACAGCTGGGCCCAGGGTCAGGGAGAACCTAGTTAGGGAACTTCTGGTGGGGCTAGATGTGTTTAAATCAGCAGGTCCAGATGCTATCCACCCCAGGGTGCTGAGAGAATCAGCAGGGGTCATTGCAGGGCCCATGACATGACTTTACAACCACTCTGCTTGCTCTGGCCAGGTGCCAGAGGACTGGAAAAAGGCCAGGTGGTTCCCATTTTCAAAAAAAGGAGGAAGGAGGACCCAGGTAACTATAGGCCAGTTAGTCTTACCTTGATCCTGGGGAAGCTCTTTGAGAAAATTATGCAGGAGCACATCTGCAAAGGACCAGGAGGGGAGATTACGCTCAGGGGCAACGAACATGGGTTCATTAGGGGGAGGTCCCGTCAGACCAACCTGGTGGCCTTTTACGATCAGGTCATAAAATCCTTGGATGCAGGTGTCACAGTGGACGTAGTCTTTCTGGACTTTAGGAAGGTCTTCAACACCGTCTCTCACCCCCTTCTCATTAAAAAACTAGAGGACTGTGGCATTGATACCTACAAGTCAGATGGGTCACTAATTGGCTAGAGGGCTGCACCCAGAGAGTGGTGGTGGATGGGTCATTTTTGACCTGGAGGGATGTGGGCAGTGGAGTCCCCCAGGACTTGGTCTTCGGGCCCACACTGTTCAACCTCTTCATCAGTGACTTGGACAAGGAGGTAAAAAGCACCTTGTTCAAATGTGCAGATGACACTAAGATGTGGGGAGTGGTGGGCGCACTAGAATGGAGGGACAGTCTACAACTAGATCTGGTTACAGGGGTGGGTGGATGAGAATAGGATGGGATTCAATACTGACGAGTGCAGGGTATTGCACCTGGGGAGAAAGAACCAGCAGCACACCTACAGGCTGGGGACCTCCCTTCTCATCAGCAGAGGCAGAAAAGGATCTCGGAGTCATTATTGATTCCAAGATGAACATGGGCCGCCAACGTGAGGACGTGGTCAGTAAAGCTAACCACACCTTGTCATGCATCCATAGACGCATCACAAGCAGATCCAAGGAGGTGATCCTCCTCCTCTATGTGACACTGGTCAGGCCGCAGCTGGAGTACTGCATCCAGGTCTGAGCGCCGCACTTCAGGAGGGATGTGGACAGCATTGAGAGGGTTCAGAGGAGGGCCACTCGCATGGTCAGGGGGCAGCAGGGCAGGCCCTATGAGGAGAGGCTACAGGGCCTGACCCTGTTCAACTTCCACAAGAGAAGGCTGAGAGGGGATCTAGTGGCTGTCTATAAGCTTACCGGGGGGACCAGCGGGGAATGGGAGAGGCCCTGTTCCCCCAAACACTACCCAGAGTAACTAGGAACAAACGGCCACAAGTTGACAGAGAGTAGGTTCAGGCTGCACATCAGGAGGCGCTGCTTCACAGTCCGGGAGGCTAGGATCTGGAACCAACTTCCATGGGAAATGGTGCTCGCTCCTACTTTGGAGGTCTTCAAAAGGAGGCTTGATAATCACCTCGCTGGGGTCATTTGATCCCAGCATTCATTCCTGCCCATGGCAGGGGGTCAGACTTGATGATCTGCTCAGGTCCCTTCCGACCCTATCAACTATCTTCTGGTTCGTTATTTCAGAATAGGATTTTTCCACAGCCCTCACGATTGGCCCAAATCTACTCTCATCACTGTCAAAAGAAGTCTCACCACGGGCTTCAGTGGCTTAATCTACACGTAAAAATTTGATACAAGCTCCAGTGCAGTTTGTGTCAGAGTTTATTGTTCCTGGGTGTAGTGTTTACATGTGCACCCAGGACCACAGCACATTAAGCCAAACCAGAGCAGCCCTGGCTGGCAGGGGGCCCCAGAGGTCAAGCTGCCATCCCAGGGCTGCTTTGACCTGGTTCAACATGCTGCAGCGGGGCTGGCTGAGGCATAAGGATGCTACAGTGCAGGGCTAGCTGGCAGGCAGCCCTCACTGAAGCACCCTCATGCCCCAGCCAGCCCTGGTCACTGTCTACTTGTGTAATGCAGAGAAGCAAATAACTCTGCCATAGGATAGCACCTGTATTGGGCAGTACTATCCTACGGCAGAGTTAATTAGTTTACTCTGGCCTGATAATACTGAACATGTAGACACTAATACATTACTGAGGAGCTAATTAGCTTTGCAGTAAATGTCTCATGCAGATGCACTCAGTAGGCAGCAACTTAAGCTACTAATGTGGAGCCTTTACAAAAATCCCCACCTCTATTCTATAGTCTTTCACAGTGTGTTACTTAAGCACTCAGGAGACAGGCTGAAGTGTGGCGCCTGTGCACTGATCTCCATTGCTCCTGGTTGGAATTCATTGTGGATAATTTATCTGATTAATTTTGGGAGATTTGGGGGGGAAATATTTATTCAAAGGGCTGCATTATTGAAACAGATCAACAAACATCTGGCAAGCAGTAGATTTTTCTTCTCCTTTAACAGGCAAATTTATTCCTGAATATATTTTTCCGCCTACTAACAACAGAAACCTTAAAACAGTGTCCAGAGTGGGGCCCCACTCTGCTGGGCACTGTCCAGAGAACAGACAATCCTCACTCCCAAAGGCTCACAGCAGAATAAGCTACTCAAACAGCTGCACCCTCTACGACCAGTCTCTGGGAGTTACCTTTAGATCCCTGTGAATAATTGGCGTTTTACACTGGTGCAGTCTGGCTACGGCTTCACAGGTATCGCAGAAGATTTGCAGGACCTCACTCTCCGTGAAGCCAGTCTGCAAGTGCTGGTTCATGAGATTCACCACTTGGCCCCCTGGAAGATAAGCAGGGCAAAAATTAAATCTGATCTGATGCAGTCAAGATGCACTGGTCACAGGAAGTCAGGTTCTCCAAAGCATCCTAAACCACGTTGATACAGCTCAGTATGCATCTGAGCGGCACTCAATGTACAAGACCTCCCCAGCTGGAAGCAGGGAAGCTAGGATCTAGTGCCTTCACCAGTACACCTTGCTTTAGCAGTATTTAGAGAGGTGGGGCTTTACTGTTCCACTTGCAGGCTAGACAAAGCCTCTTCCTCTTCTGTGATTTCTGGCATCCTACTTAGGCATCTCGGCTTCACTTCCCTCCCACTCAGTAAAAACAAACACCTTGCGTACCCATCATAAAACCTGACATGACAATTCAGGTTTGGAAACTGCTTGAAGATTTTAGCCTGCCAAGATCTGAAATTTCTTCCAAGGCCCTCACGTACTCCAAGTAAAAAAAGATGATGTCCAAACATATTTTTGCCTAAATGAAGTTCTTTTCTTCCCTTGGGAAATATAAGAGTACTCTTGCCAGGTCAAAACTAACCGTTTTACTCTTCAATACCTAGGTTACAACATGGCTTGCTACCCTGTTGGTACATGCAGGCTAGATTGAGAAGGAGTAAAAGATCTCCCCCCCAGAAAAACAAGTCTGTGCTCCTACCACCTGCTTCACAATATTGGTATAGAGGGGAGCCTTAAGAAAAAGACTTGGTGCAAAAGATCGCACAATTGTTGGTGCCTCAGCTTAGTTTGTATACATGCCCTCTGGAAAAAAAAGAAAAACAAAAAAGCCATTTTCAGGCATCTCAGCTTAAGCAGCCAAAAACTCCAAAGTCCCTTTGGAAAATTAAATATAAAAAGAAAAAAAACACAAACTTATAGAAAAGGAAACCAGCATCATTTAGATATGACTATTAGAAGGAATTAAAGCATCTCTAACATAAGTATACTATACATCCAAGCGAAGCGTCATGGCTATTTGTGTGCTTACACTGGAGCACAGTCTCTACTGATGAAGGCAGAATGAACAACATGATTTGCTATCTCTGCCAGGGAGGAAGGCAGCAACAGCAGGAAATCTGATATTTTCATAAAATTTGAACTAAAATGTTTAGAACTGTTTAGCCACCCAGAGGAGATGAAGTTAGGTAGTTTCAATTCAATCTCCTTCAGAGCGTTATGTGGCATTTGGATCAAGGTCTCAAACACAGGGCAACCTTTGAGCACCTATTACAAACCAGGCACAAGCCCACTAACCAGCTTAATAGATTTTCATAAAGCTGCTTCAGATTCAGTCTAAACACTGAAAGTAAAAAACAGAAATAGCACTGGTGTTCAACAGGCTCATCAGTCAATTATTAGGTTGTTCAGAGTGTAGCAACATTAAGGTACTATACTTGGCAAAGAACTCTCCTAAAACTTCCCTATTGTGCAGTTAGGAGAGGTGATGCTTTAGAAACCACGCCAACGCTATCCTCTCAGGAACCGAGGCATAAATCAGAGGGGTCAGCTGGAAAAACTGAGGTCTTTCTGCCTCCCAGAGGTACCTGCATGATATTTAATAGACTGAGGGATACAGGGATAATTAGCTTTGACTGGCCTCTTCCCTACAATGCTCCCCACAAGCTTTGGGAATATACATGAAGGAAAGCAGAACAATATTTCCTTTCGGAAAGCTCCTCATAGGCCCAACCCTTCCTTCACCTCAGTGAGCTATTCCTAACCAAGCCAGTCAAAAATCCTGTACCAAATAAAACGTGGAAGGAAGCTGACTGCACATGAGAATACGTTATGCCTGTTCGAAGAACTATTATAAGCCCCTTTGACACCGATGGGAAGCAAATGATTTCACAATGAGATCAAAGCTTCTGAACAGATGGAAAACCTGACTGTTAAGTTGCATCTGGAAGGTTTTGTTGGTCAGCATCTTGGCAGACCAGGGAACGGGGGCGGAGAGAATATTTTTTTTTTTGCTCAAGAACATTGATTTGGGACATCTAAAGAAACCCCCAGATCAAGCAGAGGTATGCAGAGATTGAAACCAGCAATAAGAAAAATTAAGACCATTTATTCCATGTGGAAGCGGTCAGTGAAAACCAGTACTGTCAGAACCATGGAGTGTAGGGACCTAGACATTTCTTGGCTAATGGAAGGAGGTGCCAGCAGTGCTTTGGGCGACCACACTTTCTTCTCATGTACCCATCTATGTCTCTTTGCACTTAAACTTGATGCAGGATTCTTGAGCACATAGGCTGGGAATTATTCACTGGATGTTAAGGAAGGGCTGAGCCAACAAATATTTTCCTGCAGGAAAACCAAGTTTCCTGCAAGAATAAATCGTCCAAAAATCAGCAATATATTGAGCTCACTTACCTCGGCAAAAGTCCATGAGAATCAGAACTTCCCACACATCCCCGCTGCTCACTGAATTTATACTAGAATCGATGTATCCAACAATATTCTTGTGTCCAGATAGATCCCTCTGCAAGAAGAGAGATGTTCAAAGCACAAAACATCCATAGATATAAGCAGCTACACTTTAACAGGGTCACCTGTGCAGCAGACTTCCTAGTGCTTCAGCTATCTAGTCAGCTGTGTTAAGCAACAAGTCACATTGGATTAATCATCATGCAGAAATTAGAAACATTTCAGGACAGACTCAGTTGGTTTCCTGCCCAGGTTGATTTAGGGCAAGCAGCCTTAAATAGTAAGTGGCCCAGACTCCTGAAACAACGACTGTGTAGTTCGCTCAAGTAGGTGTTCATAGGAATGGCTTGTCCCTTCATTACTCAGGTGTACCTTGTCATGTTACATGCCCTTCTCTGCACTTGTGGGAGACAGAGACTGTTATAGCACTGGCCATGTATAGTATAGGGTGCATTTTCTCTTCCTCCCCAACTGCTCTGGCCACCCGCATGACAGAACTGCCAATGTTAAAAGAAGCAAGCAGATCCGCTCCGTGGAAGCAGTGCATGTAAAACAGATTCAGAGTCCTACATTTATTTTTTCTCAGTATTTCCGTAACATACATTTCACAGACAAGGAGAGAGAGACTTCTTGCCAATTCCTAGCTCTGCAAACAGAATGCAAGAGTCAAGCTGAGTGCTCTATTCCCTGGACATCACCTCAGTGTTACAGTCATCAAAATTCTCCACAATCTGAGCTCTGCAACTCTCTTGTTCTCAAATTATACCCTCACTTGCCATTGCTGCCTTCCTTGAGCTTACCTAGGCATAAAGGAGGGCAGAATATGAGAGAGCGGGGAGGGAGGGGGCTGTGCCTGGCGGCTGGCACTTGGGATTTTCAGTAACTTGCAAGTTTGCCATGCTTCAAAATGACATGGTGCAGATAGCGGAGTTTCCCAGGCAGAGGAGAGCCATGGCCATATCAAACCCAGGAAAACAAGCTTCTTTCTGGGCATAACTGAAAGCCTTTGATGCCAGATCAAATCTTAGTTTAAAACCCTAGCTAATGCTCTGTAGCCAATATCCAGACAGCTGCATTCAGATGTGCAAAGTTAATGCAACACCAGCAGACCTGTAGTAACTACAGGTAAGGGATTTCATCATAAATGTCTTCTTTCATAAGGCTGCAATCAGTTTCTACATTCTCCAGGGGATAAAGTTGTGTCTGATGTGAACTTTTAGAGCAGCTGCAAGTAAAAAGCCTTTTAAAATGGCAACATGAATGAACACCAAGTTGAAATCAGGATCAGATGCAGAACCTTAAGACTAGCCCTGACCAGCCACACAAATTATTCAAATTAGGCTTGCAACTGGCCTGAAACATGGCTCAATTTCTTTTGACATCCCAGAGAGACATCTTGAGACCATTACTATAAACGGTTCCTTTTCTAAAAGCCTCGTCAATGGCTGCACTTTTTTGCTCTCCGATATGGTTAAAGTTCGTATTTCCAAGTTTTCCCTCAAATGGGAGGGCTAGAAACTTACTTCAGTAAAAGTAATACTGACAGACATTCTCACCATGGCTCCAAAAATTGGGGTTGTCAGCAAATCCACCAAACCCTGGGATATAGAGTTTGCAACTGTAAAAGTTCACACCCACAAAGGACAAGCTGTTGTATGAAGTCTTAAATATGGATACATGCCAGCTCTTTAATGTTTCTGGACCCGTAGTTTGACAGCATGACTTACCATGATCTGAATCTCTCTTTTGCAGACCTGCAGATCGTGTTCGTTGTTGACGTACATTCGTTTCAAAGCACATTTCATCCCATTGTTAGTCCTCACAAGAAATACGATCGCAAATCCACCTGCAGAAGACGTGAAACGTCTTATTCAGTAACAAAGAAACTCCTTGATCCTTACTTCCAAGCCTTGTCACTTTACTTCTGGCTGCTTTCACAGCATGGGCAGAGCGAGGAGGGCATTCAGCAGCTACCATCAGAGCAACAATGAGCACATATCTGAGCAGCCCAGCACCGCAGCTTTCATCTGTTATGTGGTGACTTCAGCGAAATTAAGGGTCTGGAGGGGCAAATTCTCAATTAGGGAACTCAAAGTTGAGAACGAACGTATCA
>JAGPOW010001890.1:135565-146350 GCA_030014935.1 Caiman crocodilus | reverse complement strand
CAGGGTCACCGGAGTCAGCGGCAGAGACGGGAACAGAACCTGGGGGGCAGATTCTTGGCAACAGCAGCCGTCACATGGATAAAGCAATGCAGATGACCCTCCCCACCCCTCCCCAATCCACTGCTTCCTCATTCCAGGCAAGCCAAAGAACCCAGCACCAACCAGAGGCCGATTCATTTCTTCTGCAGGATCCCCAAATCTGACATGGTCACGACCCACCACCAAGCTCCTCCTGGAAGAAACGGGTCCGGTAGCATGTCCTAGAGACTAAGTGAAGACCACAAATGGATACAGGGCCCGGAAAGAGCCCATTCTGCCTGCCACCTCTTTCTAACAGCCAGCGACTACAACAGCATTTCATGGTAAGGCAGTCTCCCAGACGCAGAATCCAGAGAGTTTACCTGCAAGCTCCCAGCTGACCTCTCTCGAGCGCAGCCACTGCGTTCCCAGCCCTGTTAGCAGGCAAGTGCATGCATCAGAACGACTTCCAGATCACAGCAGGGAACGCAACAGTCCTCAGCTGCTCTCACTTTCCTGAGCCTCTCCCCCAAAATCCCAGCAGGTATTGCAGCTACTGGCGACAGCCACTAGGGGCCAGACTTACATTTGGCTTTATTTTAAAAGCTTGAAAAGACCGAATAAGAGTGAGTTCTGTTTCAAGGCAGTCTCTTTTCTTCCCCATTCGTTCCATCCTGCTGGTAGCAAAGCTGAAAGACTATCAAACCTCCCTCATTTTAATTTTTCATCGTTTACACTCTTGGAAATTAGAAAACCCACAGCAATTCAAGAGGAAGACAGGTCATCCCATTTCACAACTTGCTTTGTAAGCATTAGCACAATGCCACAATGATTAAGTTACAAATACTGCAAGGGACTGCTTAAACCTAGACCGAACAACTGCTCATCAGAACACGTATGATCTAGAAAGCCTAGTCACACATCTAGATTTGGGCCACAAGATACCCAATACAGGCCTCACATCAATGCTGCACATTTTGAAGAGAAACTATTACTTATTTATTGCACTACACTCACGCCAAGAGGCCTCCTCCTGAGATCAGGGCTACAGCTTACTAGGCACCGTCCAAGCCCACAGTGCAAGTCAGTCCTTGCCCACAAGGTTTTACAGCGTAAACACATGAAACAGCAAAGGGAAAAACAGAAGCCTGGAGAGATGAAAGGTCAGAGCAATTTTATGGCAGAGCTGAACTCTTGAGCATAAATAGATGGTTTCTTATAATGTAACTTTAAAGCAGCACCTAATTTACCTAATTTTGTTCTTCCCCTTGGTCCCTCACTGGCCCTAAAGAGATAAAGCAAGACCTCAAGGAAAGTCCATTTGGGGTACAGATGCATCCCTGCAGATAGCAATACATCTCACCTCACTTGGAACTGCCCTTGAGACTCCACTCACAGCAAGAGAGATTGAAAGTTACCCCACAACTGCGTGAATGCAAATGGTTTGTTTTATTTAATACAAAGGGTTTATGATCCAAACAAGGTAGGATTGTCTCAACTGTTTTATTTTAAGCTCGAGGAAAAGAACTACACAATTAGAGCAATAAAATAAGGTCAACCACTGCGGACATGCCCTTTTCACAGGAATGACATTATTTTGTATAAATAGAGACAAAACTCACTGGAGGGCAGCCTCTGTAGATGTCATGTAGATAGCTTTTCAATCACCAGAGATGCAGAGCACAACCCATTTGTAATTTTCTCCTAGTCACCCATGACCAGCTGCCATAGCACAGCAGACCGAAGTCCAAATTAGCTCAATTTAAGGAACAAGCTATAGATCAAAGAGGAAGAGGGAGCTGGGGGAGGAGGTGGGAGGGAGAAAGAAGTTTAAAAAAAAAAAAGCATTAACTATAGGTGCAGATTGCAGAGCCATTCAGCTGTACTTAGAGTGACCACCTACTCAACTGCTGTGACCGTCCATTGCAAGGTCAGATATTGCCAACTAAAACAAAACATGCAATCCAGATAGGATCTGCAGGGCTCCTAGTCAGCCAAGATCACTTCAAGATCTTCTTGTGTTCCCAAGGAAATGAGGTGGCCAAGAGGTCCTCTTACAACTGAGAAAGTTTATAGCAAGGGAAGTGCATGATTGGACACATCCATTGTACTGCCAGGTGGACATTTCTCCATCACTAGAAGGTAAAGCAAAGAGGTGGGAAAGGCCTGGACTGCAAATGCAAAGGAGGCATTACAAGCAAGCCTGTCAGCAGCAGAGGGAACAGGGCAAGAAAATTCTGTTCAGGAGCAGGACTCATGAAGTCCACGTGCTCCTTACTCACAGGCCTGGTGTTGGAGTGATTTTAAGTGAGCCACGTACCAACCTGGCAGACACAGGAAAAGATAAGAGTGAAGAGTTCAAAGCCGAGGGGATTCAGCCTCTCGGCATAATAAAAATCATAGAAAATTAGGGCGCTTGCTAACTTGCATGCTCCAGCAGCCTCCATGCCACGTGCATTCAGCATCCCTGCACTTCAAAATGATGGCGGGGTCACTTTAACTAAAGGTTAACAAACAAGCTTTTAATTAAAGCGCCCTCCTGCCATTTTGAAGCACAGGACCCTGAATACGCGTGATGCCACGGGCGTTTTAGAGTGGTTTTTTGACCCTGTCTAATTAAAAGCTCCCCCCAACCTGCTCCACCCCAGAGCAGTGTAAAGATGCCCTTACGGTTGGAAGGGACATCAGGAGATCATCGAGTTAGCTTCTTCCATTAAAACTAACAGAAGAAGTATCTAAAGTCCCTCAGGCTTCTTGGAAAAAGCTAAAGCATAACTGTCATTGTAAGGTCGTATGAACAAAAACACAACACAACACACTTAGTGCTAATGAATCCTGAAGTGTACACTCAGTATTTCACAACCGTGTCCGTTCGAAATGGGCAGTGGCTACACGAGTCATGCCAAATGACTAAAGCCTTCCGCAGCCACATACCCACACTTGCCAACTACTGCTATGGCAGCAGGAAACGGGCTAATGCATCTCCTTTTCCAAACCTCGTAACAGCCTTACCTGGGAAGCCAGCCTAACACCTGCACACTGGAAAGGGCACGTTCGGTATCATGCCTCTCATGTTAGCAACCTTACCCTTGAAAGGCTTGTTTTAGTCTTTCGGCCGCAGATGCAGAGCTTTGGAGTCGAAGGCCCGAGTCCTATGCCACTTTCTGCTACTAACTTACCACGTGACCTTAGTCAAGTCACTTTACAAGTCTCATCTATGTAACAGGAATACTAATGCTCACATGCATTTTTAAAGAAAACAAAAACCTTTTGACTGGAGGCATTAAAATAAAGCAATAATCCTGAGGATCAGTACCAGAAGAAAAAAAAAAGGATGTGGTACCTCCAAAACCTGAAAGAGTTGAAATCTACTGTATTATACGCTGTTTTTTTTAATATTGCTACAAATAGTTGAAATGGAAAACCTAGGGATTTCCTGTGATGCTGCATAATAACAGCTATAACAACAGTCCAACTAGCTTCAAAAATTAAACACTTTAGTAGCAATGGAACTCAATTACCCAACACTGGATACAACCAAATTGTTTCATGGAAAAAGATTACAGCTCTAATGTAATGAGAGTCTCTTTCTACTTGAGAAGCATGAGGATGATAATCTATAGACTGCCCCCCACAGTATACTCTAGAGTAAAATCCTTTCAAAGGGCCATAGAGTGGTTTCCTGTATTTTAAATACCCATTATAAATAAAATTAGTGTCCAAGGGTTATAACAAATCAATAGTAGTTGCTCTTAATGTAGCAGCTCCACTGCTTGGGAAGCACACCTGGTTCAGCAACTAGAAAACACACACACACAAAAAACCCCCCACACAACTCAAAGTTCACAGTAATCTAAACCTTATTCAACATGAAAAAGGTTTATCTGGATTTTGTAAAATATAGCAGTTTGTTAAACCAAGTCCTAGACAGACGCACCTGTACACCAATGTAAAAACCAAAACCAGAAAATGAGCAGACACATGACATACAGCTTTTATACCAATTCAGGCTGGTGGTGCTGGCATAAACTACCATGAGTTAAATTTGCATCGTGCAAGTTATACTGGTCTACATACATGCACAGCAGTATTGGGTTAGCCCTTTGGTCAAAGCACACAACCTATTTATTACCTGCTCCCTAGCCATCGTGTGGCAGCATGCACTAAGAGCAATCTGCTCTGAAGCCCAGGGTACAGGCCTATAAAAAACAGGTAAGAATTATACCTGCGTAAAAAAGTGTCACGTATCCAGGCCCTAGTCCGACTTTTCCACATAGACCAAACTAAAGTACACCATCTTAACTTGCCTTCCTTTTCCCATTCCCTGTTTTGCTTTCCCCCAGCAACTTAGACACTGAAACCAGATTCAAGTAGTTTCCCTGCAATTATACACTGTTTTGTGTGTTTATAGACTGATAACGCCACAAGTTAGCAAGGAAAACGGTTTCTACAATATTTAAGTAGCTTCTTTTGAATAATTTTGCACTGTGTCTTTCAGCTTACTTTTAGCCATGGTAGCAGGATGCTGTTCATGGGGGAAAAAAAAGAAGAGGAGGCCTTAAAAAGACCCCCTATCTACCAATGCGGTCATGATGCCTTATTGCTCAATTGCTTACTCAGCTGTTGTTTCATGCAGCTTTATTGGTACAAGACTGTTTCTTATGTATTGCAACTTTAAGCATGAAGTGCAAGGACAGTGCTGTGAGTGAGCTCAAATTGCTATCAGTTAGGAGAAAATCTTGCACGCAGCCTGCTCACTCTTTGGTTTTGTCTTTTAATTTTACAGACAAGGAAAATCTCATCCGTGTGCCCGATGCTGGGGGTGAGAGGGGAGGATCATATCTGGTTTCTGTCTGTGGAAGAACTTACCACTCACTGTTGATTAGCCCATTGCAGAGGGCTGTTTTACACACGTAAGAGGAGAATGGTTAGGCCAAATAAAGAGCATGGAGATCTTGGAGCAGTCGCAGCTATAGCCCGCTGTGCAAAGAGTACAGATAACAGGGTGAACCCAACTTAGTCTTGTTTTGAGAAAGTTGGCTGCATGCTGCCTATACAATTCCTGATTTTGTGCGTCCCCCCAGTCACCTTCCAGGAAAAAAAAGGAGAGGTCAGCCAAAGAGGGACACTTTGCAGCACAGCAGGGACTGCAGCAGCAAATGTAAGAACTTGGGAAGTGGCTCAGGATGGGACAGTCTAAAAAACAGGGGGACCTATGCTTTATACACCAGACAACACCAAAAGTGCACTGGATTTTACAGGAAGGGCACATGTGCCCGAAAGCTTGCATAAAAAGATAATTTTTTTGCAATTTCTTAGTTGGTCTATTGAAAGGTATCATCTCTGAACCAAGACTACTGGATTTTGCAGGGCAGCTTCAAGGGTTAAATACCAGTCCGAAACCCATTTCATCCCAACATGTGCACTCTACTGCCAAACCAATCTATCAACTTCAGGGTCATCAGGGTAGTTAAAAAAAAAAAAATGCAGGACCATCATCCAAATGCAATTAAATTATTATGCAGAACATCTTTCTCTATAAAAGCTATGCTGGAGGCATCTCACAGAGATAAAAGCGATACTTATGTGGGGGCAATTGAGACTCAGGATAAATGAGACTTGACATGCGTTTGACTCTTGCAACACAGAACTCTCTACAGCAAAACTCTGCCTGTCTTCCCCAATCCTTTGCAAGCTTTGCCTCAGAAATCCCATATTTTTGTCCTGAAGAAAAAAAGCTGAATATTCCAAAGGCAGTTGGGTTGGAGGAGGCAGCGCCGGCTTCCCTCCTCTGTCCCAACCAAAGGAAGTAATCGTGCCAAACCACTATTAAATCATGAATTCAAACTGTATAAAAGCAAACCAGCCCTGTCTGGCAGATCTATGATTCAGTCTTTCTGCTTCTTTGCCATCCATCTTAATGTTCATCGTCTTCCAGGTCTCACTTCTTTTCCTCGTCAGCTTTCAATTCTTCCTTGTCATTCACAGGTTTCTACTTTGATTTTCTGCTCCCCCACTGTCTTCAGTTCTTCCTCTCCTGGTTCTCTCCAGCTCCCTCTCACTCTAAGGAGAATCAGGAAATCCCAACCTGCAAACACCCGAACTGCTTTGTAGCTGCAACTCAGAAAGTTTATAGAACAGATTATGTGGCTGGCATCCAAGAAAGATGGAAGTCTAACCTTGATGACTAAGATCTCTTCTTTTCCTATGTTCCCACTGATACTTATAACATTGTTCTTGATGCATATTTCACGTGATCCCTTTGCATCTACTTTATAACTGTGCCAGAGGCAGACTGGCTTAACCCACCACAGAATTTTTTAAAAACCAGGATGCAATCCAGTTCCTGAAAACCATAATGAATCTCTTGCTCTGCATGTGTGCAGCTTATCGCTGAAACGTAGCTCCCGGTTTCTCTTTCGTCTCAGGGTCTTAAGTACCACAGCTGCTTGGCTCTATAAACCCAACATACCTTCTCATCAGGCACAACCACTCGATGAAGCTGCGATCCACTCTCTGTATCGTTCTTCCGCACTTTAGAGCCACTCTTGAACCTCTGACACCTTTCTGAGCTTGCTTCATCGCGCCTGCTGTTCATTTAACATGCTAAGTGTTTTTATGAATTCAGCATACATTACATTACTAACCGAACACCACCGCAGGAACGTCTCTAAAAGAAACAGAGATGGCTACAGCAAACCACAGGTCTAGAATTGGCTGCCAGTCAGAATACAGGAAAGAGCCAGAAGAAATGCTGCGGGTGAATTGAAGCATGACAATCAGCTGTCCTGTTCTGCTGTTCAGGAATCAGTGCAGACAGGGACCAAAGTCAGACATCAGGCAACTGAGGAGCAAGATGCACTGAGAATTAGTGCTCATCTTTTCTAGAACTAGTTTCCTCATTAGATCCTAAAGTGAGTAATAAGGGCAGGCAACCTGTCACAATTCCCTTCTTAAGGTTGGCAGTACTGCTGTCGGGGGAGATTGGTCATCACACCACCATGCTATGGTAGTAAACATCAAGCTGTAAAGTTATCACAGCAGCTAACAGAAAGCTCCCAATGCACCCAAGAGTGTTGTTACTCATCACAGGGCACAGCCTTGCTCTCAAGTGAGTCATATGGCAAATGCCCTTCCCTACCCCAATGCATTAATGATGAAATGAAAGGCAGTGGTACAGGTCCCCTACTGAGCAGATTCTGAGTGCATTGATACACGTGGAAATGTCTGCTGGTTTATTTTTATATGGACTATTTTTTATTTATAGCTCCATTACTCAGCTGCAACGAGGCATTAAGATTACCATACTATTTCTGCTGGCATTAATCTGCACTAATATTCCTCCTGCTACCTTTTACACTGTTGCTGAATTACCTAGTGAGGGGGTGTTAACACAGTGCACCCACTAAAAAAGGGTAGAGTTACAACCACCATCTTAAAACCACCACCTTTTTTAAAAACGAAATGTTCATATTGCTTCAGAAATTACAGGCTTGTTTATTTTCAAAGTCAGTCAGTTAATTTTCTATTCTAACGATATTTTATTTGTACTGCAGTAGCACCTGGAAGTCCCAGTCACCAACCAAGCCTCATTTATGCCGACACAGAGCAAAGGCACTGGCCCTGCCCCTAAAGACCTTATAGTCTATACCAAATGATTCATGAATACTAACGTGATCTTGATCCAGTGGAAGTAATCTTCCGAGGTTTTCTATAGGAGTTAAAGAATTTCTTTGATCCCCTGCATTGCTGACACACATTTACTGATTTAAGACCCAATTCAAAGTCCAGTGAAGTCCACAAAGCCTTTCCACTGGCTTCAAAGGGTTGTGGAGATGGCCCAGGGAGAACGTAGTTGAAGAAGTCTGTGTATAGGGTTAAATATAGACGGTCAAAAAGCCCAAGTTGAATTGATTCAATCTTCCCACTTTAGTCTAAGCTGTGTAGACTGAGCCGGCAAACAGATACTCACTTTTGATTGCAGAAATGCAGCCACGTGCCTGCAGTGGGTCAGGCCAGGAGCCCAGGGGTTCCAGAGCACACCTCCCTGCCAGACTGGAGCCGACAGCCTGGCCCCAAACTAGCCAGCCCACCCTGCAGGGGGAAGTGCAAAGCATCCTGTGGTGCGAGTTAACTGGAATCTGGACAGGATCTGGGAGAAGTTCAATATGCCAATTTTACCTAAATCAGTAAAGTCTACTACTGCACCCACCCAGGTTTATCTTAACCTGATTCCGGCCATTGGACAGCAGTTTGTGCGCGCTGAACTTCTGTTGCGTTACAGATTTGAACTGGTTTCCAATTGCTTATATGGGTTTATGTGCAATTTCTGTTCCTAATAGAGGTCTAACTCCCATTGTGATTTAATGAGAGCTGGATGCATAACTGACACGTCCCGTTGATCAGTCCAGCAAAGGCACTTCAGGAGAAGTTAAATAGTGCTGGTTCTTGCGATAAAGCTTTTTTTCCCCTGCTGACCAAAGTTTCTGACAAAGCTCAAGGACCTAAATTTGCTTCTCAGATACAGCTATAGCTGCCAGTACAATCGGGATAGTTTCATCCCTGGTGCAACTGGACCTCACAGTTTAACAGGATGGACGAACAAAAAGGTGTATATGAAGGAAAGCGTTACGCCCAATTTACAGGAATGGAATAGACACACAGAGTGGCTCAAAAGTATTTCAGGGGAAACAGCAGGAATCCCAAATCCTTTTAAGGCATAATGAGCTTAAAACTGCCCAACAGTACTCCTGGTGAACCACTGGTTTCAAAATTACAGTCAAGCAGCTTTAGATACCCTTAAAGGACTGAACTGGGGGGCAAGGGGTCAGAAAGGCACACTGGCAGAAAGGGCTGGAAGAGTTCACATGCAACTCTTTGTTTCTATTACTATGCCAGATGACAGGGGTCAGTGTGGCATAAAATGATACCCCCATCACAAGGCAACTAGCCAGCATGGTCCATACCATGGATGCTAGAGGTTATTTCTATAGCATCAAGCACTTACAGCTCCCATTGAACTTAATGAAAGCTGCAGAAGCTTAACAACTTTATTAAAAGACGACTACATTTAAAAGGGTCTGAGGCATAATTAAAAAAAGCCACAACAAAAAAAGCAAAATCCCAGCAGATCAGTGATATCCTTCTGCAAAGATAAAAAATGAGGTTAACGACACTGGAGCAATTTGAGATTTTAGTTCAGATTAGAATTAGGCTCTGCTCCAGGTTCCTTGCATTGGCAACATGAAGCCAAATTCAGAATGAGTTTGCAACCCCACTGCCTTTGTTATTTAAGACCACAGGGTTCAAGGGAATTACCTGTGCTGCTAGTGTGGAGGAGCAAGGGATTAAATAGTTTGCCCAGTATACGAAAGCCAGAAAAAGTGTGGAGCGGGTCAATAATACAAGAACTAGCACCTGTTTCAAGCAACATTTTGCTTATGCAGTTCACAAAGTAAAGTGACTCCACAGGCCTGACTGAAGATGTTAAAATACATGTGAGTCCAAAAAGTAAATCTGTGTATGCAGCAAAGGGGCCTGTATAATTTGATGTGGAGAGTCAACCCCTTACCCCCACAACACAGCATCTTACATTAAAGCCAAGCCCTCCAGTTTCTCACTGAACAGAGAAAAATCACTATTAACACTGCACCTGCAAAGAGACTTTTTTTGTGATAGTAAAAATTTGGAGGCAGATCACTTGCTTGCATTGTGAATGCTAGTTACAGCTTATACTTTCCACCTCCTTCATAGGCAAATTCTTGATCCCCTTTCCAAAATGGGCTGGAGCCTTTGACACATCTAGGGGCCACGTTCAAAACCCCACAGAGTCAACTCTGCTCTTCCATCCACGTTTTACCTTTTGCATAAGGGCTTTGAAGCTTTGTCCAGGGTTAGCTTGCGTGAATTATAAGGATCTCTTAATGAGGCGAGATTTCTAGGATAGTTATAACACCCATTTGTTACACGGGTGGTCATACCAATGGGATTTTTCAACCAAGAAAAGCTGCTAGACTAAGGTATAGGCTTCATGTCAAATACTAGCATTGCCCAGTTGAGAGATTAAAGTAATCTAAGGTTGCCCCTAATAGTGCCTAGTTGTTTTTTGAATCATAGGATCTCAACATAGCGCTAGGGACAGGCTACTGCAAGGAAAGGGGCTATAGTACGGGAGAAAACCTAGAAGTGACCTGTTCTCTTTCAGGTCAGGAGAAAACGTCCTGCACTTTCAAATGCAAGAGGATGCATGTCCTACCCTTGCAGCTATGCAAAGCTGCCAGCAGTCACACTGTAAAGAGCTGGTCTTTGTAGATGGCTGCAGGCATCCATGAAAATGGGGACGTGACAAGGCAAAAAGGGGGTCTCGTGTGGTGGAATTCATTTGCATCAGAAGTTCATTGGCAGCAGGTTCCATAAATATACTACGAAACCACTAACGTGCATCAAGACAGGAGAATTATTACTGTATTACCAGCATATTACAGAAGGATCTCTTCAGTTAGTCGATGCCGAACACCAAAGGCCTTGCCAGTTTTAACATATTAGTTGAGGACCCGACTGGTTTACAAACCGCCCTGTTGTGGTTCTCTTTGATACTTGGAACCGTTCCCATAGCTGAGAAAGATCACTTGAAAAGTTTTAATGATGGAGACGTGTGGAATTGCTTTGGGAAACTTATCAGCAACAGATCTTTAAACATCAAATACCAACTAAACTGTCTTAAAAACACAAGTCTGCTTCAGGGTGGTTGGAAGAAAAAAAAAAAAA
>JAGPOW010001890.1:111449-135465 GCA_030014935.1 Caiman crocodilus | reverse complement strand
AAGTCAGACATCCTAGAACAACAAATAAGAATATCAACAAAAATCAGGTTAACCCTTCACTTTCCCACAAAAAAAACCCTCAGTCAAAGTTACTCAAAGGACAGCAATCTGTAATTTAAAAGACAGAAGAATTTGGCTGCATGTTTAAAACACAAACATGCTATAAAAATGCTCAAGCCGTTCAGAGAAACACAGAGCATTTCTATCTATGGTCATGTTATCACTTGTCTGGACTAAGGAAATGAAATCAAGGAGGGCTGATGCAACCAATCTCACCACATCCTTCCTAAACAAGCTCTTAAAGGTACCCAAGTTATCTGAACTCCAATTCTGCAGAACAGTGATTCTCAGCCAGAACCTTTCAGCAGTGCCACAGGATGTCATATAATATTAACACTTCGGGCATGGCCCACCATGATCTTTCCTGCTGCAGAAGAACTGCTCTACTATTTTTCTGTAGTCAAAAAAACCCCAAAGGAAAACTAAGAATTGGCATTTACTGAGGGATGCTTTGAGTCTAAAAAAAGGTTGAGAACCACTGCAGTACAGACACTACCTTCCCACCCCACCTTTGCTCCTAAATGGCCTGTGGGAGCCTGCAGGGAAAGGGGGGGGGGGGTCGGGTCTTCACAACAACCATGGTTTTATAGCTTATTTTGAAGCAGCAGAGTCAGTGCCTTGCAGGTTGGATTTTCTTCCAAGCCTGCTCACACAGCAAGACCTCACAACAGCACTAATCTGCTCTTAACAGTTGTTTCAGGCCTCTGATACGTGGACAGGACTCTGGCTTTTTTCTCCTCACAATCTATTTTCTAATTCTGAAATTTACACTAGCATCTGAACTATTGGTAAATCACTGCAGAACAACAACGGCATCAAATCATGGATCCTATTTCTCCCAGTATAAAAGCAAGCACCAAGGCACATATAAATCCAGCATTTCACAGTCCTAGTTAATTTCTGGCAAATTAAGTGCGTCAGAGTAGTAAGCCCATGCCTCAAATAAAAGCAAGGCTCCATCCTGGTTAGCCCGTTATAAAAGCACAGTGAGAAAACTGCTACCATAGAGCTCGGTCTGCTGCTATACGGGCGACTGTAGCAGAGATGGGAGCCGAATCCTATTTCTTTGAGCTCCAATCCAGCATACGCATTACAGGGCCATCGTTCCTCCTTTTAGCAACAGCTGTGAAAGCCAAACAGCCGACTGTGAATTTAGCAAGATTTTCTTTGCACACCTGGAAACTTCTGGCTTCTCCAATCTAGTCTCACGGATGAACCAGGCCAGCCTGAATAAATTCATTAAAAGCCTTTCTGAATTTGCATATCTTCATTAATGACAAACACAGGGTGGGGAGTGAGACAAACAATGCAGTCTGTACCTTTGCCTAGCTTAAACAAAGGGAGCCCTGACTGCCGGCTAGAGCCGGTCTGCTGGGTTGACCTCATGCCAAAGGAGTTAGTAATTGTGGGTGTCTCACCTTCCCATCAACCGTGCACTGAAGCCATGGCAAGTCAGACCAGTTTCCTGAGGAAAGGCAAAGAAACAGGAGAGGAAGAGAAAGCTAGAACCCCACAAACGCATAGAAAAAAACAAAACAGGCATCACAGAAACAAATACCGGATACCACTCTCCTTTGGCAGAAGGATCTGAAGTTGTGTGGCCCCATCCCTGCTTATCACTGAAGATGCCTCTCATTAAAGGTTCAGGGAGGCAGCAGCTCACTCAGCTCCTCCTGCAGCCTGATTAAGTTCCTTAAAACACCACCAGATTTGCTCTCATTACAGTGTCTAACCTCTCTAACATAGCAAAGGGGTTTCATCTCCCCAGCTAACACAACAGCACTGGGCTTTCTCCACTGGGCAGAAAGGCCTGGAGCTCAGGAATGGTTTTTTGCTGATAACCCAACTCTAGAAAAAGCATGGCTCCCTACTCTTTAAGCCAGGGCCCTATTAGCATTATCATCGCTACTGCAACTCACAAACCTAAGCCATGTCCAAGCCAGGCTTGGAATGACCTGCCCACCCCACAGCAAGCAGCATCCACCTCTGCGACACCTTATTTTTTACATTTCTGTAAAGCCCAGGGCCCTGAGCTAGATCCTAGGGCCACAGGAATCTCCCACTATGAGAAAGTAAAACCAGACGGCTCCTTTTCAAGCAGCACTACGATTGTGCTCTGCACTTTTAGGGGGAAGAAAGGCTATTTAGCTATAGGAGAAAAGTTGTGTTGGCTATCTAGCACAAACACGCACTTCAGAAATAACAGAGGGTGGCCAGCCCTAACAGTATGTCTTGGGTATTCAATACAGGCTAATGGTGAGCAAAGAGCACCTGAACCACACCTGGCTCATGCACAGTGCATGGAAAGAATTAAGCCTGGCTCCCCTTAGAAAGAAAGAAAGAAAGAAAGAAAGCAAGCACTTGCATCTTTGGAATATGCCATTGCAGCCCTGAAACAACCATAGCCAAAATTCACCCCTGTTCCAAGTCGCAGCTTCCGTCTTAACGTCCAGAGTAAGATTTAAATGGGACACAGGTCTTGTGTAATTTTACAGAAGGATGCCCCCAGTTCATCCACTAGCATTAGCAAGCCACTCTTCCCATTGTTCCTACATGGCAATTTGACCACAAGCAGGAACGAGCGGGGTCTGCAGGCAGGATTTGAGCGACCACCCTGCAAGCGGTAATCATGCCTTCCCATTCCCCTGGTTACATTTGCTCGGCATGTGTTCCATTTCACGCTCTTGTGCGCGTACTTAATCCTTTCTTGCCAGACAGTTACACAACGAAAGACTGACGGGAACGATTCACTACGATGCAGCGAGATACGTGGTCTCCTCCTAGATTACTTTGTAAAGCGACTCCAATCCCTCTCCCAGGAGACTTCAGCCCTTGAACCTCCCAAGCAAAACTAAAAGTTAATGTGTTACGAATAAGATGCAGCTCCAAAAACAAACAAACAAACCAAGCCACATGCACCACAATTTGTTTAGCGGTCAGTCAGACCTCTACACAGCCTGCTTCAGCTGCTATTATTGCGAGCAGCAGCTAAAAGCATCCGCGAGATTATGTCCAAGAAAGAGCTCCAACAGCAGAGCAGGGCTGTTTTAGAGCTCTCCTGACCAGAACTGCAAAGCCAGCAAGAAGGTGCAACTGCATGCAGCTGAAAAGGCCTTTGCTGCAATGCAAAGAAAGCAAATCTCCAGAGAAGAGAAGGAAAATGAAACAGGAGAGCAAGAGTGCATCTCTTTGTGGGCTTGCTGGCACCAGGGGAAAAGAACAAACGTATGCTTTGGAGGCTTCAGATTGATAATCTGAGACAATGAGACCCTGGACTACTTGCTTAAAAATAATAGGCAACAAAGTCCCGAGGAAGGTGAAACTCTTCTCCCCATAAATAAATTCCTGCAAATTGTGTTTACTCCCTATGCAGCCTTGAGCAAGTTATTTCAGCCAAGCAGCGCTCTGGGCCCCCTGCTCCTTTCTCTCATTTTCCCTTGTAGATTGTAAATTGATCAAGCCAGGGACTTCTATATTGTGCTTCTGTGTGCATGCAAGGCCTGGCACTCAAAGGGGCATCGATCTGAGCAAGGCCCTTTGGTCTGGCGAGAGCCACAATGCAAACTCGGCTACAGAGAAAGTTTATGGAGTGTCACAAGAGAGCCCAGAGAAACACCAGCAAGTAGGAAGGCAGCTTAATACTGTAGCTCCTATAAAACCACTACAAAAGATGAGGGTCCTATTTTGCAGGTCTCTGAAAATATATGAGGAGACAGCCCCTACTCTAAGGCATTTACAATCTAAACAAGATGAAAGCAAAATGATTTGACAGGAGGCCTATAGTAGGTACATGTCTGGGGGTGGTGAGCAGAGGTGGCATCTTTCATTGACTAAACTAGAAGGCCAGTTTCTGAGCTTCATCCAAGCCCCACACAGGTTATTTTACCTTTCAAGGCCTTGGCTGGCCTATTTGTACAATGCAGATAGCTTACATAACTCACAGAAGCAATGAGATATGGTGGCTAAATTATTTGAGTCTTTTCAACAGAAGAGTCTGTATATCACACCTGTATTTAAAATGTTATCAGGCTAATCCTCGAGCAGAAAAAAATCAAAACACTCCATTGAAGGCACTGGCGTTACACCAGAGGGTAGCTTAGCCCCATATATTTTTGCCACCATAGTCAAATCAAATTTATGGATGTGCATTCTTCCCGGTTTATTTAAACCCCTAGTGCCTTGCTACTGAATATGAAATAGCCGGTCTTCTGTAAAATTGTACCCACACGTTTAAACTACAGAATCTCTTGCTTTTTAACACCCCCCCCATCTCAACGAATAAGGAATCGAGTTAAAGGACTGCACAACGTTCCTATGGAAGAAGATATGCAGACTGACCCCTGAAGCCAGGCACGACCTTTCCAGCTCCTTGGTACATTGCCGTATACCAATAGAAAACTCTCCTGTCACAACATGCAGTTATTAGGGAATTCAAAGCAGCAGTTAGATCGTCAGGAACAGATTGCTCTCATCCTACTCAATACTGTGCAAAGCGGGCTCAGGTGGAGGGACACTTTAGTTTCTTCAGAGACACGAAGAAGTGAAAGATGACACCATCTTCCTTCACAGGTGACATGTGCTAACAATAGTAAGTAATAAATACGCACCCCAAGGATCTTCCCTTGCACTGGAAGTCCAGCTTTGGAACATGGTCTTCAATTGTCTTATTTGTGGGATTTAGGTATAGGTGCTGCACTGGGAAGCTACCTCCACAGTATCCGAGTTGAATAGCTGGGGCTCTGCCACAGATAATCTACGTGAACCTTGCCAAGTCATATCATCTTAGTGTACTTTTATGCCTCTACTCCGCTGTAGAGTGAAGGTATCATCCCTTCCTATTTCCCACCTTCCATCTCTTGTGTGTTTGAGGGCCGGAAATGTCTCTGTAAGTCTGCGTACAGTGGCTTACATGGTCAGCCTCTATCTTTGCTATGGCTTCTAGGTTACATAATACAAATCATACACGCAGCAACTGGATACAGACAGAGGCAAAATATAGCCTAAGCAATGAGGAGCATCAGAAGCCAGAAGAAGAGATAAAACCTGTGGTTGGAATCTTTCCAGGCAGCAGCCATTCTTCTACAGCTGTGCATGCCCAACATCTCCTGAGCCTAATCTAGACCCAAGTTACCCCTGTAACCACTCTTCTGCTACAGTGCTGCCAGCTAACTGCTGTTTCCAGCCATGATAACCAGGATATTCCACCTTACAACTCCCTTTGGTATATCATTTCCAGCCTGCAGGCAACCAACTTTAAAATACATGGGATAAGTGATTAGGGAAACCAATGGGGTCTTATCTATTCTGAACACATTGAAGGACCACTTTTTGTACCTTCAGGTGATATTCCCCAAGATACTGCAGACTTTCCACTATGGTGGGCTTGATCTTACAAAATGTTCAGTGCTGCCGTGGAATAGAGGCTTCATAGTCGAAGGGGGTGCAAGACATCTATTAGACCACACAACTTCCAGTAATAAGAGTCCTGGGAAATACTCTGGGTGACTGTCCCACCATTCAGAGCATCAAGGTAGCTTAACAGGCACTGGGAATGTTTCAGATGGGCAAGCACTAGCTTTGCCCATCTTCCAGATGGGAAAACAAAGGCACAAATTGCTGTAAAAATGGCAGACATCATTTATTGGGATGCCTTGAGCTGGTAGTACACCTGCCATTCACAAGCAGCTGGGCTAGCCTCTTAGAGGCCTTGCTTGGGATTCCTAGGGGGTTTTTTAGCATTAGGAATGTTTCAGTCATGCAGGAAAATAGCCAGAGAGCAGTAAAATGAAACCAGGGTCCCAATTCCCAGAAAAGGCAAACCCATCTCACCAAGTAAACTGTACCTACATACATCAGGGCTGCGCATTCCTGAAACTCTAATATGTTATTACTAATTGTTTAAAGATACACAAATGCCGATCCTTTGTAAATCACTCTAGCAATGGTTTGCAGAACTTGGGGTGAATTTCTGAAAGATACTTCACTGCATCCCATAGACGGCCAGTAGCCACATATTCAAGACCATTATGTACTTCTTGCTAAAGTCATAGGGGCATAGCAGAAGAGTTATTAGACCACAATCTTGAAAACCAGCACAACTGAAGAGTCAACAAGAGCCACAAAGGGAAGATTTCGCACAAGTGTTTTACTCCTCTGTAGCAGCAGCTAAATGTCAGGGAAGTACTCCGCTCTCATAGCACTTTACAAGCCACAAGCAATTAATCCTCAGGATGCTCATGGGAAATAAACTACATTATCCCCCATTTTTCAGGTAAGCAGTTGAAGCAATAGCGCTCCATTCCTCAGCCAAGCCAGCTGATGAGATCCAGTGCTGAAATTTGGAAGCCACAAGTAAAATAATAAACCCTAAACAGATGCTAAAAGCACAGAGCAATAGGATTGTAGGTTCTCATCTCCGTCTCTCTCCTGATGTCAGCAATAATTATTGCTACTTTAATTTTAAATGCCTTGGTCATCGAGTCTGTTTTGGAAAAAAGCAGCAAGTGTATCTTTACCTTTGGGTTCTATACTGCTGCCTCTCCTCATAGTACTAAAGTGACTTTCACATAAACCCAAAAGCAATAGCCAAGTCCCTCATGGACTGTATAGGGCAGCTGGCACTTACCAGTGGCATCTCTCTGCTTAAAGCAAGGTTTTTTGATTTTGTTACTTTTGCTGTTCTTTGGCAGAAAGGGGGTGTCAGTATGGCAAGTGTCACACTTACGACAGAAATAAAGCAAGGACAATTAAGAACTCGAGTGACAGCTTCTATTTGGATCACTTCACTGAGCCATAAATTTTGCTCCGATACCTCACTGAGGTTCCTGTTTGACAACAGCAAATACTTCAAGCTTTACTTCCTGTCTTCAGCTAATGACAGCAGAATAGACAGTACAAACAGCAGGGTTCTTTATCCAAGTAGGATCCCCTGGACTGGCCTGGGACTTGGAAGATCTAAACTTGATTCCTGGCTCCCTGCACGATTTAGAGCTTGTCACCCCATGTCTATAGCAGGAATGCTGGAAGGACACAGTTCATAATATCGGATAGGGGCTGAGAAAGTCTAGGGATAGGGTTAGGGTATCTGATGATAGCAGGGGCTGATTCTCCTCCTGAAGAGGATTACAGATATACACAAACTTCACCAAGAAGTAATTATTCTGGCTGCCAAAGAAATGAAGAGAGAGGTGTCCACAGAATATTAAGATAAAGAAGTCTAAGAACCCCCCAAGATGCAATAACGTTGCCTCTGGAACAGGTCTCCACTCTGATCTACCCAACACACCCCTCAATCTCACTGCCAGTATCATAAAAATCCTTTGCCTCTACAGTCAGGCAAGTACAGTGGTCAATGGCTCTTGAATTGGACAAGTAGGTTCCAGGTGTGTAAGTGCGTGCACGCCTACCTGGTAGACCAGCATTCTTCCTTGGTCAAACAATATATTCTGCTGCCTTCCAATATTAGAAATGATTTAATTGGAATCAGCACTTATTCACAAATGACCCCATTTCTAAAATGCTGAAGTGACTTTCCAGAAGCACAGAAGTGAGTCAGTAGCACAGCAGAGGGAAATACTAGTTACAGTTGGCTTCCTAGGTTTTGTAGACTTGTCCTGCTCCAAGAGCAGGATGTTAGAGTCTTCCCTCCCTCATTTTTAATTATATGGACTACATACAGAGTCTCTGGCCACCCCTAAAGTTTATCTAGGGCCCACTTTAAGAGCAAGGGAAACCCAGGGGTATTTCTTCTCATTCACTTCAAGGGGTTGACTCAATTTCTACAATTCACCCAGAATGATTAAAGACTGGGAAAACCCACTTCATCTTGTACCATCTCCAACCTTCATGTTTCTGTACTATACCCGAGTGGCTCTGAACCTTTATTAGCCAGTGATTAATACAAGCAGGTGTGCCTGGAATGTGGTAGCACCGGATCCATGCTCAAATTCAAGCTCAAATTCAACACCAACCAGTATTCACTGCTTTCAGAATGGTCTTACAAGTGACAAGGTAAACTGAAGTAGGTATGACAAGGAGAGATGCTACACAACATAAATATCATTTGCTGGCTTTATTGTTACCTCTGGCATTCAGAGCTGAGGAACTCGGTAAGAATATCTTTCATTTTGCAAGTTACTGCTCGACATCTAACCTAGCTCCGTAAGCCTGTGTGGCTTCAATTTGGTGGTTTCAGTCCAATTCCCAATGGACAGGCATGCACATTAAGTCCTCTCACACCTGGATAACTAAAGTCCTTATAAGTTGCAGCAGAAGCCACAAAGTGAATACAACTGGAAACTGTTCCATCCACTCACCTACCACTGTGTGACACAGGATACTGGGCAGGATGGGCCTATGGTCTGCCCCAATAGGTGGCAATTTTTATGTTCTTATCGACAGACTAACCATAAAGAAATCCAGGACACTGTCCCAGCCCGTCCCACCCACGCTCTCACAACCCAGTGGGGGTGAGGTGGTGTGCCAGACAGGCAGTGGTGCCTGTCTACCCACCTGCAAGGTGCTCCGTGCCATCCCGACTCCCAGCCAGACTGTGCCCTGTGCTGCTGCGTTTCTAAGACACCCATTATAATCTTCAACAGCTGCCTCTGAAATCCCGGACTGTCCTGGCTAAACAGACATATGGTCACCCTACCTGTGAAGCTCTTTCCAAGAGAAGGGACATGGTGTTGAAGCTGGCAGGGAAGATTATCCAGATGCTGTCTCTGCTAGGCCCACTCTACAGTAAACATTATTGTTTTTATAGATATTTTAGTATCAACTGATATCCCCCAACTCAGAGCAAGGCCCCATGGGGGGGGAGGACACAATTATTGTATAAATAGCATAGACAACTTCTGTCTCCAGAACTGGTAAGCACTTCTCACTAGCCTGTTCATAAAATGATTTTTTTTAAACTTCTTATACACTTAAATCTGTTAGAATTAGGGCTTGAGTAAAAGTGCTCTCTCAGGGCACAAAGCACATGCCCATCAGCACAAACTACACTGATAAAAGCAAAAAGCACTTTGAGGGGGTGTGCAGTTCACCCAGCCAGCCATTTGTGATATTGCCTCAGGTTGCTGGAGTTACAGATTCACTGAAGTCCTATAGCTCCTTTTCACCTCTTAGGAACGTTCTCTGTGTTACAAGCAACTAGTTAACAATATCAAAGTTCAAGAGGCCAAAAGTGAACTGTAGAAAGCTTACCCGAACTGTATACTGCTTCCCAAGCTGTATACATACAACCCTACCAGCTGGAAAGACAGAGCAAAGTAAAGGGTGTTTCCCACTTCAGGCAGATAAATGGCTCAAAATATTCATATTCAGACAGTTCTAAACCTTAGGAGTTTAGCACAAGTTAGACTCAGTAAAAAAAATAAAATAAAATAAAAATTTCCCAAACAACCATTTGAACTGGAAAAAGTTGGGCTTAATTCTGCAAACCTGATCCAGGATGGCCTGCCTGAATTTCACGTTTGCAAGTTAAACTTATTCCACAATAAGGTAGTGACCAACCTTAGAGAAGGGTTCCTATTTCAGATTAACTCCAGGTATGGAAACACTCATTCTGGAATAAGGGCCTCCACACAAACATCATTCATCTGGACTAGTTCATCAAGAACAGCTATTCCTGATTAATTTCTCAAGTTAACAAAGGCCTAAATGGAATTGAGCAAAGGACTCAATTGCTACTAGTGCAATGACACTTATGAACAGTAACACTCATATAACGAGTTTTGCAGTTTAGAAGTCTACATAGAGAATAGGAACGTAATATTATTTTGCAGGCTTTGCTTCTTTTAGATCTATTAAAAGCCAAACTTGCCAAACTACACGTAACTGCTGCCTTGGCATATTTCCACAGGTAGGTTAACATCCCCCATAGTGCTGAATGATTTGAGATATATATTTGTAAGAGGTATCATGCACACCCCTCATCAGAAGTGGCTGCAAATTTTGAGTGAAGAGCCTACAAAATTATGCTGGTTCCTCCAAACATCGTGTTTTTGCAAAATCAGCTTCAAAAAGGCAAAACAAACAAACAAACAGCTTACACGGAAGGAAACATGGCCTTTTTTGTCAGTCCCGAGGCAAACAAAGACAAATGGGAGGTTAACAACACAATTCTGTCAATACGTATATACACGCTGAATCAAATCCATCACACCTATGCAGGCATATTACAGTCAATGATGCTACATGGGTACAGGATGGCCCCGTGTAACTAAAGGCATTAGGATGCTCTTGCAATCATCCTCTAGTCTACCTGGGCTAACACGACACCAAGTTGCTAGAAGCCCAAGTGGTACAGACACGTCATGCAAAATCCGGTGCCAGGCTATTTCTTTCCCTATACCTGTTCCCAACATCCAAATCCTCTCCCACCACAGCAACAGCCCACCGCATCTAGCGCTGGAAAAAAAACAAACCCATGCACCCCAGTCCACAGTTTTGTTATTTATAAAGAAAAAAAACAACAAACGCTAGTGTGATTCATTGTGATCATCAGATGTCTCTTGGAATATATCCGGAATGAACTCCCAGCCTTATTAAAGGCAATGACAGAACTCCCACTGACTTCTGGGAGGCCAACTGACCGCATCGATTTTAACTCTTGCCTTGATGGATTTCAAAAGACCAAAAGCATTAGCCTCCTGGGGTTCGCAGCCCTCCTGCAGACTTCAGCGTTTCTCCACCAAGGCCTGGGCTCAATAGATTCCTTGGCTGCAAGGAAGACAGATGTTCATTGACTCACTGAAAGATGCCATTTAAACCCTAAAACACAGGACTGAATGACAACAGCATCCTACAATCATCATCCAGGCAGGAGTGGATAGAATGGCAAACAGACATTTCTGACAGGGAAGCCAATGTCCTGAGCTGGTACCAAAGGTCCTGGGGGGATACACCCCACAGGGGAAAAAAAAACCCAAAATGTTTGGAAGAATAACATGAGGCAGGGACAGTCACCCTTCGCAGAGTCTGCTCAGCAGCATGCAGGGGAGGAGGGTGGTCACAGCTCTGCTGGACAGAGATGAAGTCCTGACGCTTCAGTACTAACAGCGGTGGTTGTTTGCTCCTCAAATTTGTGAGCTGCCCTCCTCACCCTGTGCTATCTGAAGGAGTCGTTCTCTTAAGTCCTTATGCAATCATGCCATCCAACTGCTCCTTTTCACCGCCTGGTCCTCCCCCCAACCCCTTCCAATCTGACCCCCTTTCAAGAAGCAGGAAGGAAGGGAAGGAGTCAAGACTCCCAACATAGCCATGACAAAATTCAGCTTCCACTGAGGAAGGGCCACCCCATGACTTTCTTCTGTTTGCAGGCCACATGGGAGGAACTTTGACTTGGCTTCTCAAAGCCGCTTCCCCAGTGAACATAGCACAGAGAAGCAAACAAGAGGCTCTGTCCAAGATGGGTTACAATCTTATCACCTCAAGGCTAGCAGGGTTAGACCAGAGGTGGGCTAAGTCCGGCCAGATTGGGTCTACAGACGACTCTTTCCTTGCAGTCCCTGTCCGCATCGCTGCACCCAGTTTCCATGGGACCCCACTAGCGGTGGCGCTGTGACAGTGCTGGGTCAAGGTTTCCATGAAGACTAGCCCCAGCAGGACTGGCAGGGGGGCGCAGCTGTGTGAGGAGCTGCTCCGGGGCTGGGATCTTGTGGCAGTGAGCGTGCTCCAGAGCCGGGGTAGGTCTGCAATCCACTGCCTGCATGCCCTGGACAGGGGTGTACAGGTAGCAGATCATGGCTCTGCCTTGGCTCCAGACCATGCTGTCACCACTGCAAGATCCCAGCCCCAGCCCTGGAGCAGCTTCCCACCCAGTTGTGCATCCTGCCAGCGCTGCTGGGGCCAGTCTCCATGGAAACCCTGGCCCGGCACTGTCACAGCACCACCGCTACTGGGGTCTCCATGGCAACTGGCACAGCAACGCAGACAGGGGCTGTAGAGACATGGAGTCCAACTGCTAGCCAAATCCACCATTGCGCCCACCCCTGGGCTAGGCTGCTCTCCAAGCTACACACTGGCGGCACACTTCCATCACAGTACTCGTTTCAAGGGGCAGTGGCATGCTGAATACAACCCCAACAGATGGGAAGGTGGCAAGTCTGCCTTACGAGCGCCCCCAAGACGTTCATGAAGGAAAGAGCTTCTCCATTCCCTGGTATCAACAGGAGTGAACCCACAGACCTATGCTAAAAGCCACCCATCTTGTGCCCTATTAGGGGATCAGTAAGGACTTCCAATGAGAGGGCAATGCCCTCAGCCTGACCCGTTGTAGCAGTGACCTCTGTGCAGCAGCTCCCACCAAGACAGGGGTCTTAGAGCTTCTCATGCCCTGACAGTCTACTCCAGGTTGGATTTGATCCATTTAACAGGCCTGCAGGAATCAAATCCTGAGTGGCAGCCCTATCCCCAGCACCAAGCCACATTGTACCCCTCCCCAGGAGTCTTTAATCCCCATGATTGCTCTCACTACTGGACAGCACTCATGCACAGAGGAGTTCCCGGAAGATGCTATTCTTGCTGAGGCACAGGGAGAACACCAGGACAACACAACAGGAGAGTAATTTCTCCTCCTCCCATCCCTACCCAACCCTCACCCCAACCTGTGCTATGGCCCAGGTCTGAGCAGAAATGCAGTCAGACATGACAGAGGAGGGCTGAGCAGGACAGCACCCAATAGCATGGCAGCTCGCTTCCCGCTGCTGTCAGCACCCTAGGCAGGATCTGCCCCCAAGAGAGTACCCATCAGCAAAGAAGTCTGTTCATCCTGGTGTTGCAAGAATGAGGCCAGAGAGCAGGGAGCAGAACAGCAGTAGCTACAGAGCTGAAGCAAACCTCATGGCTGGGCTCCAGGCGCAACTAGGGCCTTGGAAAAATAAATCAAGGCAGATGTGCGCCATAGTCTTGCAATCAGTGCCCCACAAAGCTGGAGAGATCCCTAGACTTCCTAGGCCAGGGTTGTTTAGGGTGATCAATTCTGGCTTCCTCTCCATCCTACAGTTAGCATGCACCACTCGCCATGACCAGCATTTCAGGCAGCCCCAGCCCAGCCTGGCACTTCCTGATTAACCATGACTATAAAAAGACATTGACAAATCTGTCTTAAGATAGCTCAATCGAAAAAGGTCTGAACCAATCATATTGTCCCTAACGGGGCTCAAATTTATGTCAATGCTAAGGTAGCCCCCTACCCCCAAGCTCCGAGACCCCAGCTTTCTTCTCTTTAGCCCTCTTCCAGGCAGTCTGTTTCTAGAAGCCCATTCAATTAAAACCTAAACAAACACACTGCCTGGACTGAAAGCACTAAGGATGCTGTGCACAAAATGGACTATGGGCCAGTTTAAGGAGGCCAACATTATTCTGAAGGTCGAGAACAAGGTTACTAATGAGAGACTTTGCAGAAGATCCCATTATAGTCCATGCATATGAAAAGTAAAATTATATTTAAAGCAGCAATGCTCCAGATACAAGTCTTTAAAAAAAATAATCACAAGCAATTAGCTGCATTGCAAGCATTTCACTTGCAGGTTAGAGAGCTCTTAGGGTTTTATAACCTTTGTTATTCTTTATTTCTTTTAAGTTTTTTTTAAAAGCACTTCACAAACAGCAAACATAACCAGGATTACAGTTTTGCTTGGCATCTTTTCATCCAGCCACAACCCCCTACCAGAAACAGCTGTATGCTCTGTTAAGTCCTGTGAATAGACCCTACACTAAAAACATACAGAGAATTTATCAGTGGTTCCCCAGCTCTAGCAAAGGTAGGAAAGATGCAAGCCAATGGAAGAAACTTCCACAATGAAAGCAAGGGGCTTTTCTCTCCACACGCACTATTTCCCACTAGACTATGCCAGGATTATTTTGCTGGTTTGTTTGCTTTTAAAGCATTCCAAGTTTCCAGCTGGGGGGGAAAAAAAAAATCCCAACTTCTGTTGGTTTTATTTCTCCTGCTTGCATTTCAAAAACAAATAAAACCTGCGGCTCTGCACAAGCCAGTGTGATCTTACCTTCTGCTAGCACTTCATCCACCGTCACCTGGTGCCTCCCAATATTGAACACCCGGCCAATGTACCCACTCCCTGGGCCGGTGCTGCTTCCACTTCCTCCACTGGTTCCCGAACCCGGGCCAGAGCCTCCCTGCTCCCGACGCGAATCGAAGAACTTCTTCATCTCTCAAGAGATACCAGCGTGATGATGACAGTGACGCTGTTTGGGGAGGTCCAATTTTCCTCTCCCCCTTCTTGATCCCAGCCAATAAGAAAAAATAAATTACTTCCAGTGGGGCTGGGGTTTTTCCCTCTCCCCCCTGGTTTGTTGAAGGTTCTGTTTTTTTCTAAAGCAGGAGAGATGCTTTTTCCTTCTGGAAGGCAGAGCTGCTAAGGTTTACACCTGTAATCATTATATAAAAAAAAAAAAGGGGGGGGGGCAGGGGAATAAAACATTACAAACACTCCTAAAATAATCAGCCACGCTGTCAAAGCAAAATAACCCCCTTGGCACCCAGAGGCAGCCTTCCTGCATGCACAAGCCCCTCCAAACCCCTTGCCCAGATCCCTGAAAAGCTGTTGCTGCGAGAAGGATGATGTACCTCTGCCCTGAGCAGCGAATCTTTCCATGTAAACCCCCCAGCACAGGGAGCCGTGGGACTGCCCCAGTCCTTTGCTACCAAATAGGCTGGAGCCACCCAGCTAGCAACTTGGCCACAGTGTTACCATCGCTGCATCCTCTCTGCTGGAACTGGATGGGCCATGGCTGTAAGAGAGCATTGCAGCTCAGGGAAGCGCAGAAGGAAGGCGGCCAGCAGTTGATAGCCAGAGACCATTACAGACTGATCCTACTCCAGGTCCCCCCCCCAGCCCTCCCTCCTCTTCCCAGCTCCATCCAACCAGGAAATGAACTGTCACAGGAAGTCCCTACTTCAAGGAGGGTAGGTGGAGTTGGGGCCTGAGTGACTTCCCCTCCCTTCCGCAAAGGTTTTAGGGTTAACCCCTTCGTCCGCAGCACTCTCCTCTTTTTTCATCCTGATCTGGCGGAGTGGGGGCGGGGAGGGGAAGAAATCAGAAAAGCAAAAGCTTGGTTTGGAAGGAGTGGGTGGGGGGGAGAAGGGGGCTCAGATGCAAAGGGGGAAGCAACAGCAGGAGTTCAAGGCACTGCAAAGAAAGAGTGTTCTTAAATTGCAACACCCAGGCTCAGCTGTGGGGCTTTATGGGCATGGTAGTCCTCCAGAGAAGGGAGCCCAGCCCTGTAGGCAGCAGGACTCTGCTTCCCACAAAGCACCAGGAGAAGACCCTGGGGAAAGCATCCTGGGGGGGGGCTTTGCTGCTGACATTATTCAGTGCCCAGTGGAGTGAGGGCCTGGGCTGGCTGGAGCTGTGCTGTGGGCAAAAGGATTTCAGCAATAAAAGCTTTTAAAGGGATACCCCTCCCTCCCCTCTCCAGCTGGCAGCAAAGGCACCTGGGAGCTGTAGTTTTCCTGCTGCCAGCTGGAGGATGGCTGGGACCAGGGAGCAGCAAGCACACAGCCTGTCTGGGAAAAGCTCCTGGTTCCCATCCCCAGTCTCGGCTTTGCAGGTGCTGATGGAGTCCACATCCTTCCCCAGTTAGAGCAAGCCGCCTCAAGGCAAACAGAAGCGAAGCTGGAGGAATGGGGCTATTTTACAACAGCTCTCGGACACCTTTTCCGGGACCCATTGCAAAACGCTCGGTGCTGCGGGATCCCAAGCTTGTCACTCAGAAATAATAATAAAAGCTACCAGCTTCCACAGGGGCAGACAAAAGGTTACAAAAATACCACAAGTGGCGTATACATACGCCATCAGATTCAGACAGGCTCAAGGTCTCTCCCTTCTGGGGTAAATGAGCCTGCAAAAACCACTATGGCAACTTCCCGCAGAGGTGACTTACTGCAGAGGAACTGTCATGTGTCTGCATCCCTCGGCTATTTTATCCAGGGGTAGTAGCCCTTTGCCACCACATGCCGTGACAGAGCTTATGGTGGGCAGTTAGCTTTCATGGAGCTGTCCGTGCGTCTCCGCCTTATTAATTTGGGGTAATGAGCTTCCAAAGCCTGAGAGTCTCCTGCAATCATATTATTGCTGCAGCTGGGCATTTAGAGAAATGGATACAATCCTGCAAGCTGGCAATACCAAAACAGGCCCTGGCAGAGCTTATTGCAGTGTTTGAGAGCCAAAGCTGATTGAAATCAGTGGAAAGGTTGACTTCAAGAGGTTTTGGATGCAGCCCTTTATACCTGAAAACAATTTGGGGTCCAGACTGTATTGTTTTGCTGAGAGTTTGTACAGGTCTAGTGCATGGTGCCACCATCAGATGGGCACACACACAGCCAGAGTTAATTAAAAAATAACACAGCGACAGAACTCACACTTTACTACTGCGAACAAGACTCTTCCATGCCTTACTCCTATAAGGCCCAGAGGTGTAGCTTTGCACTGTAGAAGAAGGGTCAGAGGGAACATGGGTGTTCCTGAGGAGCCCACAGTAGAAAGGGAAAGCATGCCTGCTGCGAACCCACCTGTTTTTTTCCCCACATCCTGTGCAATTTAGAGTCACTCCATTTCCCTCTGTCTCCATAGCCTTTCTTCATTTCAGCTATATAGATTTTAGGGTTGAAAGGGATCCATTAGAGCATCGAGTCCAACCCTTGGCCCTGGGCAGGAAAGAGTGCTGGGTTCAGATGACCCCAGCCAGGTGTTTGTCCAATCTCCTGTTAAATACCTCCAAGGAAGGGAACAGCACCACCTCCCTTGGATGCGTATTCCATATATTAGCAACCTTCACAATCAATAACTTTTTACTAATGTCCAATCTAAATTTTCTCTCCTTCACTCTGTGACCATTGTTTCCAGTTACCCTGATGGGCACCCTGTTAAACATTGTATCCCCTATTTCCTGCTGTCCCTCCCTGATGAGTTTGCAGACCGCCACAAGATCACCTCTCAGCCTTCTTTTGCAGAAAATTGGAAGCTCCTTGAGGCAGGACCTGTCCCTTATTAAGTGATTATATAGCAGCTTGCACAATGGGGTTCTCATCTGGGTGGGCTTCTCCAGATGCTAGTACAATACAGATAATCCATAGCCCCTTCGTTCCCAAGGCCCAATCTTGCTCTGCAGTCCTGAATAGTCTGAGCAGCTCACACTGACTTCAGTGCTAAGCGGCTAAATCCCTTTCATCGCCACAGGCTGAATTTTTGCTTTCCCTACCTTTCTTTATAATAGATCTCTAAGGCCAAAAGCACCAGTGATTTTGGGTGCCTTAGTTTTTGGGCACCGAGCTTATCTGGAGAATTGTTGATGGAACAGGTTTCCACTGAAAAAGGCAAAAGCACATCTTCACAATACATGCTGGATCTGAACCAGATCCCACTGAAATCAGTGGGAGTCTCTTTTTTTAGACAGAAGCTGAATTGGACCCACTGTGAATTATACTGATGGCCCGACTGTGGTGGCTTTGTATAGTTAAGCACATGCGTAAGTCTCCACAGACACAGAAGTTTAGCTGATAACTGTAACACAACCACACAACAGACAGAGTGAAGGATACATAGGTATAGCACCCAGCACAATTAGACTATGACCCTGATGTGAGCCCCTGGAAGCTGTTGCAATACAGATAATCAAGAAAAATGATCCAGAGTACAGGCGACCGCCTGCCTTTACCACACTTTTATCTGGCTGATTTGATGGAAAATTTCTCACGTAATTGGGAGCATTTCCAAATGATATATATTTTTGGCTCCAGCCTTTGTTTTAAACAAGAGAGGTTTACTGAAAATACAGGTGTATAAACAAAACACTACATCAGATATGTTTGCAAGCAGCATGTGGGCAAGAATGATGAAGCCATTTATGCCTTTGGCACAATCATTTTGCTTTCTCTTGCATCGCTGCCTTATTTGAATGGACTGGCTTTTGGGCACAGTTTTCAAATGCTGCCTAAAAAAAAAGTATTAGCGGCATTTTGTACGCGTGCTTGGCTGCTTTTCCTAAACTTGAAAGCCATTGATTTATAATTGCTAAAGTGGATTTGTGATTAATCAGAGAAACAAAGAACAATAATATTTAGCACATTTCATGCATAGATCTCCAAGGGCTTCCCCAAGGTCAGGATCATGACACAGATGGGGAAATCAAGACACAGGTAGAGGAAAGGGATATCAAAGTAGCAGGACTAGAAGCAGTGCTCTAGGTTCCACTCTGGTGTATATACTGAGCCTCTCCACCTCTCCAGTATAGTTAAACACATGGAGGAATAAAGCCAAATTCTGCCACCTTTGCACTGCATTGCATCTGATAACACAACCCAGTCATCAAAGTAATCAGGAGAGTACCTCTGCTCAGGGTGACAGGTTCACCTGTGGATATCAAGGGCCTCATTCTCCTCTCATTTGCATATTTGCAGTGTTATGACTTCATTGGAGTTGCTCCTGTTTCACAGTAGTATTAGCTACATAAAAATGGGGCCCCATGCGATTGCTACACCAGTCATTTAAACCATTCAGTTAAGAGAAATGTAAACAGAACTATTTTTTTTAAACACGGATTTCATCCAAGTTCAAACCTTGGTCCACTTTAACCTTGAGAAGGCATGATCAGCCACGCTGGGTGAATATTATAGATTCATCTGAACTTGACATTGATGTGGTAACTCGGGAACGCCTGGATCAAGTCTCCATAGAGTTGCTTTTCTAATTGCTTGGAAAGTTCCCTAGGCAGGCAGTAGACTTCGAGACTACACCTTGGGCCAGGAGATTGTGAGAGTCAGGGATTTCTGGGGAAAGTGAGGAATTTAACATTTTCCCCTGACATCGGCCATCACTGGGGTAAACAAGGGAGTTACTTATGTGAGCGGCTGGCTGGCAGTGACCTAGCCCAGGGGTTTTTAAAGGGCAAAAGATGATTGGAGGACTTGGGATTCCCTTTCCACACCAATCAGGCCGCAGAGATTCACCCCTCGTGTCCCCTGATTGGCCCCTTGGGTCACCTGGAGGGGGATAAAAGGGGCAGCACCTCTGACTCAGGGGAAGGACCAGTGAGGGATCATGAGGAAGAAACTTCAAAGAGCTGAGTCTGGGGCAAAAGCAGTTGCCGCAGAACAGCCTGAAGGAGCAGGACCTGCAGGCAGCAGTGGGACCTTCAGCAGCACGGCACGGTGTGTGCCCGACAGGAGAAGCTTCCTGCTGGGCTCCAGGATCCCCTAGGAGAGGCTTCTGGCCAGCAGGAGAGGCTTCCCACTTGGGCAAGGATCTGAGCAGTTACCTGGGGGGGCTCCTAGCTTGGCTTCCAGCTCCTCCAATCAAAGACTAGGCAGCTTGATGTGAGGCTGGGGCTCCAGGAAGGTCAAGACCCCTCACAGTTTGGAGCAATACCAGGATGGGTAGCTATATAGCAGTATTTTTGCCTACTACATGGGAGATCCAAGTTCAAGTCCTAGTTTTGGTGATTTGGGGTTAGTGAACTAATAAGGAAAAATTCCTCTTGCAGTGGAAAGGGGCCATTGTGTTTTCTGACCTTCTGGGTACCTAGGCTCTATATTTCTTTGTCCTTTGATATTTTGTATTTTGTGCCTTTTTTTTTTTTTATATATATATTTCCCCAACCAGTATTGTTTGCTCTGCTGCTTGTGCTTTATATTTTGTTAACTTTCTGTCTTTTTGTCAATGAGTGTAAGTGTCTAACCTTTGTTGAATCCTGCCCCTTGGAGCATTGTAGTGTCCACTATACCCCCTGATTATGCCTATTATGTTCCCAGTATTGTTCCTTCATTAAAAGGTATATGGTTAAGTCCTCAATGGTGGTCTGGCTCTGCTCTATAGGGGGAGGAGAGTCCCTACACCTCCCACAGCACTTGTGCACCTGCTCTGATCCCTACAATTCGAGAGGGGTCAGATTTTGGAGTACTGCCCAGGTTACACTTGATCTGTGCTTAAAAATGGGTCATTTGCTCCCATGCAGAGAGCGAGCATCAGGCCAATGCTCCTGTAAAACTGCCAATAAGGGAGACTCAAGGTGACCTCTGAGCCTTGGGCAGCAGAGGGGGTAATTATATGCTCTGCATGAGAGAATTCATGTCTACTAAAGTCAACTACAAAATGCTGTTTGGGAGGGGTGGGAATCTGAGTAGCACACCTTGGGACAAGGATTCTTGGCTATTTCTAGGCATGAAGTAGCTCGCAGACAGTGTCATAGAATAAAAGGACTGGAAGGGACCTGTAAGATCATCAAGTCCAGTCCCCTGCCATGGACAGGAGGTAATTGGGTTAAAATGAACTCTACAAGGTGCTTGTCCAGCCTTCTCTTGAACATCTCCAGGGCTAGCAAAACTGCACCACCTTTGCTGGGAGTGTGTTTCAGATTCTAGTTTAACCTGGCATGTCAGCACTTAGAGAAATCTTGGGAGCATACAAGTAGCTTAAAGTGACATCACCCCCTGGCTCCTCCCAAAGGCGTGGTGCAGAATCCAACCAGCCAGTCTGCCAGGTCCTGAAATGCCACTGCAGGAGAATAAGTGGAAGAGGGAGGATGCAGTAGGACAAGGGAGGGTAAAGTACGAGGTTTGGCAATGAGATGCAGAACCTGCCGCTTCCTTGTAACCATTATTATTAGTAATGAAGGGGGCATGGCCTGCAGGTGGCTGTTCCATGGGGTCTGTGTGACTGAGGTCTCAGCTGATGCCATCTTTCAGATAACTGGTGCTCACTGGCATCTTTGTGGGACGGTTCAGTGAAAAAGCCAAGAACTGAAGGTGCTGTGGAGACAAATATTTTTCATTCCTCCTGGTCTCTCTCGCGGAGAATGACAATGTGCTGGAGTGGGAAAGGGATCAATGCATGCATCAATCTGTACCTCTCACAAAGCAGTTTGCTTAAAACTGTGCACAGACTCTAGGAACGGTGGGCAAGGACTGTACCTGGCGATGGATGAGGCACTACTTGGCTCACTGCAGGCAGAAGAGGAATGTATACAATAAAAACAAGGAACATTGCAGATCTTAAGTCACTAAGAAAAAAATCAGATGGTTCAGAAGTAGGTCCATGCCTTGATGACTCAGTGCTGTACCTGAGAGTGACACAGGGCCATACAGGTCAGTAAGACACGAAGTTCACCCAAAAATGTTTCATGCAATCAAGTGGGAGGGGTGCAGGGGCAATAGGAGACTGCCCCAGGGAGAAGAGGCAACTTGGGAAACAAGGCTTGAGGACACAGTGAGAACAGTGGGACCAGGTCACATGGTTCACACATGAAATCCAAAATGACTGTGCAGTAGCAGCTCCCCCCACCACCCACAGGAGTGAGTAACTGATTCAGTTGCATGTGACGAAGTGCCACTGCCACTTTATATTTGGGCAGTATGCACAGCTGAACAAAAAAAGAACTTAGCTAGACAGCTTTCCTGTGCAAAGTTAGCAACAAGCAAGGGCGTTGCCCTAGGGAAAAGGAAAGCAGAGTTCACCCCGCTGTATTAGGGTTTAGCCCTATTAAGCAGCCCCAACTGTCTTGATGAGTCAGGACCCAAAAGCCTGTGAGCTTAGCTTAAAAATCATGAGGATTTAAAACTACTTTACTTTAGCTTCTTTACTCTGCATTCTGGTATTGGAGTCACTGGGGACATGTTTCCAAGCAAAGTCCTTTGTAGGAGGGACCAGCTTTGGGTTCTGTGTCTGCAAGCCCCTAGCAAGCCTAACAATGCACATGATGGGGGCCTGATCTTTGGGAAGGTTTCCCAAGCTCTATTGCAATACAAGTAATAAAGGACAAAATTGTTGTCACAAGCATGAGCAGCACAGCTTACTGTTTCCCTCCTTAACAACAGTCTCTGGTGCTCACATGACTCCAGGAACTGGGGCTTGGGGAAAGTATTACAAGGACCCTGTCCAAATCCCTGGATTTTAACCACTCTAGCTCACTTTCAAGTAAGGGTGCAGCCACCTCTCTTCAGCTCTGAGCAGGCTTGTCGTGGGTCTTGCCTTGCTGGTATCAGGACAGATACCTACATTTTGCAAACTCGTTGCAATGTTACCTCATTTATTGTGGCATTTTAGAGGGCTCCCTGTCTCTCCTAGCTGACTGTATGTTACTGAGCTGAATCAACAGTGTGCCCAATCAGCACTGTAGGGATCTGCATCTTTAAGAGCCTGCCAGAATAGGTAGCTGCTGTGCAGCAGTTCGCTTTACACAGCACTGATCCCTTACAAGACAGACACTGAACAGAGCTGTGTCCCTGGCTTAAGTGGGTTACTGAACACCTCAAGAAGCTGTAGACTGGCAGTCCACAAGTGAAGCTATTTATCACTTTTAAATAGGGGTTTCTTTCCAGGGAAGGAAGGTAGGGGCCTGAGGAGAGAGAGGAGATCCCTGATGTGCTCTGTGGCTGTGCGCCCATCTCTGTGTCTCATCCTGACAACCCTTGCCCACTGTAAATAGCCCTTACTTGTGTTCTTCAGTCTCAGTGAAGTCAATGGGCCTGCTCATTTGATTAATGGTTGGTGGTTCTTCTGTAACACACTGGCAGAGCATGTCAGGTTCCTTAGATGAAGAGTGGTGGAGACTAGGGAAGTATTATTACTGCCTTCTCCATGGTCAGACTTTCCAGACAGTTCAGCATTTTATAAATGAAAACATATGTGGGGAGACAGTGCAAGGTAATAAATAATAAGCTAAAAGTGAGAAGATGCTGACCTCTTGCGGGCATTTCTTCACATTACAAGTGAAGGCCATTTGTCCTTTGGTTGCAGATGCATCTTCTGGCGCCCCTGTTCAGTGCATTTTGAGTGTTCACAAATACTACCGGCCCAACAGATGTTTCCACTTACAAAATGCTGAGCTGTCTGGAAAGTCTGATCAAAGAGAAGGCAGCGATACTGCTTCTCTGGTCTCCACCACTCTTCATTAGAGGAATCAGACGTGCTCCGCCAACGTCTTAGAGAAGAACCACCAGCCATCATGAACTGCTACCTTTGTTTGCCAACTCTGCAGAAAGGCCAAGCCTTGAATGTGTTTCCAGTTCACCAGTTAGAAGAGATCCCTCCAAGCCAGGGTTCAACTGCTCTGGCAGATCAGCATGGAGCGAAGCTTGTAATGCTGCTACATGTACTATTTGTTCTACAGCTGAAGAGCCGGTGTCACTTTTCAGGAGTCTAGAGATGAAGCCGCATTCCCTGAACAATGTCTCCTGCAGCCAGGATTGTTATTCCACATCTTTCACTAGCGGTGAAGACACTAAGGGCTTGCCTACGTGCACATTTGTGTGCAAACTTACCTGGCTTGAATTTGCAACTTTTTGTTTTGGTGCAGGTCCAAATGAAGACATTAATTTAAGTATCAAATCATCTTGTTTTGATTTTGTTTAGATCTTTAAAACTGAACACATGCAAAGCAGGACAATTTTACTCCAAAAATATAGATGGACTCCAAAGTAATTAGGTGTCTATTCAAATTGACAGCAGAGCAAGTTTACATAAAAAGCACTCCTAAGAAAGCATTAAATTATAACAGCACCCTCCCCTCCAAGTGTCTTGATAGTTTCCAAATTATTTCAGAGAATTAATTAATAAAAAAGGGCCTGAAAAAGAATTCCCACTTACCAATCAGATTCTGCTTTACTTCCTCTCCTGAAGCTGAGATTAAATTACAGAGCAGCGAGGCATGATCAGGCTGCTGAGGTGCAAATACTAATTAGGAGAAGAAAAAATTAAAGCTATTCATTTCCTTTTCAAAATGGCATGTCTACTAATTCATTAAAACATATCTGTTAAACCCATTATCAGATATTTAGGTCAGATAGCGAGTTTAGTGCTGGTGGCATATGCTGGCTTGACAGCAGTATCATCTGTCATATAGAGGAGAGTGTAGAAAACTTGTCATTTCAGAAAAAGGCAGGATGAGTGTTTCAATACTGCCTCAGCAAACACCTGGCACAATCCCCTCAAAA
>JAGPOW010001890.1:96886-110106 GCA_030014935.1 Caiman crocodilus | reverse complement strand
GTGTGAAGAGGGCTGATCCCCTACTGACGCTGCTGTGCCAGAAGAAGCCCCTTATGTGGACAGTAGCTATATTATCAAACTGCTTTTACCAGTCAGGACAGCTTGCCGGGAAGCTTCTATGACTCTGATGCAGAGCACAGCGTTGCCAGTGTCAGTGCATTCACACCAGGAACATGGTGTCAGTAGATCGCATCAGTATCATGTATTCCATTAAAAAATACATAGCCTCAGGATGCTGTTCACTTGCTGAAACTCAGTGGGAACAATGCGCGTTGTGTGTGTCGTCCAATGGGATCCAGGTCCAAGATTGGGGTTCCTAGGTACAATTCCAATTCAGAAACATAATACATAATAATTATGTCTCTGACACTGATGCTTCCCAGAGAGGCAGCTCTGGGAAGACTCTGATTTCACTTCAGCAGCTGTGGCGATCTCTGATGTGGAAAGAGGTGGAGCATGAGGGGTGTAAATATGGAACTGGTGGAGCAATTCTGTGCAAGCCCTATCTAACCTCCTCCCAGCACTGAGGATATGAAAATGGCATCTCTAAGGGCTCAAACAGAGATATAGCAGGAAATCTAAGATCTAGTCCTAAGCTGTGTATTCTCCATAACTCACTTTAACAGGGCTCAGTTGTCTCTGTTAAATCAATAACACTTAACCAACGCTGTGATGCCAAGTAACCAGGTAGATCTTCTACCCAGATTTGGTTCCATATATACAGGCTGGATAAGCGCCAAACTTTCCCTCTTAAGGTGTGGCTTTATTGCTAACAAACTTGGCTGTTTCCCAGCAAACTCTTATTGTTTCTATTTCCTACTTATCCCCCCTTTGGAGAAATAGGATAATAGAGCAGGGACATGGAAAAGCTCCTATAAGCAAAGAGTTGTACACTTGCCAGGTTGCAGGGAACTGTTGGCCTAAGGACTTTTATGGCACTCCCCTGAGGACCCCTGCAACGTAGTGCAGAGCTGGAGTCTCTTCTGGTTGTGGATGTTTTCTCTAGAAACTGTCTAAAAAGCAGGGCTTTAATTTAAAATAAAGCATCAAGAACATCAGGAGGAAAGATCTGTCAACACCTTGGCCAACAATGTAAAGGGGAAGAAGAAAAGGAGCAGGTATGAATGTAGAGTAAGAGGGGAATGAATGAGAAGTAAAAGCAAAGGAAGGGAGATGGCGGGTGAGAGAGAACTGGAATAGCTGTTCTTGGACTAACTTGTACACCCTGGGTATGAGTTTGCATATTGCTCAAGAGTTGGGTCACACCCTTGTCTCATATGAATCACCAGGATATCTTCTGGCCTGGGATCAGTTCAGACAATTTCCGAAGAAGATTCTCTTGAACGGTTGAGGAAAGGACAGAGCACTGGTCCCTATTTTGTTTTCTTCCACCTCAAAGCAAAAGTGGGTATCTTCACAGTTACAGCAAGCATATATGCAAGCAGAATTCAACCCTCTGCACTTTTCCCGCATTCTGGAAACTTTGCACCTAGTCTTGCAAAAGAGTGAGCACCCTCTCTTTACATTGCACATCCAAAGGTTTATCCCAATGACAATGACCTAACGGTGAGAAGTCTGGCCCTCCTGCAGTTGGCATTTTTTGTTACCTCTGGCTTCTGTAAGGTCAAGATTTACCTGAATACAACACGTTTTCATCTCATCCTCTCTCTACGTTGTGGCCATGGTAGAACTCGACCAGAGGCCCAGCTGCTGCAAGCAATGGGACTGCCAGAATGGAAGAGGAAAAGGGGAAAAGTTTGCATTGTACCTTAGACCCTTGTCTGGTTTGGTCATGTTGTGTAACCACTGTTTGCATATGGCTTCCTCCTCACCCTTTCTTCATTCAAATGAAAGAGCAGAGCACCCTGCTTTTTCAACACTCCAAGAATAGCACAGGAGCGCAGCCTCAGTTGGAAAAAAAAGACTGGAGCCTTGACTGCAATTGAAACTATAATAAGGCAGCTGCACAGACATGCCTATTGAAGCACAGCTTGCATTTACTCTGGCTGCCAGTTTTAGGTCAGGGTGGCTTCCAGCAAGAGGGTGGTCTGTGTGATTTGGAAGAGAAACTAGGTGTGTCTGTGTGTGCTGGAAACAGGAACCTGAGAAGAGGGATTTACAGGGGAGTTGTAGCAGATGTGTCTTCTGTCCTAAAATAGGTGTACTTTTCTTTCCTGCAGTTTCGTTAATCCACGTTAGCTATCCCAAAAATAAACACACACCGAAGACATGATCTTTTAATTTTACTGCAAGGTAAAATCTATTACCTATCTGGGATGATCTCTAGATAAATTACCGCATGATGAAACTGCCTTAGCTTGTCTATGAAGTATTTTAGAGTAGGATAACTCACCCACCCCTTAGGGAAAAAACACACTGTTTTTTAGCAGTGAAGACAAGTCCGTAGGGCCAGAAAAAAACTCTGCAAAAATACAGAAGCTGCAGATCGGGACATAAAGGGAATGCCAGGATACAGTGAAATATAGGAAAAGTGCTAACAAGCCACAGGGCAATAAAGAACTTTTTGCCCTGAGGGATTTCATACACTTGTGTGTTGTGCAAGGGGAAGCACTGTACAAATAAAGACAGCTTTGGCACTGTACCAATACAAGTAGCTGCCTTGCTTGATGCCTGTTTCCACTGTGACATTGGTAGGCACCTGTTAGGGACCCTGTCCCCTCAAAAATTGTCCTTGCCACAGGGATCTTAGTTGATGGCAAGGACAGACAGGCAGCCAGCCAGCCAAATGGGCAGATCCCAATTTTAGGAGGTTGTGTGGAGCCGCAGGTGCCAGACTGAGCCTTTCCAGTCAGTTAAGCCCTGCTGTGTGTGCAGGTGAGGGGGATGCACCCTGGGGCCTCTCTTGCCACTCTGGAGCTGTAAACCTCAGGCCCCCGCTACACATTACATACATTATGCAAGCAAGGGTTTTTGAGCAGATGTATTTTTTTTATTAGACCCAGTACATAATCAAAAATAACAAAATAGTGATAAAAGATGTCACATCTACTAAAAAAACCCCAACCCTTGCCTATCTAACATCCTTAGATCAACACAGCTACACCCAAAACCCCAGCATAACAGTATGCACTTCACTGGTGAACCCCGCAATAAATTCAGACCAGCGACATGTGCCAAGTGATTATCCGGGGACAGAAATGACCCTCCCACTATAGAGCCAACCTGCTCCAAAGTTAGCCCTTGAAAAAGCGAAACACCTCCAGCTTGTCCTTTTATCCCAAGCTGGAGAGGTTCAATCTCAAAGAACCCATGGGGCAGAATCCAGCAACGACGCTCTCATCCCTGATCATCCTCCCATGTCCCTTCCCCACCCCCCCAAAAAAAATATTTATTTCTATATCTGAAGCAGATGTGCTCACACATCTGGACGCTCCACTATAGCTTAATCTGCGGCTAAGCACAGCCCCTTTTTCTTCCAGGAGCTGAGCGCAGTTCTGCGGTGCCAGCTGGCAAAGGACCAGCTACCCTCCCTGCCCCGGAAGGAGGGAGGCAGGGAGACGCGGTTCCCCGGCGTCAGCAGAGACTGGACGACTGCAAACTCCCCACCCCGAGACGGGGCGGGTCCAGCTCTTGCAGGATCCGCAGGGCAGCGCTCTCGCGACCCAGCCGGGAGCGGGACCCTGCAGGTGAGAGGCCCGCGGGGCGGGCTGGGGGAGCCCGGCTTGGCACCGGGGCCCGGGGGCGGGGAGGGGGTGCACGGGCTGGCCGCCTTGCTCTGAAAGCGCAGGGTAGAGGTGCCACCCTGCCAGCATGGCAGCGGGAGCTGTCACTGCTCACAAACGGTGCCAGAGGCAAGGATTTCTCTGGGCAGTGCTCCTGAACTAGTGGATGTTAGGACCCGAGCTGGATGCAGGCACGGGTGAGACAGAAAGGGGTCCTGAAAGTGGAAATTTTCCAATGATTATTATCATTATCTTCATCATCATCTCTGCCAATACTAAAAGTTCATCCGGGGCCACCAGGAGTCTAGGTTCGGTGCTGCGTGGGAATAGGTCACCGTAACCATGTTTTGCAGAGGCAGGGCGGTGGGTGCTGTGGTTCCGCAAGCAGATGTAAAAGGCTCGTGAACAAACTTTAAAAATGGATTCTCCCTTAAAGGAGAAAAACACGGGAAACCATGGTTTCAGGCCCGCCGTGCACCACACCCACACCACCTACTCTGTATGCTGTGGGGCTGAGGCCTAAAGGTGGGGGCAGTGGGTCAGGAGTGAGGGGCACTGAGTCGGGACTGACCACGGTTTACAAATGGGTCCTGGTCTGAAATATGTTGAGAACCACTGGATTAGATGACCTCTGGAGGTCTCTTCCAGCCTGACTTCTCTAGGATTCTCCATAACAGTCCAGTATGTGGTTAAATCTGCTGGGAGGTGTGCAGTCTGATGTGTTATCACTGCTTGTTTTCTCCATGGTGGCAGGAGTGTGGTTAGAGGTGGCGGTGAGTCCAATACAACATACTGCCCTGAGGAATCCTTGCCTCGCATCACGTTAATACCAAGCGGATGCCCTTCGTACTTTGCTATACACTAAACTGCAGGAGGGCATCCAGATGAACATGCACATCTGCTTCGCATCTCAAGTGAGGCTGTTCATGGGGCAATGGAGATAATTAGGGATGAGAGTATTGGTGGGATTGTGCCCTAGGGTTTCTGTGATGGCACAGGTGTTGCCTGTGGTGATTGCTGCCTTTTGACTTGTTGTAATGTGTATATCTTTAATGAAGGTGCAATCATAACAGCTCAGGCTTGGGTAGACAAAATTGGGTAGTGGGGAGCTGCTGCCACAAAAAGGGGGTTGAATTTTATGCCCATGTGACTTGGATTTAATACCAGGCCTTAAAATTGATAATTGGTAATGCAGAAAAAAAATTATTGATATGGCTTCTCTTAAATAGGTCTCCTCACTGACTTAAATCCTCACCCCCTAATTAACAGCAGCATAAAGGGAATGGCAGTACCACTTGCCCTGAATCTTGTGGGCTTGTGTCTTTCTTGTATTCTTTGTTTGCTGTGCTGTTTCTTTTGTTTGAGGCTTTTCCCCTTTCCTTCCTCCCTCCCCTTGTTTATGTAAATAAAGTTCTCCTTCACTATTTCCACTGACCTATTCAAACACCAGCCTCAGTGTTACTCCTGTCAACAAACAGCCTGGGCAGTGGGATAAAGTCAGAAAAACCTCAGGTTTTAAAAGGGATTATTAGTCCAACCTAGGCTGTACATTTGCATGTTTTAGTTCTACCAAACCTACCATCAATTGAATGTTTCGTGATTTTTAAGCCAATATTTTCTACATGAAATAACTGCCATTCAAGAACTGAAAATGAAAATGAATTTGGCTTTGTTAAAGAGAAACTCATATAACCAAAGAGAAAATTGCAAGTGAAATCAAGCGGCGAAGACATTGAAACGGATGTTAAAGGGCTGAGTGCCCACTGCTTTGCAACAGGAAAAGCCAGGTGTATCGATGCAAAGCAGGTGTGAGTGTCAATAAAGCAATGGTATCTATGCCCATTCTACATGAATTGGATAAGATGCAGGACAATAGAGGATCAGACTCCAGATCACAAAATAGTGTAAGCAAAGTTAGTATGACAATTTAGGAGCTTGGCTTCAAGCAAGTTTTTAAGTAACTTACTGAACTGGAGCCTCAGTTCCAGCAGCAGTACAAAGAAAGCAAGATTTTTAACTAGGCCCCTTCTGTAACAGAATTAATTTCCTTACCATCTAAATAGTCTGATAATTTCCATCCTTTTACATCTTCCTGATCATTGGCCTGTCCCATTTCAGATTTTTGGGCACACTGTGTTAGGGAAGGAATAAAACAGTCTTTGTCTCTTTTGTTCTACATACAATAAGGAACTTGACTGATGGGAACGCCAACACTGTGGCCACGAGTGCAACCAAAATGTTTTCCCTGAGCCTGAGAAAGAGCGTGTGAACCTGAAAGCTTGGCTTGTTTGTTTGTTTGTGGGTTTCTTTATTTTTCTGCAGTTTCTTAGTTGGTTTAATAAAATTAACATCTCTGAACCAAGAGTTCTAGAGATTTTTGCATCTCAAACTATTTATACACAATGCCTGAAGAAGGGTGTTTGTGCTCAAAGCTTGGAAAGAACTTTTTCCCAACTATTTAGGTTGTTTCACAAAAGGTATAGCATCTACCCAAAGAACCTTGCCTGCCTAGACACAAGAAATACACTTGTAAAAGCCACATGGGAAGTTCAGCTACCCCAGAACAGCATAACTATACAGCATGGATGGCCTTGTCACAGTCATGTGAAATGACTCAGGGTAACAATCCTACTTTTCCTAAGCAGGCCAGTTAGCTTTCTGAACTGCTAAGTCTCTAGCTGCTGGCCAGAGTAGTAACTAAGGGTTGGTTGACGTTGCCATGCCTTTTGGAGTGCTTTGTAACTCCAATTTTAGAAAGTACAGATTCATGTTTTGGGAGGGGGGACCCGCTCCCCAAGACTTGACTGTTTGCTTAAAACTAAACTCCAGTTGATGATGCTTTTATAATCCCTCTCTGTATATAAGGAATGGAGAGAATATGGTAGATTACTAGTCCTGCAAGCAAGATCATCATTAGTTTGGCATTTTATTTTGCTCCACACTGAGACCCCAGCTCTCAGAAGAAATGAACATTCACTGTAAGATTCAGTTCTGTTTCTTTAATTTTGGTTTGTTCTCTCAAGTGCTGGCTGGGTGTTACACTAGTCTCCTATTCACTGATTGTGTTACAACAGTGGCAGAGACCCCTGTCATGGCCTATGCACCTGTTCTGTTGGATTCTGTACTAACATGGGACAAAAACACATTTCCTGCCCCATAGAGCTCTTTAGGGAGAACTAATGAGGCAGCAATTACTGGCACCCAGACTTAGCTCCCTTGGATAAGGGAGGTAAGCACCAACTTCCAGATAAAATGTCCAGCTCCCTGCAGCTCATTTGAAAATCACAGTCTTTACATTCGTGGGAAATGAGCAGATGTACAGAATAGCTCATTCAGATTTTTGAAGTCTTGGATGTTTGTAAATGCCAAAGAGTTGTAAACATTACTGTAATTTTTAACCCTCTCTTGAACAGTCACGAGAGCTGTTTGTCTGGCACTACTCACACTCTAGCAGCTACCTCGACAACTAACATGATCTATTCTAGCAGGAATGTTGTTGGACTGCCACGTAACCCTGCCTCAAAGAAATGAAGTGGTTCCATTATCTCTTTACTGTGTCAGGTGGTACCAGCCCCCTTCATGTACAGTACATGTGGAAGCAGAGTTGGGGAACTCTGTTAATTATTTTCCAGGACACTTCCTTGTTTTGTACTTTCCTGTTTCTTTTTATTGCAGGTAACCTTCGGCTTGGGTGTCCTGACATTTAAATATTAACCAGCTTCTATAGCAATGGTGAGTGCATTTGCTCTCTGGTACCATGTGGTGCCAGCTTAGTTCAGTGCCTGCATCGATCAGATCAGTGGAGATAGAGTAATGATATTTACTTAGATTAACAGAGCAGGAAGTTACTGGCCACCCTGGTAGTGGGCTCATCTCTGGTTTATTTTCTTATCGCGGAATAAGGATTATCCCTAGACCAATGATTTAAAAGGGGAAGGGGAAAATTGCTACAAAGATAAGTTAGGGAATGCACAGGTCACTAGGTATTTCATGTGTGTATTCTGCATGTGTGTATGCTCTTAGTACATTGTGGCTGGCAGCTTAGTCCCCCCCGACCTGTTCCTATATGTATTATTAAAAGGCTCAGCATGTGGCTGAGTCTAAGTTACTGAGGAGTTTTGTTGTTGACCTCAAAGGGAAGCCGGTCCTTAGATGAGACTGGGTGCTCCAGGAAACGCAGCACTGGAGAGAAGTCACAAGAAACTGGCTCTAATCTCTAGTCTGCTATTAATTAGTGGAGTCATTGGGGTTCCTAAAATTCTGCATGCCTCAGTTTCCCCTTTGTTTAAGGACAGTCTATAAGCACCATTATACAAGTGCCATAGAATAGCTTACTACTGGGGAAAGTGCTTCAGTCACCATTGCACAGAAAACTACAGCTGCCAGAAGCAGCAGCAACCACAACTGGACTTTACACAAGTGCCAGACTGCCAGCTCAGAAACTGAATTCCCTTCCTGAATCATGGAACAAGCACAGTCCAGGTTGCAACAGGGCATATTTCTCCGTCTTAGCCAGGCTATGTGGCTTAATCCTCACCTGGAAGGGAAGCCTCTTGTAGGGGTGAGTGTCCCTTATGGAAGGGGGTAAGGGTTTGGGGGCTGTGGCACAATGAAAACTCATCTCTGCTGTCCCTCTGTGTGGATGAACAGCATCTTTTGTCAGCACAATCAAAATGTAAAATTAACTAAGTGTCATGGCTGGGTTTCACCACCATCACCTCTCCAGGGAAATCTATTTAACTTGATTTATTTTTTTTCCTCTCAGTATTTTCCCTTATTTTTTTCCTTCAGTAACTGCTATTTTCTGTTTTCAGGCTGGATCCCAGGGCACAATCAAAGCAACCACCTACTTCAACGCAGAGGAAGATTCACAGAAACTGAGGAAGGCCATGAAGGGACTTGGTGAGCGTTTTCTTTTCCCAGATGCTTCTAACCATCTTGTTTTTTAAAACACCAGGCTGCTGCACAGCTATAGTTCCCTAGCCCAGACATGTAACTACCTGCAGTTCTATGCTGACTGTAGTCACAGGGTAGGGATCACTTCGCTCACAAAATGCACCTTCTCCTGGAGTGGAACATGAAAGCTGGTAGGTAGGTATAACTCAGGAAGGCGGAAGATAGATTACACTCCAGAGGGAATGACAGGGAGGAATGTATAGAGGCCAAATATAATGCCAGGGCTGGGAGAGGGCAGTACCATTAGCATAGCTCCAGGAAGTATACTTTTTGGATATTTACTCACCTGGGGCCTGCCTGTCAGCCTAAATATTTACTTACGGTTCCCATTACTGTAACATCTATTTTTTTTGCAAACTAGTAGAACAGATAACCTTATTGTATGTTTTTACTAAAAATAATGATTTGCATAAACGTTATTTAATTTTCCATATATTATTTTCATTGTTCATTTCATTATACTTTTTCGGCAAAAGCTGTAAATAAACTACTACTACTACCACTATAGCACCTTTGGGCATTTATACACACAATCTGGGAGTGGGGGAGGGTGGGCAGGCACTTTAATTAGAGTGGCTCTTGGAGCGGCTCTAATTAAAAGTGCCTGGAGCATCTCATGTATCAGCATCCCCATACTTCAAAATGGCAGCAGGGGCGCTTGAACTAAACCTTGAATGAGCTTTAGTTAAAATGCCCCTGCCACCATTTTGAAGTGCAGGGATGCTGATACATGAGACGTTGGAGGGCGGTAATTACCATCCTTGAAATCCAGCAGACTCGATTAATTGGGTCTGTTCCAAAGCACTGTAATTACAACACATCAGAGCAGCCTCACTGTTCATGTATAGGCGCCCTTAGTTACTCACAAACATTAATGAGCCTCTTTGCAATATCCTTGCAAAGTAAGGAAATGCCATTTAGCCATTCTGAATTGCTGTTGTAGTTCTAAAAGGTGGGGAACTGGGGTGCAGAGAGCAATCGAGTGACTGGTCCAGTGTTGCACAGGAAATCTATGGCAGGGCTGGGAACTGACCTGAACTCTAGGTCCAGCTTTTTGTTTGCTCCTAAAATAGTTCTTTCTGCACCCTGAGGGGATGCTAGCTCAAGACAGTACTTTAACAGTGCCACTTTCTTCATCTTGTACACATTTCATGGAGATTTTCCATCCCTGGGAGGACTCTGCTTCCATCACAGTTAATCTTAACCACTGGTAGCACAGCTGGAGGTCATGATAAAATCCATTTTTAAGGAGAGATGCTGAAGATTTTAAGGCCAGTGTACCTCTAAGCTAGTGGTGAGTGAGACACAGGCCATGTCGTCATAATGGGTTTAAATTCAGTTCCCCAGGCATATGGATAAGTAGGCTTTAGAAAGATAAAACATGTTTTTTATCAGATTGGGAACAGAGTGGCCTGCTTCAGTGTTCCTATTTGCTTTGCATCCTAAAAGTCTAGCACTGGCTTGCTGGTTTTCCCTCCTCAGGTACAGATGAAGATACCATCATTGATATTTTGAGCCATAGGAGCTGTTCCCAGCGCCAGCAAATTTTAATCACCTACAAATCTACGATTGGCAGGGTAGGTGATGTCTGGTTTTAATTGCGACTGGCATCGGATTGATGTTGGTGATACCTGGGTTATACAACGGAAGTGGGATATTAGTGATGCTCTATTCTTTAAGGGGGTGGCAAGTGCAGGCTTTTTCTGGCTTTGGCATGAAACTTAGTGTAATTTGTGTTCACTGCAGCACAGCTGCTCCTCCAAGAACCATTGTAAGGTGTCTAGTGCCATTGTGATCATCCTCCAAAATACAACAGAAATCTGGCTGAACAATCTTCCTGAACACTTATTCTCTTCTTATGATGGCCCTTTGGCATTTCTTGACAGTATGATTGTAAGACCAACCAGAGATCATGCTGCAAATGACCTTTGCTGTGACACTTAGCCCATCTGGTTCCTGAAATTCTGTAGTGACCAAGTTGCCTCCAGCTTTTCATGCAGCGTAACTAAGTTATAATTCTCTTCTGTCCTTGCTTGTTGCCTGTCTTGCCTAAGTCAAATCTGTGTAGCAATAAGGGTTTAGTTCATTGTCCAAGTTCACTGACCACTAGAGCAACTGAAAGAGATTGATGATGGTAACAGATTCCAGTTCAGGTTTTGAAGGCCAAATTCTCAAGTACCTATTAATTTTGCCTGGCTTCTTTTGATGCCACATTGGCTTCTTTCCAAGGCGCTGAGCAGTTAGCAAACACAAAACTGAGCCAGAAAGTTCACATGCACAGGTTAGCATGTGAATGACTGAGCTGTTGAAATCTGGGGTGGGGGGGAAACCAACCCAGCTTCTCTGATGGTGGAGTGCAAGGACCATATAGAAACAGGGTGCCCTGGAATCATCCAAGTTGGGATTTTGCCAGGAAGGCTGTGCAATATTTGTGGGCTTTTTACTCTTATGGACCTTCCTTTTCCCTCATGTTGCTGGCTTCACAGGATTTGATTGATGACCTCAAATCTGAGCTGAGTGGGAATTTTGAGAAGGCGATAGTTGGACTGATGACCTCCACCACACTGTACGATGTGCATGAACTGAGAAGGGCCATGAAGGTTTGTCACTCCTTGCTGATATTACCAAAATGCTAGTAAAACAAACAAACAAAAAAACCCAATAAAAGATGAGACAAGTGAAAATTCCCCATCCAACTCTCCCTTCCCTGCAAAGGGATGGAGAAGGAACCCTTGTGACAGATTCTGGTTACGTCACTTAACGGGCTTCTGGAAAGCACAGCGTGATATTGAGGCAGATCAAAGCTACAGAAAGGAGCCGAATATCATTTGGCGATTTAACCTGTAATCACTTTTGCACAATGAGATCTGGCAGTAGTTCATGTTTCATGCTAACATGAATAAGGAGCTAATATTGTAACATGGTTGCATTCCAAAGCAAAGGACTTAAAAACCAGCATGTAAATACCTTCTATGCTATGGGGCTGTTTAATAGTCCTTTATCTTGCTACCATTTTGTAAAATTGGATTTAATACTGGAACAGCTATGCTGCCTATTCACAAACCATGTAGCAGCACCCTGGGGAATCCAGAGATTCTGTAGAAAAGCATCTCTTCATCTTATGAAGTGCCTGGCATGTTATTTCCATTGCACAGGAATCGAGGCAGAAAAATGAAGTGTCCTCTACAAAGAAGGGTGGTTGCCAGCACCTGGCCTCTTACGCTGGAAAGCTAATTCTCATTCCATTGCTTGAAACACTCTGTCTGTGTTTACCAGTAGACAGAAGCAACTTTCATTATTATCCTTTTTCTCTGCAATTCGGGTAGGGAGCAGGAACAGATGAAGGCTGCCTGATAGAAATTCTGGCTTCCCGTTCTAATGAGGAAATCCACCGCATTAATGATACCTACAGACATCGTAAGTACCATACACTGTGGGCTGCTATAATGGTAGTGTGTGGAGTGCAATCTCTGGTGGGGGCATGGAAGAAAGTCTGCAAAGGATCCTAACTAATGCCTGAATTCTGGAAATTGCTTTAGCACATTAAATACTATATAAATCTGTGGGATTTAAGCACATGCATAGGAGGGTTTTCCTGAAACAAAACTTTAAACACTTATCCTTATGATTTAGTTATAGAAACTGCTAGGAAAAGCCCCTCCTTTCATTCCCTATAAAGAGTTATCTGGCCAGATGTTTAACTTCTCAGTCAGCAAAGGTCTCATGCTCATAATAGCATTGGCTAAACACTGTGATACACGAAGTATGTTGATCTAAAGGTACAGGACTCCAAGAAAACTCATTTTCTTCCCTCTGAAGTTGGCTGTGCTGTTGATAAGAAACATAGAATAAGGTTCAGGTCCAAATTCCTAGGAATTTAGGTTCAGAAATTGAAGGGGAAATGCAGAATCTTAAAACTGTGGTTGTGATTCAGCAAAGATAAGAGACCCTCTTTCAGCTGAATAGTGCTTTGATGCTGGGCTTATGTGTGTTCTCTTGCCAGTATATGGAAATAGCCTTGAAGAGGACATTGCCTCAGATACATCTGGCATGTTCCAGAGAGTGTTGGTGTCTCTAGCAACAGTAAGTCCAGTGTAACAAAATGTTCTATTTTTTACTGCTGTTGCATATTCAGATATGCGCTCGCTTTGTTCCTGTGATTAAGGCTTTTTAGGTACAGAGCATGCACCAGACCTGACTGCTGCCTCTTACACAGGTCGGGAGTAGCACACCTCATGTCAGAGATACGCTAACATGAAGAAGAATCAGACTATATCAAATGGCAGTGCTGATCCTTTCCCTGCAGTTTCCTTCTCCAGCTTTCTGCTTTGCAGTGCACTCTCCTATCCTGTGTCCCCATGTTTGCAGCAGCTTCCTCAAGCATCTTGTTTTATCATCTTCAATTGCAACATCTTCCTCTGCCGATCTCTCTGTAACACCCCTCTCTGTCCCTGTATATTGCATTGGTCTGATCTGCAGCGCAGGCTTATGATCACATGATGTCCTTAAAACTACCAAGTCACTGCAGCTCCCATTGACATCAAGAGGAGATACAAAAGAAAAAAAAGACCAAAAAAAAAA
>JAGPOW010001890.1:86667-96786 GCA_030014935.1 Caiman crocodilus | reverse complement strand
AAAAAAAAAATCAAAAACCAAACTGTCTCTAGTGGGTTATGGAATAGAGAAGATCCCACACAACTTACTGATTCATTTGATGCACTGGCTGGGGAAATTTTCAGCTAATTGCACAATTTCACAATGATTTCACACTTAATTTATACAACACAATTTTATTTTAAGAAATACCATAAACATCAAAAACACAATAACTATATATATAAGGAATAATACTCTAAATGCACTTCTTTAAAACAATTACAACTAACTATATAATTTGAACGAGAAAAGTTATCACAATGTTATACTTACAATCCTAGAATTCCGAGAAGCCAAACACCTAGATATGGTTTCATTCCTCAGTAGTACGGTTCAATGGGCTGGCCTCAATACTGATAGGACTAAGTCCTCTTCCTTCGGTCCCACTTAGGCGCTCTGCGGCTTCAGCGTGAACTAAGAGATTCATGTTCATGGAGTAGGTAGTTCAGGTGATCAGTCTGATCCTGCCTACACTTGTGATTCTTCCTCCGTTGTTCTGCAAGTGAGGTTACCTCCAAATTGGGACTGTAGGTTTTTATTGCGTGAGTTGCCGTCTTGGGCCCCTCCTACCCAAACCTGTCAGTACACCCAAATTTGGACTTGGATCTTACTCAACAGGTTTTTTGCTAGGTGATCCGTTTGCCTTCCGCAATGGAATTTGTCTGCTGACTATTTAGTTTATCTTAAATTTTGCTTTAGAAGATTTTCTATACCACTGTGGTGACCTTCCCTTTCAAAAGGCTCCTAGGGTTTTGATCTCTGGGAATGCTTGCTTAAAGGTCGTTTTTCTGGTCCTTAGGATAGCTTGTTAAAGGCTTCTAGAGATAAGATTGAAGAGCCAAGACTTGCCCAGTTTGTTGTAAGGCCAGGTAAAACAATGAACCTAGATAAGAAGATGAACCTCACCCTTTTGTCTACACTGGCTAATGGGCAGCTTTTACAAGCATTCAAACTATTACATTAAATATGACACAAACCATTTTGTAATACTCCAGAGCCCCTTCTCCTCACCGACAACTAACATAGTGCATAATTACAACTGCTTTTCAATTGCTTTTCACTGAGATATTGGTTGGTTATTGGATCGGCATTGATAAAAAGAGAAATGATGTTATCAGTTTTGTTTGGTTATGCAGCTGATAATTACAGCTGCATGCCTGGAGCACTCTGGCAAGTGTAGTCTAGTCCCCCTGCCCTACTGCTGGCCCAAGTGCACAACAGACTACAGGTCCTGGTGAGCAGTGGGAGGGGGCACCAGGGACTGGTCACAGGGTGCCGCACTAGAGTCTGCACCGTCTACCCAGGATGGCAACACGGACTGTGTGGGAGTAGGGCTGTGGGTGAGTGTCCCGTGTGTGGGAATAAGGTGGTCACCCCCTTCCTCATTGAAGGCCAGTGCAAGCAGAAAGGTGCATGTGTGTGTGCGAGTGTATGCATGCATACACTAAATATTGGTTATTGGATCAGCATTGGCCAATATGGTTGGTTAATCATTAGCTATCATTATTGGCCAAGAAAATCTTTATCATTGCACCTCTACTTTTCAAATAGATCTCCATTACGTACTTTCAGTTGCTTCTTTTTAACAGGAAGCGTGCTGGATTCCTTTCCACTAGTCGCTTGCTAAGCTTGAATCTAATACACGCCACTTGTGTTTCTATAGGGAAACAGGGATGAGGGACACTATGTGGATGAAGGCCTTGCTCAGCAAGATGCACAGGTCAGTAGCTCTTTATATCCTTTGAAAGTAATCTGCCTCACATCACAGGAAGTATTTGAAAAAGCTCCTGGACTCTTTACCAATTGCATTTTTAGGGAGTGTCACAATACTGCCACCCCAGAGATGGCTGTGATGTCCCTAGGGCAGTGACCATCCAAACTCTGCCCTATGGGCACCTACTAATCTGTCCTGCCATGTCTTGCTGTCATAAATGATGGATAGGGAGGCTGCCCTCAAGTTCCTGCTCAGTCACAGTACTGAAGGTCTCCCTGAAACCCTGTAGGTTGCTCATCCCTTGCCCCCGCCTGTCGCGGCATCTCTCTGGCGCTGGGATCTACTCACCCTCCGACCTGTTGTGGTGCCCCCTCTCTCTGGCACTGAGGTCTGCTTCCCCTCCCCACCCATCGTGGTGCCCCCTCTCCGGCACTGGGGTCTGCTTACCCCCCGACCCGCCACAGTGCCCCCTCTCTCTGGCACTGGGGTCTGTTCGTGCCCCCCCATATGTTAGGGATAAATCCAGATCCTGCCATGCTCAGGTGTTTTGAAAAGTGCAAAGTCAGCCTTTGTGGCTGTTAAATTTATTTTGGTTTCCAGATGTAGCCTCACTTTACATTCCTGATTCTTTCTAGTGCCTCTATGAAGCAGGGGAGAAGAGATGGGGGACAGATGAGACTCAATTCCTGTCTATCCTCTGTACAAGAAACAGGACTCACCTACTAAGAGGTAAGATGCTTAGTACTTTCCAGGTTTCTTTTCACACGCGTTATTTTTAGATATGCAGAAGTGTTTCCTTAAAGCCCTCATGCATTATAGATTCTCATCTCAGTTTTTTCTACTTCCGAACATAGTAACTCAAAAATTAACTTGAATTCTTCTGAGTGTAAAGGCAGCTCTTGCTAGCAGATCTTTGGTGCTCAGTACATTGTGTTGCACAAAATAATCTTGGTCAGTATTTTTCCCTGCATTAGCGTGTGCATTAGTGTGTCTCTTTTTTCTTCCTCCAGTTTTTGATGAATACAGAAGGATATCCAATAAGGATATTACAGAGAGCATTAAATCTGAGATGTCTGGTGATTTTGAAGATGCCCTATTAGCTGTGGGTGAGTGTCCTGGCTCTAGATTTAGGATTTTTTGAGTACTCCATACATTACCAGGGGAGTAGCATGGTGAATGACAGCTTCTGACACCTGTGTTAGAAGCTAGGGATTAAAGTTTGGCTTATTTAATAACCATAAGGAAACCCTGAAGGAGAGAAAGGAGAGGCTGACAAAGCTTGTGGGAGGAAAGGACAGACGGAGGCACAGAAGGAATCCTGGATGTACACATTACACTCTGTCTAGGCATCTTGTCTAAAGCAAAAGTATTTATCTTGAAACATAGGTTTCGTGAGATGTGCGTCCCTGGATAAAGGTGATAGAAATTCTGCTTCCATCCACTCTTTCACAGGTTACTTTTGCTAAAGGGGCTGACACTTATAATAAAGTATAATTACAGTCATTAAAACACTCACTGAACTGTAATGGGTGAGGAGACTCCAGTTCAGTATGGAGGTGTATATGTTTTAGCCACATTATTGCTCACAAATTTACTGACAGACCTTTGCACTTCTCAAAAGCTTCTGACACATCTAACTGTGGGATAGGAGCCTTAGCCTGTCATTTGGTCATTTACTCTGCCTCCAAACTTTTAATATAGAAAATCTTCCCCTTCCAATTTCTGCTCAACTGAATTCTCTTCTCTTTTCTTTACAGTAAATTGCACAAGGAATAGATCTGCATACTTTGCTGAAAGATTATATAAATCCATGAAGGTAAATGGCTTTTGAATATGTGGCATTTTGGGGGGGAATTTAGGGAAGCACCTAATTCAACAGCAGAACTGTATGCTGCCAGGTTGGGCGTGGAGGGAGAAATGTGGAAGTATAGGGACAGCCTGACTTATTTAATTGAAGCTCTTTTTCCAGGATATTATGCAATAAACTGGCATTTTTTGGTTACATGCTCTTGATAGGGAGCTGTCATACTGCAAAATGATTGGATTAATCCAGAAAAATGCTCCCTTGTTAAAACCAATATTGACTTATCCATAATGTTCACTATCCATACGTGTATTACCTTTTCTTTAAGGGCTTGGGGACAAACGATGACACACTCATTCGAGTGATGGTGTCCCGCTGTGAGATAGACATGGTGCCCATCAGGAATGAATTCAAGAGGATGTATGGGAAATCTCTCTACTCCTTCATTAAGGTAAGCTTTTCCTTGCTAGAATCCAAGGCTGGAATTTGCAGAGTAGCCTAAGGGAGAGAGGTGCCTAAATCTGTTAGGCTCCACTGCAAGAGTGCAGCTGAGTCTAAACATATGAGCAAAATTACCTGAAACTGCACGGGATGGCATTAGTTTATTGGTAGGCTGCCCAGGCCTTATGTTGTTTTTAATTAATTTTACATAGATGTACAATTATTTATGTATAAAATTTATGCATAAAAAGATGGTAATGTAGCTCCCCAGAATGTGATTCTCTTCATCTTACACTTTTTTTCTCACTCTTACAACAAAAATCACCTTGCTAATCAAAATATCTTCCTTAATCATATTATCTTTGATGTGGTTAGTTCAGCAAAATCACTCATTTTCCCTTCAGTGTTTTAAGACGGCCTAAAATAATTATATATATTGCACAGTTAGCTCAGATACTTTGCACCCAGGTTGTAGTGCTTGCATACCCTAGCCAGAGAGTAAGCATTCCTATAGCAAGGCCCTACCCACACACACACGTGTCCTTCATCCACTGTCATGCATCTGGGAATCTACGCCTTTTGTGATCAGATAGTTTAGAAGTCTTTTCTAGTCCATTGCAGCAGAGCTTCTCTTTTCTTCAGAGAACTGAGAAAAAGGCATTGGAGGACTCTACATTGCTGTGCCTAACCTTGCATCCTCCGTGCATGGTCTGTTAGATGCAGCCCATGTCTAAGAATGGTGTTTGCTTTAACCCTTGCCCTTAGCCTAGCTATCAGTTATGGCTTCAAAGGACAAACGCCAGTGCCTGCATGGTAGGAGACTTGAGCAAGGCTAACGCATACATATTAAGAGTATGAAAAGACCAATTAAAAAAAAAACAAACCTTAAATAATAATAATAATAATAATAACAACAACATGACTTCTCTTTCAGGGAGACACTTCAGGAGACTACAGAAAAGTTCTACTCAATCTCTGCGGTGGGGAAGACTAAGTCATGTACAGCTGATTAGGCTGGTGGGGAGGAAGAATACTACAGAGCTCTTTCTTTCAAATAGCTTTAGGTTATTATTAGGTAGGCCAGCTGGTGCTAATTCAGGTTGTCTTTTATGATAAGCTTCTATTACTTTGATTATGCAGTGGCTCTCTAATTGTGCTACTGAAGCCAGTTTTGCCCTGGACACCCTAACAACGTCATCTGCCTCAGTTAGGTCTTTCCAAACCTATTGGATTTATGTGATGTTTGGAGAAGTAAATATTTTCCAGAGTCTCAGACTTTTATTTTACAGTTTGAAATGTTGTCTGTGCAGCAGAAGGGTAGTTGGCTGCAAAACATGACATGCAACAACAACTTTCTTGTCTGTTAGGACACCCTTACACACTAACTTATTACCAAAGTGAGGTCTATGTTGCCTTTCACAGGAGCTGCAGGGATGTAATACAAGCCACCTTCTGTCAACTCGTGTAATCACTGTAAAACTAACAAGTTTACTTGAGACAGAGCAAAGGGAGAACTTTACCAAAGTCTTAATGGAAACTAAAGCTTTATCTATCTGCCTTCATGCCAAAAGCCTTATCTAAAAGCAAAAAATGTAATGCTTTAGCTGCACTACAATAGGGATGTAATATTTTAGTATGAGGGCACTTCTGCCTCATTGTAAGAGGAATAAAATGCATTAATACAAGGTACCATTTCACCACTATAGCTGCATTTATGGTAAGGGTTAAATTAGCATATTTGTAAAAAGTTAAGAAAATCAGCCACTTTTCACAGGCAAACTAGTAAACGACAGATTGTGTAGACTACATCTAAGATTACTGGAGTATCTCATTGGGCCCTGTGAATTATGCACTGCTGTCTTCTTCAAAACGCTTCTATTCAATGTTTTATCCACATCTTGTGTTAGAAAAACTTAATCCATTGGGTGTTTTTACTCTAAAATATCTTCTTTGTTGCCAAGTGCCTTTGCAGTAGGATAATTAAACAGGGTGTTTATATGGCAAACTATCAGTGGAGGTTAGGAATGTCTGACGTGGCTGAAATACTGGAAACTGCGTAGGCACAGCAGCAGGAAGTTCAAAATGTAGTTTTTCTCTGCTTCTCAGAGGATGCCTCTACATGAGATGCCAGAAATGCAGTGAACTATTTCTACTGTGCATTAGTGCATCACAGTGAAAGCTGAAGAATTAGTCTGCTGCACATTAGCATCACTTAGAAGATGTGTGCCGGCACTACTGCACAATAGCACCAATTACAACGCATTGAGTACCTGTTATTACTAAATTTAGGTACTAAATTTAATGCAATATAATTACAGCACATAAATGCACATGTAGATGTGCCCAGGAAGAAGACCAGTGTTGCCCTGGCTGGCCTGCTGCTGGTGTCTGGTCCAACCTATGCTACAGTACAATCCTAGCCAAGACATGGCATTGTTCTTTCAGTGGGAGAAGCAAAATGCGATCAACCGTGATTGACCATAGCTGTACTGTTCTGAAGAGTTAATCTGTGTGCTTTTTATTTCGAGTGGTGCAGTGATAATTTTCTCCCGAGAGTTGTACTTTTAGAAAACAAGATCTACTGTCTTACACATGCAAGCCTTCCACTCACTGTTCTCACAGTCGGGTTCCCATTGACTTGGTCTTGCACCCTGTTGGTGACCTTATTAACCACTTTGTCTCTGCTCCTCCCTCTGCAACTTTAAAAATGGAAATACATTCCTTACTTTGTAGAGAATGGGAGACATTTGGTTTAATGCTTCTAAAGCACTACACAAACCAGAGGAATTTGCCCTTACAGGCAGCTCACAAATACATTCTAGCTTTGATTTTTATTAAATGACTTGCCACACATTATACCCTTTTTCAGTTTAATAAAGCAGTTATTCCTTTACTTTCACTTACCAAATGTGTGTTTTATGAATGAAGCATGTTCTGTTTATACTTGCATTATCTTCCCCTTTTCCTGAATTTTTGCATCAGTTTTTGAGAAACAGAGTATGGATCAGATTTCCCCGTATCACAGTAAAACCCAGGGACGGGGCCTCTGGGCAGTCTCCAGTGTTTCCCTGGAAGATTCTCTTGCATCATGACCAGGAAGAGGATTTACCCCTTGCTCCTTGTGGGAGGAAAGGAGAAGAGTCTTTAAATCCCATCAGGTCTTATAAAGACTAGGGCCTCACCCACAGACTTTTTCTGTCTTCAATCCTTTTAGCTCTGGCTGCCCCCACAATCACTATAGGGGGAAGCAGAAGCAGCAGCAGCAGAGATGTGTCTCTTACAAGTGATATTAATGTCTTGCAAGCTCATACCTGGTGGGGATAGCAGTGTGAAGATGTTGTTCTAATGTATACAGACCAGAAATGGATTGAAGAGGAGGTCTGAAAAATGAAATCCTAATTCAAAGCGCTTCACATCTCACTTTGTCTTGATTCAGTTTGTTAGAGGATTTTAACAACATATTCCAGACCATGCTGTAGGTGGGTCTATCTTTAATTGCAAGGTGCAAAGTGAGTTGATCTATGTTTTAGTTTAGTAGATATCTTGGAGACAGCAGCAATACTTAGTTGTTTAAAGACTTATCCTCAGGCTAGAGCTTGAAAAGGATTCCTAGCCCCCTCCACACACAAGGCTGTCTTATGATGTACTACACTTGTCTGCCTCATCAAAGAGACATGTTAAAGCCTGAGGTAGAGAATAATTAGCAGGAACAAGTGAACTACAACATTTTGCCTAAAAGATCAACTTGCAACACTTCAGGATCAAAGAGGAAGGGACTGGTCAATGACATTAATAACTTTTATCTTTAATGATTGTCCACATAAAAATCCTAAAAAACCAAGACGTACACGTTCTCCATTCCCTGTCAGGAAGCCGGGACATCATCGGCAGAGAAAAAGTTTTAGCATATGATGCTTCTTTTGATATTTAATAATGGTGCATGTTACTAACTGCCAGTTGGATATGACTGGCTTTTAGTTGTTAGACTATGCCTGACCCCCTGTAAGATGGGGTGGGGGGAGTTTATTCCCTCAAGTATCTGCAGTTTTGAGGAAAGAAGGGCTCCTGGGGGAGAGAGCCACATTTCTGGCATCTCCCTTGTGCATGTCTTAATAAGAGAGCTTATTCCATGCAGGGCGGGGGACTCCATTATGTTCCCTTTCAGCTTTGTTGTTTACTTTTACAGGTGTCAATGCAGGTATATAAATGTAACAAAGGACAGACAGAATTGCCCTACCAGTCTTGCCTTCCACTTGCTCTAGCATGTTAAGTCCCACCCCAAAACAAGGAGGAAGGTCACTATCTACTCTTAGATTTGCTTGTGCCAACAGCAACCCTTTGCTGAGCAATAATTTGACTGAGTAGAGGACAAGCAAGCCATTATTTACCTGTGCCCATTGCCACTAGGTTCAGCAAAACTCAGATGCTGCTGACTGGCATAGGTGCATAATCAGGACTAGCAAGTTATGATGGTGACAAGACTTGGTTTCTGTGCGGGGCAGGTTTGGCAGGAAAAGCCTTCAGGCCAGACTGCAAATTTGCATGTTCCTGAGGGGAAAAAAGAAAAGAGGGAAGTTGTGTTAATATACGGGCTCTCTTCGTTGGCAACTGGCTGAAGTTCTAAGCTGCATAAAAGTCCTGCTGGTACTTTCCTTACAACATATAAGGTTTCGCAGGGCCAACCACTGGTGTTCTGTAACACCCTCCTTGTCCCATCTCTGGGCTTCTTGATGCCAATATTACCTTGTAGTGATACCCCTACAAGACACTATTGCTTCACAAGACGCTATTGTTTCAATTGCTGCTTCTGTTCATTTTCCTATTTTACTGCTACCTTTTCAGGAAAGCATCCAACCACAGAGTCCTACCAATCATTCATTCCAAATTCTCACACAGCACCAGCCCAAAACACATTGCAAACTAATACAGTGCTACAATGTGCCCCCCACTAAGAAGTGGGGGAGAGAAGGGACCAGTTCCCTGTTGCTGGGATGTACAGAACTACAGACCAAAGTGAAAGTTTTTGCTTGATCTGGCCCCTGAAAGTGCTCTACAGCGATGACCAAACACAAGTGCATGACTGCAGAGCACTTCAAAAATGGCCAATTGTGCAAAAAAGTAATCCTTGTTTAATTAGGTAGTAGATTAGGGTGTTCTCTTAAGAGCACCTGAGGGAACTTCTGTACATTTGTCATGCCCCTAGTCTGCCACAAGGAGCAGGCAGGGAATCTCCTTGTGCAGCCGTGGAACGCGGGAGAGAGCCCATGTGGTGCAGGACTGCAGGGAAACAGTGGGCTCTCTGAGCTGGTTGACAGTCCCCTGTTGAGGGGGGTGGCGCAGGGAGTGTGCCTCCTGCATGCTGGTGCCATGGGGCACTGGGAACATGTTCCTGCTGGGATGGGGCCAGCTGGGCCCACCCCAATCTCCAGCTGCTGCCCAGCTGTACCCCTGCCCCCACCCAGAGATGCATTAGCAGCAGCAGGTGGGCTAGGGGTTCAGGCCAGCTACCTAGGATGGGGTCCAAGTTGTGCCTGATCCGGGCTGGGGATTCAGATCCCGACCACAACCTCAATGCTGCTCCTTGCAAGTTTCACCACCTGGCCCGGCCAGTGTGCTGTCAGGAATTGGCACTGGGCCTGGGGATGGGATCCAGGCACAGGCCCTGCAGCAGTGGGGCTTGGATCCTAGGCCCATTGCCACAGGCTGTCAGTGTGCCTGCCAGGCTAGGTGCTGAAACCAATAGGGAGTGGCAATGGGGAAGAGGGTTGGGATGCAAGTGCCACTGCCATAGGGTGCCAGCCCTGCTAGCCCTGCTGGCATAGTCCCACCAGCTACATCACAGACCATGAATGGACCAGCTCTCCCCTCTCCCCAGCATCGAAACCCATGGTTACAACTGAGAGTAGGGGGAGCGAGGAATCTCGTTGCCATCTAGGGCGAGGAAAAGATCTTATGCCAGCTATAGAAAAAGGTACCATAAAAATGACATCTATATGAGCATTGCCCAGCAGACACAAACCCGTGGCCACAACCACGGGTTTGGTCAGACCACAGTTGGAGTACTGCGTGCAATTCTGGGCACCGCACTTCAAGAGGGATGCGGATAACCTGGAGAGGGTCCAGAGAAGGGCCACTCGTA
>JAGPOW010001890.1:73128-86567 GCA_030014935.1 Caiman crocodilus | reverse complement strand
GACCAAGCCCTACGAGGAGAGACTAGAGAACCTGGACCTTTTCAGCCTCCGCAAGAGAAGGTTGAGAGGCGACCTTGTGGCTGCCTATAAATTCATCACAGGGGCACAGAAGGGAATTGGTGAGGTTTTATTCACCAAAGCACCCCCGGGGGTTGCCAGAAATAATGGCCACAAGCTAGCAGAGAGCAGATTTAGCCTGGACATTGGGAAGAACTTTTTCACAGTTCGAGTGGCCAAGGTCTGGAAGGGGCTCCCGAGGGAAGTGGTGCTCTCCCCTACCCTGGGGGTCTTCAAGAGGAGGCTGGATATGCATCTAGCTGGGGTCATCTAGACCCAGCACTCTTTCCTGCCCATGTAGGGGGTCGGACTCGATGATCTGTTGAGATCCCTTCTGACCCTAACATCTATGAATCTATGAAACAACAGGGCCTGGAAGCAATATCACACAAAGATGAAGCTGATGAAAAGCAATTTTAGCCAGGTATGGGATGCCAACAAGCATTCTGGGGTCCGAAGGTACACCATGGCCTTTTACTAGGTGTTTTCCCACATCCTTGCCGTGCACAGGGCTGCTGAAACCCCACACACTTTTGGCACTATGGGGGGCAGGAGGATCTGATGTCAGGGACTCCTCCAAATGATGGGTCACCTCATGATAGAAAGAGATACATGCTCAACAAGAGATTCCCAGAGGCTGCAGTGGAAGAGCATGGTAGCTGGTGCTGGCCCTGGAAGAGAGAAGTACATTGCTGCTAGTCTCTTCTTCGTCGCAGGATGTGGGAGCAGAGGTCCAGCTACAGCTGCAAATCTGCTGTCGGGGCTTGTTCCTGCCCTTGAGCAAGACCATGGAGTGTGGCACGCAGAAGAGGGAAGTAAGCTCTGATGACAGACATATGGATTCCCAGGAGGTGTCTTCCACCTCCCAGGAGCCCCCACAACCTCTGACCTTGACCCAGAAGATGGTAGCCAAGCACATGGGCCCTCATATGGTGTTCTCTGCACAGGGGCCACAGCCTGAGCGACCCACTACCTGCCTTCCTTGCCCTTCTCTGATGACTCGCCCCCACAGGAAGGGCACACACATCAGTCCTGGGTGCATGTCAGCTGTGCCGGCTAGCCACAGCTCCACACAGTCAGGAGAACCAGGGACACAGGGTAGGTACATGTGGTGGAGAAGGAGTGGGGTTGGGAGGAATGGGCCCATGGTGGCAGAATCTGGCCAACCCTGTGGGTATTATCTGCTTGGAGCCTGGGTGCAGAGTGAATTGATCCCCCTTGCCCATGCACTACTAGGTGAGTCAGACACCAAAGTGAAGTAGGGTTCAGAATTGATCAGGGAACAGATCATCCCTCCCATGTCCCCATGCCTCCCTCCCCCCCCAAAAACCCCTCAGTGCTGCAGAGAAGCCAGTAGCCAGCCGTCAGCCAAAATAGGGCCATTAACAGCTCCTCTCAAACAATGGGAACATACATCTGGCTAACTGTTGCAAGTTCTCACATCTATTGGGAGGTCAAACCACTAGAAGCCAGGACAGAAACAATAGCATCATCCACCAATGGATAAGGAGCTCAGGGCATTTATTGAGCACTGCAGGCAGTTTCTAAAATGTTGTCAGTCAGCAGAAAACTGGCTGCCTCACCCCAGCAAGAAAGAGAAAACCCACCCAACTCCCTTTTTCCAAAAGGCTGCCTATGATTCTCCCTTCTCACATAGGAAATGTGAAATCCGGCCCTCTGCTGCTGCAGGGCACACCCTCCCCTTCTATATCCTCTCCCCCATCCCAAACCCCTGTAGGCAAAGCCCCTCCCCCCACCCCCAAAAAAATCCGGTGTGGAGAAAGTGATGGATGCATAGAAAATTGTAATGGAAATACAGGGAATTCAAAAAGTCAAGGGTTGCATGATGGCACTTGTTAAGCAGACAGGATCCTGGGAATTGTCCTCCTGGACCAGTCAACAGCTGAGCAAAACATCAGTAGCACTGGCTATTGCAAATTTATCCTATAGTGTGAGCACTTCATAGCACTGTGACAGGTGCCATTGGAGGCGGATTTTCACATTGCAGGATGCCATCAAAGCAGGTTGCACTGGCTGGTGGGGGTAGGGTATGAGGTACCGACACAGGACTTACCATGGCTCACCAAGGTATGTTTGCATTCGTGTCCAGGTGAGTAATGAGAGGATCCAGGAAGCCTGCCTTCATAGTACATTTTATCACTGAAAGTTTCAAACTCACACAAAGCCTTGTGTCTCCCCTGATTGCAGACGCTGCATCTGTGCATGGGAGGTCGGCAGACTGGATGGTACCTCAGAGCCGACTGGGCAAACATCTGCTGAACTCATGAGTGATGTCAAGAGACATCATCAAGTCTGTAAAGTAGAAATGCTAGTCTCCGGTCTCACTCTGTGAATGCTGTGCATGTACTGCAGCCTCCTGGCGCCAGGAGCTGTAGGCCCAGGATGTGGAGAAGAGAGGGCAAATAGGCAGGCTGGTCCATGTGGAGGAGCAGGCAGCCGTGAGGCACAAGCAACATACTGACCCATACCCCAGCGACACTTTGCTGGGGCAACAGCCAGGGCCATTGGGGTCAATGGTGTCCTTTATGGCTCCACCCACTCCCCCCCAGCAAAGGTTCTGCCCAAAAGCCCAGGTCCCCAAAGCTTTTTCAAACCAGCCCTAAAAGGCCACAGGAACATTTCAAGGCCAGGGTGGCGGCCCAGATCAACGGATGGCCAGGCTGCCAGCACTTGAAAGGGGAGATTGGGCCATGGGGACTTGGTTTGAGGGTCCCCTGCCAGGAGGACAGAGTGTCATATCCACATTGAGAGGCCTTGTATCTCATGCCTCAGGGCCATGGTTCTCTTTCACTCCGTTATGGCCCTGTGCAGCAGACCACCCCACCCCACCAGCCTCCAACTTCCCCCCATCCCATCCTACCATGCCATGGTTATCCTCCCATCCTCCATCCCTCTCTGCACCTCTCCCCAGCCACCCACCCACACCCCCCCCCTTCAAAGATTCAAAGTTACTGTGAATTGGGAAGAGGGAGGAAACATATTCTGCAGGTTTTCTTTATTAATAAAAATAAAAGTTTGCAAATACAACAGTATAAAGCAAGGCTTGTGTCTTCATCATGCTGCATTCCCGCGAAACCTGCTTTGTGGCTCAGGCACTGTAGAGGCATAACCAGTTGCCAAGGCACAGGCACATGGAGCACCTGCCACTGCTCCTTGTCTCTCTGGTTCGCAAGGTTGATAAGGGAGTTGTCACTGTTTTGCGGGTATGGCCAGCCTGCTGTTGTGTGGTGCCGGGGCCCCACAACAGTGGCAGAAGACTCACTCTCTGCCCTATTCCTGCACTGCATGCCCACAAGTTGACGTGTGGCCAGCAAACCATGCTTCTTCTGCCCAGGAGTCCAGGAATACCTCCCCTCTGGACTTACAGGTGTTGTGGAGGATGCATGAAGCGATGAGTCGTGGCAGGTTCTCCTTTTCCACCTTGAGGTGCCTGCTGAGGGCCTGCCAACATGCCTTTAGTCAGCCAAAAGCACACTGGACCGCCATACAGCACCTGCTCAAGCAGTAATTGAAGTGCTCCTTCCAGTGGTCCAGCTGCCCCACATAGGACTTCATCAGTGCGTAAGCTATGTCACCAATGATGAGCAGGGGGATGATATCGCCAATGACACAGTCAGGGAGCCCAGGGACATAGTGCCTGCTCTCCATCAGGTCGAGGAGTGGGGAATTTTGGAAGACATGGGCTTCATGGGTGTTGCCTGCCCAGCCAGCATAGATGTGGGTGAGGCAAGCCCCAATGGCCAATGACACCCTGTAGGATGACCGAGTAGTAACCCTGGCAATTGATGAATTTTTGGGCACCTTGGGGTGGGCACGTGATTGGGATATGGGTACTGCCCATGGCCCCAGCACAGTTGGGGAGGCCCATGCATTGGAAGCCAACTACCACTTCCTGGGGCTTGGAGAGGAAGATGAAGCGATTTGCCAGGACATCCTGAATGACCAGGCAAACCTCCAGGACAGCTTGGCCACCCGCTTCTCTGGACCGAGGGTTGGCCGCATGGCAATGTCCTGGCATGCAATGCGAGAGGCCCCCTGGGCAACAATGTCCCTGAAAGTGTTCCGACACATGTGGAAGGTCTGGAGCCAGAGCTCATCATTCCAGATGCCAAGGACAATCTGCTCCCACCAGTTGGTGCTGACGGGGCATGCCCAGATATCATGATCGACAGTCCTGAGGTGCTCCCAGAGCTCTCCAGCATTCACGGCATCCAGGATTCCCTCATCATCATTATCTGGGAAGAACCTGGAGGTACAGTTGTAGATGCTTGGTAGGCAGGAGAGCACGTGCAGGGCAGATGGTTCAGTGTGTGTTGGCATAAGCACATGGTTCCAGGGCCTCCCGATGCCATATCTGGTTCAGCGGGGCACACGTGATGTACTGTATCCTATGGTGAGAGTCATGTAGGGCGATCAGCAGGACCCGTTGCAGCTCCTGGGTCTCCCTGCTTGTGTGCATGGGAAGCCATGACTTGCAGGGTGGCAGGGTACCCGAGCAGTAATGCCGAGACAACTGACAGGGTGCCGGGAAGGAAGGACTGCTGGAAGTAGTGTGGTCCTCGCAGAGGTGTGGGTCCCAGAATGTGCCTGCTTCTCTACAAGCAGCTGTGTGATACTTGGTATGAAACCGGGGCTCAAATGGTCAGGGCATCCCCATGACCTCAGATCCTGGAAGGTGAGCAATCACCTGCCATTGTAAAAACCATCCTTTGAATGTGAAAACCCCACCTCTAGGTGAATGTCCATTGTCCTCTAGTTGCCACAGCTGGGCACATCCTGCCTGCATCACAACAGGAGCTGATGGCTGTTGAAGGCTCTTTATTTGCTATAGCTGGCCATGCCCTGCCTGTCTCACAGCATGGGGCTGAAGCCTGACGGGCAGGTGGGGGTGGCCTGGCTGGGTCAACCCCCCCTTAAGCCTTGAGGAGCAGAACCCACCCCCTAACACATCCATGTACTCCCAGGCCAAACACTACTCCCTTCCAGTTTCAGCCCTTGGCAGGCTGACCTGGGGGAAAACTCGACATTGAGCGCAGCTCTCTGGATCATGTGGGCTGTTCAGGCCAGCAAGCCCCTTGGGCCAGGGGTACAGCCCCTCCAGCCAGAGGGATAGCCCCTCTAGCAGCACAGCTGGCTTTTGGATTGCCTTAGTCCCTCAGGAAGGCAATAAGTCCTGGTATTTTACACACACTTGCCTAACAGACTGCACTTGGGGGGTTGTGGACAAGTCCCCTGGGAGCCTGCAGGGGAATCAGAGACAGCAGCATCTTGCAGAAGAGAGGCAGAGCGGCAGCGGCCAGACAGAGGAGCAGGCACCTGGCAGCACCAAAGCTACCCCTTGCAGCTGGCTGCCAGCCTCCATGCCAGCCCTCTCACTGGCTAGGGGGGAAAAGTAGCTCAGTACAGAGCCCTTCTCATGCAGCCTGGGAAGGGAGTAGGGCCATGGGTACCAACTGCCCTGAGAGGACTGCAAGGCAGGGGGCTACAAAGGGCAGGAACTGTGGGGGCAGGGTGTGGGTGCCCCTGCCAGCAGAGAGCTGCGGGGAGCAGATCCACTTTTGTTTCAATCCTGGTGTTAGGACTGTAATTGGGTTTGAGAGAGAGCTTTCCTTGTGAAAAGGATGATGTGGTCCTTTCTATATCAGAGCCACAGTCTTGGTTTGTGACTCCCAACAAAAGGCTCCTAGTCTTAAGTAAAGTTGAGTTCAGTGCAATACAATTCTCTAATCTTCAGTGAGCAAACTCCCTAAGGATTGATATGGGAGAAATGCATCCAACTGACAAAATGCTGCAACTTATTTGTTAATGTTCTCAGCCCTCTAAACACAGTTAATGGCCAGGTTTTCCCAGTAGTTGTACAAGCATTAACTTGCTTGTATTTCCAAAATAAAGAGCACTGTGTGAAGGAGCAAACAGAAGGCAACAAATCACTCCTTTTTCAGAGCAGTGTGTTGGAAATGCAAATGCAACTCTTCCTTCTAAGGACGAAGTTCATGAGCAGTGATATACTTTAGAAGTTACTCTGCAAGTGCTTCATTTCTGTAATTGCTTAAAACAAAAAAGCAAATTGTATTCAGATTTAATAGCCACTTAGGTCTCTGGTTTAAAGTTGGGGTTCTGCCTCATCACTGATCCTACCCTTTTGTGACTGCAAGGGTGTTCTTAAGTTCACTGCAACCCTCTGAAGTCATAAAAACTGGGGCCATATCATGCTCTAAGACAGCCATAAAATGTTGCGTGTCCTACCTATGTGGTAGGGCTATGCTGTGAAAAAGAGATTTCAGGCTCACACTAATGTTTCTGAAACAGCAGCAAACTTTTTCTGCCTTGTAATGAACCACCAGTTTTACATACAATGCCACTGCAAAACATCACTTCTATAGCAGAGCGGTGTTATCTCTTCTAGTACAACTCCCTTCTATAACTCTAAAGTGTTTCCAAATGTATTTTAGATGCATCATAAAATGATCCCAAACAAAAAACAGAGATTTGTTTCCAGTGCTGTTGCTGTTAGTTTTCTATGAAGGAAGAATGATTTTAACAGGTGGGGTGTTAGACCTGTTTGCTGTCTTATCTTTGCCTCTAGACACCTGCATTTTCCCAGTGCAACTTCTCCATTATTGCATAACACGTCTGTAGAATTGCTTCTGGGGGGTTAAGAGTTTTTTTCATGCACATGGAAAGGATTTTGCTACTAAAAGTGCTTAAAATTTAACTATAATGTTAAAAAGGTTACTGAGATAATAGAAAGTTTTATGCCATACTTGACCTCTCAAGAAGCCTTTTGCAAGAAGAAATCTTGACCCAGAGTTGAAATCATAGAAATACAGAAAATTAGGGCTGGAAGGGACCTTAGGAGATCATATCTAGTCCAACCCCCTGCTCAAAGCAGGACCATCCCCAAATAGATCATCCCAGCCAAGGTCTGTCTAGCCGTTTTGAAAAGATCCAAGGGTGGAGCTTCTACCACCTCTCTGGATAACCTGTTACAGTGTTTTATTACCCTCCTAGTGAGAAAATGCTTCCTAATATCTAACCTAACCTTCCCTTGCTGCAACTTGAGACTATTGCTCCTTGTTCTGTCATCTGCCCCCACTGAGAACAGTCGAGCTCCATCCTCTTTTAAACACCCCTTCATGGAGTTGAAGGCTGCTGTTAAATCCCCTCTCAGTTTTCTCTTCTCTAAATCAAATTGGTCTGTGTATTAAGTCATTATCTATTAGCCTTAGAACTAAATCAATATTCTTAATAAAACTATTTCCCTTAATAAAAAACAGTATATCTGTAACTGATCTTGATGAAGTAATTGGTTTGTCATGTCATGCGTGGAGCTATCTCATTATAGTCCCATCTGATACAGCTGCTCCTGTTTAATCAGGTTTCGATGTGTTTTATTTTTTTGCTCCACAAGATGGCACCACTGAACTGTCACAAACATGGCAAATCTGAGCAAAAGCTTGACAGCTTAATTAAAAAAAAATTCTTAATTACATTTTAGAGTTATCCCACTGTATCTGGCTGTTACCCATAGGTGTGCTAAAACATCTTGATCAGGATAGATCAGACTTCATCAGAGTCTGATGCCAGGCAGAGAATGACGACTGCATGGTTGAATTGCAATGTGCAAGTGTTTTAAATGTCATGGCTCTGCATATCTAGCTCTCAAGTTCAGTTATGTTTGTCTAAACAATAAAGCAATTATACTATTCAGATTCTTAGAAGACAACTTGTTTCAGATTCCTGTGAATGAAAATACAAAGCAAGGAAGCTGCAATTTACTCATGTGGACAAACTCCATGTTATTTAATATTCACATTTACAATAATTGCTGTAAAGTATTTTGAAGCAAGTCTTAAATTTTTCCAGTATAAAAAGATTATATGTTTACATAAATTGAAAATGTGAGTTGTCTAAATAATAGAAAGTATGATTGAGACAATGCCCTCTGCTATTTTTTAAAGTGAATAACATGGATCTTTTGAAGAAGTTTGTATGTTTTGATTCTGTTACTATTCCATGGAAATTAATGCCCTTCTTCAAAAAGGGCTGCTGAGAGTGTCTATTTTAGGAAATGCAAAGAAATTATTAATCAACTTCCCACTGAAGAGGTGGCTAAAATAATAATTGCCATTTCTTAAACCTTGCAATTAAAGAAATGTAAAGCAATATTCAAAGCAAACTTTATTAAATAGCAATTTAAAATAATTTTGGACATTACTAAATCAGTTAAAAGCTTTAATATCTGGTTTATTTTAGGGTTTGATTGTTTGACATCAGAAATTGAAGATCTAGGCATTATGGGACTAGGAGTTCGTGACTTACCATCTACGTTCCTTGAACGGAGAGGCAGGGCACTGTTGGTGCCTGCCACTTTAAGGGCTGAGACAAGCAGGCAGTAGGTGCTTGATTGTGGCAGCCATTTTACATCTCTGGCCGCCTAAATAAACAGAGCAGTTGGCGGCTACTAGGTCAGATAGAAACATTGCTTGGCTGCATGCAATATTGGGTGTCAGAGCAAAGCTGCTGGGGCTAGTTTGGAGGTGTCTGGTCTTGGGCATGACCTAAAACTGCACCCTGCTGGGAGTGGGGGGCCTGGAAGGGCTCTCGATGGTGTGGGGCCCCCCAGAAAATACCAGGTCAGTTACCACCTCGGTGAAAGGTGGATTGGGGCCATCTAACCCCAGCTCCCACAACCGGGTGGGTTAACCCATGGTTGGGCCAAGGTGGACCCTGGTTAGAGAGTGGGCTAGAGGCTTGGAGACCTGACTTGAAACACCTTCAATTGATCAATGCTGGGGCCAGGACTGGAAGGGTCAAAGGGCCAGGGGCCCACTGAGGGATGCCCAGAGCTGAGGGCCCGGGGTTCTGACTGGCCTTGGAGGTGAGGCCAGGGCCTGTTTAGCCAAAGGCCCTGGGGAGACCACAGCTGAGAGGGGGAACAGTTTGGGGAGCTCAGCAGCTCAGAATGGGGGTGGAGCAGGCCACCTGATTGGAGGGATCTAGCTGGGGTCTAGACTGGGGGATTCTGGGACCCAGTGTGGGGCTGATGATGTTAAGAACAGCGGATGCCATGTGGGAGGCTTGGGCTGCGGTGTAGGGGAGGAACAGAGCTGCAGATAGCATCCCTGGCACTGGGGCAAGAAATGGGCAGTCTCCTGCCTAATTAATATCATAATTGTATATCATCAAGGTGTGGCAGGTAAGAAGGTGGGTGGCTGGCCTAGAAACAAGTGGGTGGGCCACTGGAAGACCAGCCCTGAGAGACCCCTGTTACAAATAGCTCTTAAATCATGTGGTGAATTCAGCAGTAAACTAGTCAAAATTTGGTATTTAGATCCGAATTAAGTGGGGTAGAAGTCAGTTAACTGGGGTAATTGAATGATATAATAGTCTGTGGTTTGGAAGGAATAAAAATGCTGCTAATGGTGTTCAAACACTGACAAACATTGCAGGATTATTTTTTATAGTTTATAGTTTTTATAGTTTATAAAACATATTTTTTTATATCTTTTTTAAGTTTGTATATCACGTAATTCCTGTTTTCTCAACTGATGTTTGAAAAGATTGTGGGCATATTTAATATTGCTCTCCTCATTATTGGTCCTGAACTTTATATGTTGTTTTTATGGAAAGCAATCTTATTCATTTTTTTTATTAGGACTTTTTTTTAAATGTTTGAGACATCTTTCTAATTGAGGACTGAAATCCTACCCTATCCCCACTCACTCATTTATGTTAAGGCTATAACTTGCTTCAAAATTAATGCTTGTTAGGGCTGAAAAGATGCTTTCTTTCTGCATCCCTACTTAGTTGCTGATTACTTAAGCTTTCTCCTCCCCTACCCATGAATGTTCATATTACCCTGTTTTGTTCTGAATTGGACACTGTGTTGATCTCAGGAAATTAGAATGTATCGTTAACCTATCACTTGACTGCAACAATTGTTGACTTCATTTTAATTTTCTTTTGTTTTTGCTTCAATTAGTGGTTGGCTTTCTGGTTTTAAGATGTATTAATTGCATGCACTGCTTTGTCTTTTTCAGCATAAACCCCAGCAAATGAAATGGCTGATCAGCTCTGCTAACCCACTACTAATCAAGGTAGAGACAAATGTGTATGTACACTGTCTTTTTAAGAAGGTACTAGTAAAGTGTCTATATGATCCTTTGTGTAAGGCCATTGAAGTCGGTGAAGATACAGCAGGGACAAATTTAGCCTAAACTCTTAAATACTGGATTCCTTGCTATGTTAATCTTCTGGGTAGTAATTGAGTTTTGAAGCAATTTTATAGCTGGTGAATACAATATATTCTTGCATAGAATTCAATATTTATATGAAGTATCTCAGTGATATAATTTTAATGTGTGGGGTTTTTTATTTTAAAAAAAATCTGCAGACGAACAGGGTTTGCACATAAGAGCTAGTCAAAGAATAAAAAAGAAAAGCTCATCTGACCTGGAAGGCTGTGCTTTTTTTTTTTTTTTTTAGGGGACAATGTATCTAATAAAGACAATAAAAATAGCTAGCGTTCTGATTTAAGAGGCGAGTTGCTAGAATGTCTTGGTCTTCTTAATTGTATTTTTCCAAGTAAATAGTAAATGGACTAATCATTCTTTGACTAACCTTTTAAAAAGGTTATCATTATAGTCACAGGTCACAAGAAAATAATTAAAGGCAACAGCATGAGGTGTGGCAGGAAGCTTGCTTGCCAAAGATGATGTGAGTAAGTACCAATCTTGCTTCTGACTGCATCAAGCTACATTGTTATAAATATGTAACTTATTTCCAAAACTTTTAAGGCTTCAGCAGTTTTTTATGCTGTAATTGAATACAGCATTAACATAAGGAATGATTGGACATCTACATTCAAATTGAGGGGGAGTGCTTAAAGCTGGTACTTCTGCTAAATGCCTGTTTCAATTGGCTCACCCACTGTGGTGATGACTTGGCTAAATAGCATGAGTATGAACATGTTGCCTCTGAAAAACTGTCTTGGTTCAGAAAATAAGTTACTGCAGGATGTCCCAAGTATTTAACTTTCTGTTAGATCCCTTGGTTATACTTGGGCTTTCTAATAATAGCAGGAAACTTAATTGCAGCAGCACCACAAATTATTTCATCCTAACCCTATAGGAACCTCAGGTATGTTTGTAGGCATTGTTTGGACATGGTGCCTTAAAAACAAGGTTGGGGAGCAAATGCCTTAAAAAAAAAAATCAATTACTTTTCAGTTGCAGAACTAGAATTCAGAAGCTTCTGCTGCAGGTAACAGACACCAAGGGCAGCTTGCAAGGGAACAATATAGATTAGATAGATTTTTTTTATTCCTGGCTATAATTAAATTGGTTCCCAGGATTCTTCTGTAAAGGGGCTGCTCTTGGCATTTTATTAAGAATGATTGATTGCTCTACCACTATCCATTCTTGGCATAGGAAATGTTCCTGTAGCTTGCTAACAAAGATGTGAGGCTATTACTAAAGAACCTGCACTCTTTTTCCCACGAACAGGAGCAAGTAGCTTAATATTTAGTAGAGCACCCTGCAAATCTTATTGTACTAATATTATAGTATGGAGTAATCCACCTCCTACACACATCAAGCAAGGCCTAATTGATATTTAATTTGAAGAGTCTGTCTTTTTCTAATATTTCTTTTATCCATAGGCTACAGAGTTTGGGGCCTGAAGGACACATGGGCATGCAATAAAATGGAACAAGTAATGTGAACTTGTTTGAGAACAAGTCTCAGGAACATACTGGTAACTTGCATGTCTCTTGCATTAGTGTTGGTAGAGTTTGGTTCAAGAACATTTTCACACCTAAGTGAACTGGTAACTTTGATTGTGTTGCTTCCTGAGTACAGGATTGTTGACACGGCTTTGGGCATAGTAGAGTGAGCAAGATAAGACAGCCCACTTCTTAAGCTAACTTGGGGTCCAAAAAATGCTCTGGCTTCTTCAAGTAAACACGGTATGATCCCATTAAAGCCAATGAAGTTACCTCAGAATGACTCCAGCCTGACAAAGAGGGAATTTTAGCTAATTTCCCTGGGAAAGGAAGCAACATGCTGGAGAAGCCAGGGGTGTGGGTGTAGGTGTGTATGTTCCGGGAGGTGAATACTGCATGTGCCACATCGTAAGTGGATGCCAGCTGTCTAGGATCAGAGTTCCTATTATGAAATCCAGGTTCAGGTCCAATGCTCACTAGAAACACCACAGGCAGAAAGAATTTTCTTCTAGTTGATCAGAATTTAGAAATTGAACAAAACTAGCTGTTGCTTATGAGACTAGGAAAAGTATTTTTTCATATGCACTTGCATACTTTACCCCCTCTGTCCTTGTACCATTTGTCTTCATGAGTAAGTTCCTTCTAATTTGGGAGGGTACGCAATTACATGCTAACAACCTGAACAGGAATGACAGCACTTGACATGACTCTAGAAGCGCAATCATGGAACTTCATGTGCTGCAATTGCTATTCCAGATGTTTTCCTTTTGAAAACAAGCCCCGAAACTAGGTGTTGCTCCTCCTATTTCTTAGTACATGAGTGAGTGCTATATAAGTCTGTGGAGATGGGGAAATGGGCACTCTTTCCCGCTGGCTGAAAGGTAAACGTGGATTTAATTCCCAGGAAGCTTCTGCTGGTGGTACATGTGAGTAAACGGGAGGGCAGGGGGAACCCAACTCTTAGTGCTCATTAGCAAACAGTATGGTTGAGGGGCTGCTTCTTAAATTTACAATTCTGTGTTGTATCCCATCCCTGCAACTGCAATGACTCCTGTACCAGTAAAGTGCTGGCTTGGCACTGAAATGGGTTAGTGTTAGCCGATGTCACCTCAGACTCAGGTACCACTGAAGACCCTGATTCTGCAAATGCTCAGAGATCTAACTTCTTGATGCTGAAAAGGCCCTTTGACTTCCATGATAGTCTGGATTTTAGGCAGATACAATTTGGCTGGTGATATGCTGAGACCATTCTCTACAATGCTGACCCCTACTAGCTTATTGTGAGTTTGTACTCCCTAGTTTCTGTTTCCATCTATTGTCTCTTGTCTTGAATTTTTTTTGAGGCAGTGAGAATCTCTGTCTTAGCTGAATTATCACTAGGAGAGTGAGGATTCTGACCATCTTCCAGACATGATGATAATAGATAGTATGTGAGGATTTGGAAATGATTGTGACTATGCACTTGGAACTTATTCAGTTTCCTATATGATATATATGACTCAAGTCATGGTTATGGCTTTCTGCGGTGGTAAATAATTTACATTGGCAAACATGTCCAATTGGCTTGAATGGACAAACATTTGGGTCTAGCATCAAGGAAATAAGTTGACTTGCATAGTTTGTTTTTTGGCTTCTA
>JAGPOW010001890.1:39502-71093 GCA_030014935.1 Caiman crocodilus | reverse complement strand
TATGGTGGGTCCCTTAGACCTGCCCAGCCCAGCCCAGGTGCAGGGAGTGGGGGGTGGCCAGTCCTGCTGCCCCAGAAGCCTACCAGAGCTAGGGCGGCACGGCAATTAGACTTGCTTCTCAGCAGCCCCTGCAATGGTGGCTCCTTCCAGCTGCTGCTGCCAGTCTCTGCCGCTGCTGGCCTCACTGTCTGGGCCCCTGGCCTGTCTGCCCCACACCCACTGCTGGGCCACCAAATAGAGCAGGTGGGGGAAGTCTCCATGGAGACTAGCCCAGGACCCACACAGGGAGGGTGCACTCAGCCAGGGGATGGGGTCACAGGCTGGTGGGGAGTGGGGCAGGGCCTGGGCCAGAACTGGGATTGTGGGGTGGTGGTAGCATGGGGCTCTATGTTCCTGTGACAGGTGCCAGTTCCATGGGCAGGGACATGAGGGGAGTGGATCTGGCTCTGCCCTGGCCCTGCACTGTCACGGCCTTGCAATCCCAATCCCAAAGCTTTTGCTGGGTAAGGGGTGGCAGATGCTAATCCGATCTGGGGGGTGAGGTCTTGTCTTATCCCAAGACAGGTCACCAAAACTCTCTAAGCGGCCCTCCAGCCTGCATAATTGCCTACCCTTGAAATAAATCATTCTGGCTGCTGAAGTCTTCAATCTTTGCATGCCCAAATGCAATAGGCACTTGCTATAATCCTTAACCCCGTTGAAGGTTAAGGTGTTGTTATTTGTTCAGTTCAACTTGGACTCTAGCCACTGTCTGGAGGATGAATGGAAGCCATTCTAGCAGAAATATTGGTGAGCTGTCACCTCCTGCTCCCTCAAAGAAAGGAACCAGTAAAAACGATTCTTAATTTTCACTATCCCCTGAAAATACTATCCCCACTAATCTAAATTACTGTTGGGTAGATGCAAGTAGGAGAGGGGATAACAGTTAATTTATTCCAGGACACTTCTTTTTTTCCCTCAATTCTTCAAGACCTCTTTTCTATTGCAGATCGCCACCTGTGCAGGGATCTTCATCTGTTAAGCCACCATGGAAATGGTGAGTGTTTGTTGTCTGCTACTGACCTGAGGGTCAACGGATTAATGGAGCCAGTGTGATTAAACCCATGATGTGGTAGCAAAATTATAAAAGGGCATATGGTTGCTAGAGTAAGGATCATCTTACATCGGTGATAGATGTATCTGTTACAGTCCTGATACTGCACTACTTGAAATATGTAAAGAGTTGACTTCCACCAAAACAGAAGCAGGGCTTTGTAACTCAAAGGAAAGGGTACTAAGCAGTGAATTCATAGGAAAGGGTACTAGGATGGAACCAGGAGAAAGTGGTTCTGATATCTATCATACTCCTAAGTGGCTTCCTTGATCAATTAACTGCAGTATGTCAGGCAGAAGCTTTTTCTTATCTGTGAAATGACAATGATGCTCCTGGGTCACTGGTTTAAATGCCACAGGAGAACCTGTCTTTGGGGATACTGCTTCCATGGATACCCAGGAAAAGATTGGTCACCAAAGGGGGAGTAACATTTGGGTTCCACATAGGTGCCTGGATACCAGTTGTGGAGAATGAATTCCTTTACTTCATTATTGCAGTGCAGGCAGGAGCCAGTCATATTTCCCCCTCTTCACCATGCCAGTGTATGTGCCTTTATTCTCAGCTGGAAAAAAAATGTATTTGCCTTCCAGTCCATTACTTCAAGCCTTGGTGGGAGGAATTGCATTGAACTGGGATTTTTTTCTACTCTTCTACTGTCTGTCTTTAACAGATATAATGTCATTTTTTTTTAGGCTGAATGCCAGGGCACAACCAAAGCAGAACCTAACTACGATCCTTATTATAATGCTGCAGAGGATGCATATAGACTCAGGAAAGCCATGAAGGGATGTGGTGAGCTTGTTATTTATTTATTTTTTCCTGGCTCAAATCCTTCTCTTTTTCTCGGAGCTCTAGGGTTCCTGCTGCTCCATAGAACCAAAATTTAACACCTTGTAATCTTCTCTCCTGGTTACATAGATATTTACAAATAAATGTCAGGGGTCACTTCATTATTCCAAGAAATGCATAATTCTCTGGAATGCAACATGATAGCTGTTACACACAGTATAATGGAAGGCAGCATAGGCAAAAGTGAAGAACAACATCCAAAGTGGGTCCTGAAAAATTCATTTCTGAACTAGGGGATACAAAAGGAATAAGCCTCTTTGTAAGCCCTGCTGCAAAAAACATGACTGTAGAGAAGCCTTAGCTCAAGCGTATGCCCTCAGTACTGGAAATCCTCACTTGATTTCCTTGTGTTTGCCAGCAGTCAGCCCATCACATGCTTTAGGTCAAGTTTCCAAGTGCCAGGGAAAACCAGATTTTGGAAGGTGTGTAAACTGGTTTGTCAGGCTCAATGAGTTAGCAGTGGCCTTTTGTTTCCAGTGTTAACTGGGTCAGCCTTTCTTCTATCTTCCCCAGGTACAGATGAGGATACCATCATCGATGTCCTGACCAACAGAAATTTGTGCCAACGCCTTCAAATTGCAAAAACCTATAAAACTACTTTTGGCCGGGTACGTGGCATCTAACTTTGATTATGCCTTGTAGACCTTTCCTGGACTACTTAATTAGGGTTGACTATTAGTACCAAGTACAGAAGTTGATGTGCTCTTGTTGGCCTTACAGAAAGTTTACTGTAATGTTTGTTCCCATGCTACCTTGCAGCCAAGAAAAGTTGGAGAACAGCTGATCTGCATTATCCACCTGAAATCTGGCTGAGCAATCTATATGTATGCCTGCCTTGATTTACTCCCTATGTGAGCTACCTAATACCCCATGCCAATGAGCTGATAAAACTAACCCAAGAAAAGATTAGCTTCCCTTTGACACGAAGTACACCCAATTTCAAAGAACCCTGCTGTGACCCTGTGAGAGATGCATCTAGCTATCCTTTCAGAATCCATAAGCTATGATTGCCATTTCATTGGCATCTCTTCTACCATACAATTTCTATGTACACAAAAAAGCTCAGACTTTTAAAAGTATTTAGGCACCAACTTCCACTCAAATCAAGTTTTCTCCCCTGATCCTTTAAAAAATCTAGGTGGAAAACTTTGCTAGGTTTAAGGCTCTTTGTCAATTCTTAAAGCCTACAATATCATGTTTCCATTAACTTGGAGTAATTTTTTTTTCCTTTTGAGTACTTGGGTTCAATTACTAAGACACATTAAATAATAGCAAAACTGGAATGAAGAAGTTTCTAGTGCCCAGCAAATCAGGCACTGGAGGTGAAGGAGGGCACCCAAAAATGGAGGTAGTTGAAATTAATGGATGCTTTTGATCTTTTGATGCATATCCATGGCCAGAGAAGCTGATGATGGAACAATTAAGCTAATGGTGCATGATCCTGAAGAAGGAAGTATAAAACAAACTTCTCTGCTGTGGGAATGATAAAGAGGAGTTAAGCAGGAAGTCTTTAAAGTAGCCAGGCTGGCATTCAGCTGGGCATCATATATAAGATGTGACCATTTTGCTCTGATGGGTAATGCTTTTCTCTTCTTCTACATCCAACCCTGACTTTCTAGGACTTGATTGATGATCTCAAGTGTGAGCTGTGCGGAAACTTTAGGAAAGTAATTATTGCAATGATGATGCCTACAGCAGTGTATGATGCACAAGAACTGAGAAGGGCTATGAAGGTTTGTAAATTATGTGTTGCCAAACGCTTAGGTAGGTTATGACATAATTTAAAGGAAAACTCACTTCACAACTACCCCTCAGGGAAGGAGGAGGAGTGCTGTGTGCTACAGTCTCCAAAGTCACTCTAATCTAATGATCCGCTGGATATCAAGATGAGAGCTAGAAAAGAATTCATGCATTTGAACCTGAAAACCCTTTTCATGCCTTCTAGTCTAATGAAATTTTTATTCTAATGCATGATAAGATGACAGATGGCCTGGGAGGTGGGAGAGCATTATATAGATGAAAGTTACCATATAGTTCACACTGCAAGGTCATTTCATAGTTCCCTAATCTGTTACCTTATATAAAACTGGATTGTTTGCTGAAGGAGCTACATGGTCTATTCATTATAAATATAGTATTAACATAGCAATTTGCATTTCCAAAGGGGTTTATGTAGAACCATCACATCCATTCCAAAAAGTAGCTGACCTGTTATTACTCCTATTTAGCAGAAAGAAACTAGGGCAGTGAAGTCACTGAGAGGGAGTGCTCCTCAGAACCTAAACCTGTTGCATGATCTTGTGCTAGAGCCACTCTTTCTGTTGGCTACCTGACAGTTGCTTTATCGTTGTGTTTCTCTGTCATGTGTTTAGGGCTTAGGAACAGATGAGTGCTGCCTGATTGAAATTCTGGCTTCACGTTCTAATGAAGACATCCAGTGCATTCATGAAAGCTACACATGTTGTATGTAATATAGTTTATGAATGGTTTTTAACGTTAGTACATTGGTGGTAGTCTGTTTTGTTGGGGAGGGGAAGGCTGATTGAGGGGTAGTTTGTGTGGAAAGTATGTAGGGGATTCAGATTTTTAAGCCCTGGTTTAAAAAAACCAAACAAAAAACCATACTTAAGTGTATGCTTCAGTTTCAGTGAAGCCTTCTAAACACCACGTCACCACAAGTTAGTCCTAATGCCAATTTACTGATTGAAGTAAACTGGAATGGGAAAAAGAACAGGCAAGATTGTGGGGGGTTGTTTGTTTGGAGGTGAGGAAGGACTGGGGGGTGCTAAAATAGCCCAGGACAGACAGAGAACCCCCGATCTTGCCAAACATCCTTGTGAAGCCATCAGCTCTCCCTCCCCACAATCTGCCTGCCCTTCCACCACCCCAACTTACTTCAGCCAGCTCCCTGGACCAGTGAATGTCCATTAAAGCACCCCCACGGGCAGTTTGCAGCAGGGGCAATTTGGTGGCATCAAAATCCTGGGAGGTTTGGCTCAATTGGTCAACCCCCTCCCGACTCCCTCTGCAGACCCTTCTGGCACCCTAAATCCAGGCCCCCAATGCATCAAAGCCTCCCATTCTTCCTCCCCCGACTTACCTTAGCTCAGGCTCTCAGCACCTAATTACAAAGTTAGATCGGGGGCCATTTTTAATGCAATTTTACCCCTCAAACTTCTGGCTTGTAATGTCTGTGTGCATCCTGAATGATCAGCAAGGTAACAGCTCTTGCTTGATCAGATCTCAGTTAGGGAGTGCATATACACATGCACTTTAATGTGCAATAGTCTATTCTATTGCACATTAAAGCAGCACATGAAACCATGCTAATATACTAATGCGTGGTAAAATAAGCTACTGTGCATTAAACATCACCTAAAAAAGCATGCACTTGCCATACTTTGCAGTAACCCAGCCTAATATGCATTTATTTATTACTTCATATTAAACTATTCATACTTCAAATTAGAACTAAATTTTAATGTGCATTGGGAAAAGTGCATTAATGCACATGTAGATGCACCTAAGGTGCTCTGATATCAGAGTTCTGCCTGCCAGATTTTGGTTATGATCTTGCCTTTGAATATTATTGTGTTGCCTGGACCAATGAGAACTGTTTCCTTTGTGTGACATGAACGACGTCCACTTTTGTTCGTCTTGCCAGTATATGGACGCAACCTTGAAAGAGACGTCATATCTGATACATCTGGCATGTTCCGAAGGGTGCTGGTGTCTCTACTAACTGTGAGTGCTGCCTAAGAAAACATTATTTTTCGTTGCTAATTTGCTTCCCATCTACCTTATTTATTTATTTATTTATTTACCTTATTTACAGTAAACTGACCACACCAACGCTCCCCTTTCTTAAATTAATATGTCAGGAGTAGCACCACCAAAGTCATTAAAATTATACTGGTATGAAGGAGAATCAGGTAGACAGTATTAAACAGCAGTGCTGATCTTCCCTTCCGTCTGTGCATTTCTCTCACTCCCTGCTTTACCATGTGCTCTTTTTACCCTGTGTCTCCATGCTTGGGACAGCATTGCCAAGTATCACTTTCTCTCCTATTGCAATGGCTTCCTCCATAGGTCTGCCTCAGGCCTGTCTAGATGCCACCTTCCATGTCATTTATTTTATGACCTATGTTTGGTCTCATTTGCAATGCCTCTTGGAAGATGGAATCTGTTTGTGGGGTTCACATGGAGGGGTGCAAAAAATACCAGATGCTTGAATAATATTCTATAGCCCCTTTCTTTTTTTCCTTGGTAATAGTTCAGCTGCCTTTTAAGCTTATTGAACATGAGAGGATCCATTTAGAACAGCTTTTACTGAACTCAGATCTGGGAAGCACTCTAAAAGGCTGGTTCGAATGCAGGATTTTTACATTTTTGCAGGGAAACAGAGACCTAGGATGTGAAGTGGATGACCTCCTTGCTGAGCAAGATGCCCAGGTCTGTAGTAATCTGGATTTTTCTTAGAGGATATGGTTCCTCTTTCTGGTATTTGCTGAGCTCATAGTCTTTCTGGACATTAGTTTTACCTAGAACATATCCAGAGCAGTCAGCTGTGCAGGGCACTGGCATGGGATGTGAGAGAGCTGGGTTTTCCTGGGCTAGGAACATGACCTCTCTTCCTTACCTTCCACATTATGCTATGGTCTTGCTGTCTTCTAGTGCCTCTACCATGCTGGGGAGAAGAAGTTTGGAACCGATGAGGAACAATTCCTATCTGTCCTCTGTACAAGGAACAGAACTCACCTAATAAGAGGTAAAAAAAATCTTAGCAGTTTGTTATATTTTTTCCCAAAAGACACCTTTTTAGGTACATAGAAATCTCCTGGATAGACAAAGACCTTTCCCAAAGTGCAACTGAGACCCAGTTCCAAGGGGACATGTCTGCTTCAAACCATTTTCATTCGGTACCTGCCCTTCTGAGCCCAAAAGAAACTGCTGAGGGGAGATCTGCACCTGTCAAAATAACTTGCATGCTAGGCTTTAAGCCAGAGATAGATATGGCTCTAGTAGCCATAGTTAGCAAGCAACAGAGTGTAGGAGCAAGTTTCTTGGCAAAATTCTTCTTCAGAGAAGTACAAGCTCTCATCAGTTAACTTAGATGTCTTCCAACTGCATCCTGTATGAACTTGATAATGGCTCTGTAGAGCTGGTGGACTCTAAGTGCTGATGGGAATAAAGCTCCCTCTTGTGGCAGAATGTGATCCCAAAAAGGAAAAATAAGGACCTGTCATTGAGAAAATGAATCCTGTTTTGAGGTAGGATGTGAGCTGAAACAGAGATGAGCTCTGGGAGGACTTAAATGGATGCTCTTTATTCTGGAGTAAGATTCCACTATAACTGTGCAGAAAGAAGCAGCTGAATGGTACAAGTTATCTTTACTCTGTGCTCACTTGTCTGTGTGTGGTGCTGAGCTGTAATGATGCTTCATCAGCTACTACGGTACAACAGACTGTGCCTCTACTCTTCAGTTTCTCTCTGTTTGCTGAGAAATGTGCAGTAGCCTGTTAGCAGAAATTCTGAAGAGATGTCCCAAATGGGGCCATCTTCACTTGTGCACTACTTGTAGTATTGCAGGTAGCAGCACCCTCTTCATTCCTTATTCCATATTTCTGCTATTTGGAATAGCATCCACATGTGCCTGCATTGCAAGCTGTTTAGTTTGCATTGGATGGGCTGCTTTATTTATTTATTCTGGACTCCATTCCTTATAGATGGACTATTAACTTACTTGGCAAAGGAATTAAGACAATTCAGTCCTTTACTGATTTAGGACCATTCACATAATGAGTTAAAGTGGAATAATTGTTCTGGAAAGCTGTGAACAAGTCCTACGCAACTCCTGTCACCATTAATAATTCACAGCAGTATTTCCAGCTGTTATTGATCAGCCAATTCTCAAAGATTATATACCCAACATTAAGATCAAATGAATTAATTTTCATACTATTATCTCCAGTGGAGTTTTCAAACTAAATAAAGTGAAGTGTACACTAGATATTCAGCTGGGTATTCTGGCAAACTAATCCTTGGGGGTAATATTTTTGTATATTGCATTTAAAAGTCTCACTTCAGTTTTCCACTTGTGCTTTCTTTTTCCAGTCTTTGATGAATACCAAAGGATCACAGATAAGGATATCATAGACAGCATTAAATCTGAGATGTCAGGTGATCTTGAAAATGTCTTTGTAGCTGTGGGTAAGTGTCCTATTTTTACCTTGGGGATTATATACTTAGTTGACTAATTAACAAGTGTAATGGGAAAAGAACTACTAGTACCCTCAAATTGAAGTGCAGTTAATTCAAAATCCTTTTCCTTTTACACTGCAGAGGACACAAGCATCTTATCTAAAGAAAAAATAGTGAACTTGTTTCACTCCAGCTAAGGCGGGCATCCATTCCTAAAAACGTTGTGTCCTTTAGTCTCCCCACCCTCTTAGTATTTCCATTACCCACACCTTTGCTACTTGCAGACATCCACTGTCTCTATTTCTGGTATACGTCACTCAGTTTGATTCTCTGCAGCTATAGCAAGTGGCCCTAGAAAGTCGTACAGCTTCCATTTTATTATTTCACTTGTTTTGCTATCTGATACTTGTGGGCTGAGACTTGCCACAAAGGAACATTTCAAATATTAAGCAATTTATACACAGAGGCCCAAAACCTCCACTTAAAGTAGGCTAACCAGAAAGTTAAACACGGGGATTATGCACTGAACCTACTTTGTTTGGCAAATGGCTTTGAAACTCCATCCTAGACCTTCACTCTGATTATAGCCAGAGATGTGCATGTTTTGCCTCAGATCCTAGAAAGAGACGGACAAACAAAGCTTTGCACCTCTCATTGGCTTGCCACATAGATTGGTTTGAAGCAATAACTTGTAATTATCACCAAAGGCTGCCTTAACTTAAGAGTTAGAAAAATTCCCTACTCCCTCTTTGTTTCAAACTTATTTCTTTTTCTTCTTTTCACAGTGAAATGTGTAAGAAATACACCTGCATATTTTGCAGAAAGATTATATAAATCCATGAAGGTAAAAAGCTTTTATGTGCAAATTGTTTATTTCAATCAAACTGGAAGGCAGTGAATAGTAGCTGAATGAACAATGCGTGAAATTAATATCTAGAGGATTGAACTGTCTACAGAGCAGAGTTTTCACAGAATCATAGAAAATGAGGGTTGGAAGGGACTGCAGGGGTCATCTAGTTCAACCCCCTGCTCAAAACAGGATCACTGCCAACTAGATGATCCCAGCCAGGGCTTTGTTGAGCTGAGTCTTAACCTCCAAGGAGGAAGATTCCATCATCTCTCTAGGGAACCCATTCTGGAGCTTCACCAACCTACTACTGAGAGAGATTCTCCTAATATCCAACATAAACTGCCCTTGCTGCAACTTGAGACCATTGCTCCTTCTTCTGTCATCTGCCACCACTGAGAACAGTATAGCTTCATCCTCCTTGGAACCTCCTTTCAGGTAGTTGATAGCAGCCTTTAACTACCTGGAAGGAGCTTCCAAAGAGGATGAAGCTAGACTAGGGGCCGGCAATTATTTTGGGGAGAAGGCTACTTACTGAGTTTTGGCAAGCCATCAAGGCCTGCATGACAGGCAGCCCAGGGCAGATTAATATTAATTATTTAAATTGTTTTAGGGGCCCTGCGGGCTGGATAAAATGGCTTGGCGGGCCACATCTGGCCCACAGGTTGCATTTTGTCCACCCCTGAGCTAGACTGTTCTCAGTTTTGGTATAAGGGTTGTCTGTTTCCTTAGGGTTTGGGGACCGATGATGACACGCTGATTCGAGTGATGGTGTCCCGCTGTGAAATTGATATGTTGCCCATCAGGAATGAATTCAAGTGTATGTATGGGAAATCTCTCTACTCCTTCATCAAGGTAAGCTTTTCTCTCACTAGAAACCTATGGCTGGGATTAGCAAAGGGGCCTTGAGAACATAAGCACCCAAATTCTTTTGCCACCATTGCAAGAGCCTGACTTAAATATCTCCAGATGATGAAAATAAACTAAAACCCTGATGGGCTAGCATTGGTTTAATAGCAGATCTCCTGCACCCTAAATGTGTTTTGAGTTATGCTTTTGTGTATAGAAAAATGAGGATGCAGGTGAAAGACTGACCTTGATTCACTTCCTGCTTCTAGATCTTTAAACCAGTTTGTTGACCAGCAAAAGATACTCTCTTTAATCAGTGTGACCAGCTTGACTCCCCCCCCCCCCCAACTCCCAAGATCAACGTCTCATACTCTCTCTAGAACACTGAGGCAGCTTGTAAAAACTTAGTCATAACCAGGCAGATTATCACTTACCATAAAATTCCTTTTATATTAAGGTCATATAAATGAGCCTTATGTGAATATAGATAAAGCCCCTTCTAACTGCCAGCCCTGAAGGAGAGAGACTAGTTTACTAAGTACAGCTACACTGCAAGTGTCTTGGTTTAACATGAGTGCTTATGGCAAACTATGTGTTTGAATTTGGGGCTGGCATCAGTTTGTAGGAGGTAGACTACTTCCTGTATACAGTAGTATTACCTTCTGTCTAGTACAGTCTTCCTGTACACTTGAGCTGGCCATGTTGACCCTCTGTTTGGACTAAAGCTGTATTTATAAATTTCAAACAAGAAGTCTTATTCCCTTTTTGTAAAATGGAGCCCCTAAATAGCATCAACCTCAGTTGGTTATCAAAGACCTGCAGGTTCTCTTGGGGATAGCTTCTACAACAGGGCTGGGCAAAATGTGGCCCGTGGGCCAGATGCAGCCCACTGGGCCATTCTATCCAGCCTGCGGGGCCCCTAAAAGATTTTAAAAAATAATATTTGTCCGTCCCTGGCTGCCTCTCATGTGGCCCATGATGGCTTGCCAAAACTCAGTAAGCAGCCCTCTGCCCAAAATAATTACCTGCCCCCGTTCTACAATGATCTTGGTAGGCTGTAAATGATGCCCTATAAACTTGGCTTTAGTTGGAAGCCTCATGATGTGTTCTCTCTTTTTTTTTTCTCCCCAGGATGATACTTCAGGACACTACAGGAAGGTCCTCCTCTGTCTCTGTGGTGGGGAAGACTAAACTATGCGCAGCTTGTGGCTGTGGCTGAGAAACAGCTCACAAGAGGATCTCTCTCTCCCGCGCCCCCCCCCCCTCCAAATAGCTTCAGACCTGCTCTGCATGCATATATTGTACTGGTATAACTAGGACCATTTCTAGATTGAGGTTTTGAACAAATCATTTAGGCTCTGGGTTTCTGCCCTGAAATGGTAGATCTGGTTGGCTGTTGGCTTTCCTGTCTTGCAAGCACAATGAAACTCTGTTGCTCTACAAGAGGAAATGTACTGACTATTGCTGCCAAACAGGTGCATTCTGGCTTTTCTTGGTTAAAGAGAAAAAGAAGCATAAACTTGCTGTCTGCTACTCAGTTTGTCAGTGTAATAATTTCTTTATTTTTATTTATGAAAGATGTGTTCACTCAGCAATGCAAGAGAAGCACATCCCCATGTTCTATATATCCTTACGTAGTTGTTTTCCTCCCCCTTCCCCTACCTCTGCATTACCTTTCTGCACTGTATGGCCCTAATTTTAAGCAGTTCCAATAGGCTAAAAATTCACCTGACCTTTTTATGGAAAGGAAAGAAACGATGCAGCCAGTGCTGTACAAAACTGAAATAAAGAATGGATGTAATAAGCAATCTAGAATCTTGCAACAACTTGAGAGATGGGGAAGCTTGGTTTTGGTCCACCTCCTGGGAAAGAGATTTGCACGGCATGTTCTGAGCTGTGTCTGTAGGCCCACATTTAGCCAACTCCAAAATCCATGCTTTGTGACTTAATAATGCTCTTGGAGACAGCAGGCATCAGTCCTCTTGGTAAGGACTAAGCCTGTGCCTTAACATTCTTAGCATCTTTGCTTTCTCACAAGGAGAAGGGTTTATGTCCCAACATGAAGAATAAGCAGCAGGAATAGGTAAACTACAAAGATGTGTTCAAGGGTAAATGTATAACAAAACCAGAAAAAAAGTGCTTGGCACTTTAACTGCTTTGTATGTCTGAGCAGGATTTGAGAGAGACAATAGTTGAAGACAAGCTGGAAGCCTTTTTCATTCTCCACCAGAAACTCCTACTCTCTTCTCTTATTTCATGGCATGTATGTAATAATGTTATTGTGACATCCCAGGTTTTAAGTTAAGAATGGCTGGCTTGAGCTTATTGGGATTCATGTAAGCACTTTGCTTCCCTAACCACTTGGAAATCATTCTGCTCCCTACGCCCGGCCTATGTAGTATTAGGAAGAAAGCCCTACCCTGCCAAGAAGCAGTGTTGTTGTTGGTCCCTTGCAGCCTGTGGATGGAGTGGAGACTGGCTGTTCTCTTCCACCCTGCATTGAAGAAAGCATTTCATCTAGTTTTGTTTTTTTAAACACACACACAGCAAGTCCCATTTTTATATGCTTCTTGCAACATGAGATAATTGGTGTAATATAGTCATCAAGTGAAGTTTCCCATTCATGTTGTGTATCACCATCTTTGAAAAGCAGTAGGGTTACAAACCCTGCCTGAAATCCAGCGGTCTTCAGCTGCTCTGAGCTATTAATCAGCCTATGACAGTGACAAGTGCTGATCATTTAAGTATAGGATTTGTGCCCCTCTCTTGCACCCTTGCACCATTTTGAAGTAATAAAATGCAAACCCCATACCAACTGCCCTGTCTTTCTAAGAAACGACATGTGTGGGTGAGTCTGGACCAGTCCCTTTCTTTCCACAAGGCCCAGTATTATTCTGTGCTTCTCTCAGGCATATATTTTTCCCCCCCAACTATCCTGTTCCCTGGTAGGATACTTTCCCTGGAGTTATCAATAAGCCAAAACATGGGGAGAGGGGTGTGAAAGAGATGTGAAGTGTGTGAGACCTGAGGTGTGTGCACGTGTGATGCGCAAGGTGTGCACGTGACAGAGGGCAAGCCTGGGAGCCCAAACCCCATTTTCCATTCCACAAGGCCTGTTCCTAGTCTCTGCTTCTCACACCTACCTTTTCCCTGCCAGGTTAGGACTTGCTTGCACTAAGCCAAAAGCTGAGCGGTGTGGTGGGGGTGCGTTTGCAATCCGCCAAAAGACAGGGGTTGCGCTGGGGGCGAGCCCAGGCCCCCGTCCCCCATACACCCGCCCTTCTCTCCCAACTCCTGACCTTTCCCGCCCGCCCGCGCGCGCGCGCGCTCCTGCGGCAGCAAAGCTCCAACGGCCGAGGGGGTTGCGGGGGGGGAAACGGGCTCCTCCGCGCCAGCCTGCGCCCGGCACCGACACGAGGACGAGGCGTGCGGGTAGCCAACGCTCCCCACTGGCGCCTGCGCAGTGCTCCCGGCCTGGCGGGAGGCTAGGAAGAGGAGGCGGTCTGTCCCGATGATCCCCGGCCGCGCCTGCGCAGTGCGTCCGGCCGGCCCCAGACGCGGCGCGTGCGCAGTGAGGCGTATGCCGCTGTGACAATGGCGGCGGGCGGGCTGCGCTGACCTGTCCGGCGCGGTGCGCTGGCGGCGGGCGGCGGCGCCCCGATGCGGCGGGGCTATGGGCTCGCTGAGCAGCCGCGTGCTGAGGCGCCGGGCCGGGCCGGGTGCGGGGCTGCTGCGGGCCGCTGGGGCCGAGGGGGACGCGGGCGGCGGCAAGCGCAAGCGCGGGGGCGGCGAGGGGCCGCCCGACAGCGACAACGACGGCGAGGACGGGCTGCTTGACACCCCGCGGAGGTGCGGGCTGCGGGGCCGGACGGGGGGGGCCCGGGCTCTTCACTGCTGCCTCTCCTGGGAGCTGCCCGGTTACCATGGGGCTGTAGGAAGCCGAGCCGAGGGCAGGGAGGTCATGTGAGACTGAGGGGATGCCCCGCCAACCTGCGGGGTCTGTCTGCTGGGTACCCCAGAGGCGGGCACTCGCTGCCAGCCAGCACCTTCGTCCCTGTATCCAGTACGAGCAGCAGATTGTAGCTGTGTTGGTCTACGGACACGGGCAGACAAGGTTCTTGGGGTAAATCTGAGATCAGATCAACATATTTGTCAGCAATGTCGGTCAGTAGCAGCGAGATGACCAGTATCAATGACGTACAATGATGTATCAGTGAGGTACTTAAGCTGCTGTCATGGCCTCAGCTTTGCTGTCCTCTTTCCAGGCCTGGTCAGTCCTGCTGTCTGGGCTTAGTCAGTTTCCCTGCGTCTGGCAGGGACCATTTCCAAGTCGACCATTTCCAAGAGCCCCTTCAAGGCACAGAGTTTGCAGTAGCTCAAATGAGATGCCAGAAACTTAGCTGCAGGCTTTTTTGAGTAGTTGCCATTACTGACATGAGTCAGTTTGTGCAGCCTTTAGGGGGGGCCTCCATGTTTCACTGGAGCACTCTGTCTGGGGTAAACTGGACAGGGCAGGCATGTTTTGGTAGCAGGCTGCTAGGCTGGTGATGGAAGAAATGCCTGCTGGACAAAAATGTAATATTTGACCCCATGGTAAAACTTCACAGTGGGCTCGTCCCTTTGTTTTGTGTTTTTGATGCAGGAAAAAACTCAAAAGCACATCCAAGTATATTTATCAGACTCTGTTCTTGAACGGTGAAAATAGCGATATTAAGATCTGCGCTCTGGGAGAGGAGTGGAACTTGCACAAGATATACTTGTGTCAGGTAAGTCATCTTTTCTTCTCTTGGCCTCACCGTAGGATTTCACGTTGTGGTAAATGCAACTATGGTCTGGAGATTTCAAATGCAGACTTGGTCAGAAGTCTTCCTTCCAGGCAGTGTCAGTGCATATAATCATTATAATCACTGAAGTATCAAAAAACGTAGTTGATACAGAACAGAGGTCTTGCTACAGTGCTTCACCTATGAAAACAAGTTTTCCATGTTTGCCTTTTGTAATTATTTCCTTCGGGCCACATGTTATGTTTTTGAACATAGTGTCTTGCTCTTTTGAGAAGACATTTCACTGTCCTGTCCTTTGGATGTGTTCAGAATGTGCTTGCTACGCTAATGGGTGACAGCTTCCCGTGATCATGGTTTTATTGTGTGACAGTGGGCACTTGTTACCATGTCATTCATTTTTTTTCCTTTGTCTCTCATCTTCACTTAGCCTGAGGCCCCTAAAACTGCTAATAACTGTTCCAGCTCTCTATCCAGATATTAGCAATAATAATAGGAGAGCTGTAAAACAAGTTGCTTGCTCATATTTATCAAAACTTTCTGTAACTTTTCTAATGGAGGTTTGGCAAATGTGTTGAAATGGAATGAACTTGCAGAAAGTTTAGTAAGTTTTCACAGCTGGACATGAGAGCTGCATGTATGAGAGCTGCCTTATAAAGGCCAAAGTTTGTAAGCACTGTTGTGCTTTGGAAACTCATCTCTCCACATCATTCCTTTCTCTCCCATTCTTAGCCAAGATGATTGATTTAAAAAAAAGGAAAAAACAGCATTCACATTAAAAATCTGTTTTTTTTCTGAGTTTTTTGGTGTAAAGTAGAGGATTTGTCTCTCATCACTGCTTCTAGTTTGAATCTGCAGGTTTTAAGTCATGCTTAAAGAGCTTACAAGTAAATATGGAGGCCAGTAAATTTAAGTGTGTGTGTAATGTGCGTCAGTGACTTGGGTGCAATGACAGATACTGAGGAAGGTGGATGCATTGAGCAAGCTTCCTCTCATGGTATTGGATGTCTTGTGTTAAGTTGCAGGTATAGCTGGGGTTTGGCTCAGTTCTGAAATTTGGACTCCAGTAAGTTGAAGGACCTAAATCCAGAGTCTGAAGGTGCCCATTCCTTCTCTCTCACATGAAATCTAGGCCAAATGCCAGCTCACTGCTGCTTCAATTTAGAACCAGCAGGCACCAAGAATCTCCCCCCTGCAAAGCTGACTGCTCACTTGCTGTGATTATATTGAATGCAGTTTCCTAAACTTAGTACATCAAAAACTGATGGTGCGACCATGTTTCAACTGACGGACAGTTTGGTATAGCAAGTCCTGTCCCTGCAAAATACTTCAGAGCGTACTAGATGTGCTTTTCTTAAATCAGAATAAATGCCCTTTGTGTGGTAAAAAGCTATGTGTGTGAACTTTGTATATGTTTTGGATTTTTCGGATTTGAAGTTGGGAGAACTCAATATTAAAAACGACCAGAGTTGCAAGTTTTAAGTAATAACACCTAGTTAAAACTTAAATATTTTTCCTTTTCCCCCCCTACTTTTTAAAATTTTACTTTCATGTCAGAAACTGATGCATATAGCATAAAAAAGGGGTACATGGAAGAATGAGGAAAGTAAGGTGCATTTGAACAGGCATTTTAATGTAAAGAGGCAATATTCATACAAAGGCTTGGGGGAGTTGTTACAGCACAATGGGAGAAACTTTATTTTATTTTATTTTTACTCAGCACTGAAAATTGTACCTGTAGTGCAGTCATAGTACCCTCAAAATGAAAGTTACCTTGAAATCTACTTGTTTTTTTAAAGAGAGAAAAATAATTTCAGGTGCTTTCCCTGAAATTTCCCTTGCTGATTTCTTGATTTTATAGTTGCAATTTCCAGCAGAGAGAAAAATTTGCTTGGCTGTTGATGAAACCCTATCAAACGTCAAGAAAGTGGTTTTTTTGGGGGTGCAGTGAAGATGGCTGTCAAGAAAGTTCTTTCAAATGAGTGAGATCAGAACATTCCAACTTCCAGTTTTATTCTCTCATTGTTTATAACATCTAAGAAATTTTGGTAGAGTTAGGCTGTGGTGTCACGTGTCATGATCACAGGAAACACCACTTTAATCACCATATAGTTTCAAAATGCACACAAAAGGAGGGGCAAGCAGGTTAGGCTGTTAAGGAGTTTTTAGAACATAGCTCTGTCAAAAATAAGAAAGCATTATTTGGGAAAAGTGGACTCCTATTTTGTACAGACTTTTTTTCCCTGAAAGTCAAAATTGGAGAATTGGACAAACTCCTTACAAAAACATGTGCACATGGTTTCCTAGGTTTTGGAAGTATTTTTCTTATTTCACCTTGGGACAAATGTAAGACTGTTCTTGGTTATTTTGAAAGAGACAGTAACCCGTAGTTATATATGAAATCTGGAATTCAAATTATCCCTGTTCTGTGTGCCTTGGAGCATTCTCCCACATGCCACACAAATACTTTAACCACCGAGTTGAAACATCAGTCTCTGTCTGTAGCCCAGAGAATATTTATGCTAACAAATTGTCTTAAGAAACTTGGAAAGTAACCAAGTAGAATTCTGCCAGGCTTCTAGATCCTAGCGACTTAAAGTGTTTTTTGATGGGAACTGAAAAATAGAACATCTTCACCCAGTATAAATAAGCTAATCCATATTAGGAGAAAAGCTATGCAGTGATAGTTCTTCATGTTCTGCTTTTATTAGAAATGAAATCTAGCAAGACTTTAATTTGCTATGCATATTTTTACATCCTTCTCTAATTATAAGACATGATCTTCCTTGCATTGCCTAAGAGAAAGAACTGTTCAGATCTCTAACAATTACTTTTTGAAATACATTGCTCCCAATTTATTTGAAAATGTTAAGTGTCAGAGTTGTTTGCTATGGCATAAACTGTTTTGAGGAAGGAGGATGTCTGTAATTCATGGCCAGCAGCTAGCAGAAAGAATAAATCCACAACAACTCCGACTTTTTATTCCAAAATTAATCTAATCTTTTTTTTTCAGACCCTTCATAAAATTAGCAGAAAGAAAAGATGATTTGTTTTTTTCTGAGGTGGCACTGGTGGTGTTCCAAGGAGGAAGAATTCTGTAGTTCAAGCTCAGACAGGGAGTTAGACCTTGGCTCTGCAGTCCACTTGTGATGGTTCATTTTTCCCTCAGAGCATTATCACCAGCATATAATAAGTTTGCAGAATTCTTACTTAAAAGTTTACTGTGTTCCATATATGTGAAGATAATTCATTATTAATCATGCACAATGATTAATCATTATTCATACGTTGAAATGACCAGCTTAAATTCCAAGATATTGTGCTTGAAATAATAAAAATACGTACCACACTAACTTTCTCTTAATTTTTTGAAAGGAGAAATTATTTTGTTCAAGATAAATCTCCAGAGTAGTTTGTGTACTATATCAGTCTCTCTTTGCATTTGACCTTAATCCTAGATTTCATAGACATTAGGGTTGGCAGGGACCTTGTGAGATCATCGGGCAGGAAGTCAGCAAGGGGCCAGATGACCCCAGCAGCATAAGCATCCAAACATTTTTTAAAGGTATCCAGGGTAGGTGCTTGCACCACTTCCTTGGAGAGTCTATTCCAGACTCTGGAGACTCAGATGGTAAATAAGTTTTTCCTAATGTCCAGCTCTAAAACCACCTTCCAGCAGTTTGTGACCATTAGACCTCATCTTCCCTTGGGGTGCCCTGGTGAAAAGGTGTTCTTCCAGTTCCTGATACTCACCCCTTATGTACTTATAGGATGCCACCAAGTCCTTCCTGAGCCTTCTCTTCTCCAGGCTGAAGGGTCCCATGCCTCTCAGCCTCTCCTCAGAAGTCTCTTGACTTCTATTCATGCACATAGCTCTCCTCTGGACTGTTAGAGGTTAAGAGAGCAAGCCTTATGAGGAGAGGCTGAGAGGCATGGGACTCTTCAGCCTGGAGAAGAGAAGGCTCGAGGGGGAACTTGGTGGCGGCTGATAAGTACGTAAAGGGTGTGCATCAAGAATTAGGAGATCATCTGTTCACCAGGGCACCCAAGGGAAGACAGTCTCATGGTTATAAACTGATGGAAGACCATTTTAAACTGGACACCAGGTGGACTGATATTTGTTTTTCCTTAAATAATATCCATAACTTATTCTTGTTGAAGGTACTGCTCCTTCCTTGACATGCTGAATGGAGTGCTTACGTCCTAGCGATTGCTCATCTAATTTAGCTTTCCTAGCTAGTTCTGAGTTTCTGTCCTTTCCCCACTAGATGGCACTGAGATGCTATTGTACATATGAATGGCAGATCTGATCAATGTAGATGAAGTTGTTTGCTGCTTATTGATACATAAAATGCTGCGTGAACAGTAGGCATGAGCCAGCTGTAGCTCATCTGTGTACTAACCTTCCTGTGATGGATCAACCTAACCAGATCCTAGGAGGTGTGATGGAAGAATAGAAGTAAGTTGAATGAACTTCTGGTTTTTGATAACCTTGGGTATAATTTGCTGCCACCTGTGGAAATATTGAGTTAAGAATGCAGGAGGTATGCTACTGTACAAATAGACTTTATTTTTTTAATCTCTCAGGTAAACTTCATTGAATGATAGCATCTCACTGGCACATCTTCTACTGAGAATGGAAAATCATGAATCCTAGTAGAGCACTATTTTTCACTTCATTTGGATGGAAACCTATCAAATTCTAGTTTTATATGCCTTACACTTTATTTAAAAAGGTATACTTTTATAAATGGTGGATGTGTGTGCGTATGTATGAGCTGACCTACACGTATTTAGAGACGTGTCCTTCGTATGAGACCACAATCTGTATGTCTTGCATGATTTTTCTCCCTAAATTGGTTTAAGAAAGCCAGTGCCTGCAGGATCTCTTGTTAACAAATATTGTTAAAGACCTAACCTTTGGGTGTCATTACATGCTATAGAAATCATAGTTTATAATGGAAAATGTTTATTGTAGGTTTTCTGCCTATTTAAAACTGAATTGTTTGGGGAAAATTATTATTAAAATATGTATTTGGGTAAACTATATTTCAGCATAAGGTCAAAGTTTATAAAACTTTCCACAGAAATAGAAGAAATACTGGTAGACCTTCTTGACAAGAAATGATATTTTAATATCTTCACAGTTAGTAAATTACTGACCCCATAATGCACTTAATTCCATAAGTAAAATCATTAATAGTAATGGTTTTGTTGCTTTTCCGAATTTATTATTTGAATGAAATTGTTTACTCTTCTATAGTCAGGCTACTTTTCCAGTATGTTCAGTGGCTCTTGGAGGGAGTCTAGCATGAAAACCATAGAACTGGAGATCCCTGACCAAAATATTGATATAGAAGGTAAGCAAAGGCCTTTTTTATTCTTTTGAAAATTGTAAGTTTGCTAACAGCAAATTAATGCAAAGTTAGCAAATATAGTGACATTTCCAACATGTCTGTTATTGCTGATAGGTAGAATGTATTGTTGGGGGAGTGAAAAGAAGATTTGTCAAACCAGCAGCAAAAAATAAATACATTAACTCATGTTTTCTACATGCTTTATCCTCAGATAATAAGAGTTGAGCTGTAGACCTAGAATCTGACTCAAGAAGTAAAATAAAAAAAATAGACTGCCTCCTATCTCTGGAGCCATATGTAGCTCTTCAGAGCAGTCGCATGCAGGGATATAAATTTGGAGGGCATAGGCATACCCTCTTTAGCTCTGTTTTGTTGCCTTTAACAGGTAACTTTTAAATAAGAAGCAAAATCGTAAGAAAAGGAACCAGTCAAAGTTCTCAAAATCTTGGGAATCCAAAATATATCATTTCTGTTTCCTGAGTGCCAGGTCTGTAGTTAAATACAGCGCTGCAAGAGCAATGCTCATGTTAAAAATAGTTCTACCAGTCCAGTTGGAAGAGACTGGGCTCATTTGTGGGCATGGGGTACATGCAGTTTTTTTTAGTTGACACTTGGTTGTTTTTCAGGGTAATTCATTTCCTTTAACTCTAGCTTTTGATCCCAAGTTTACAGGACTATATTTGTAGCAAACACATGAATTGAAAGGGATAGGTAGCATTTAAACATACTGTGTATTCTAAGGTATTAAATATGAGGTTCTGTTTTTCCCTCCAGATTTGACAGTTTTGCTTTTTCAGCTCTACAGGTAGCTTTTGGCTCATTGTATAGAGATGATGTTTTAATAAAACCCAGTCGAGTTGTTGCCCTTCTAGCAGCAGCCTGCATGCTGCAGCTGGTAAGTGTAAATGAGTAGGAATTGCATTACATTTTATGCGCTTTGTTTAGGAACATATAGAAACTCAAACTATAATGGCAGAGCATGCCCCTAAACAGAAGTATTCAGGTATGCATGCTACTTCTTCTAGACTTTTTCAGAACCATCCATAAGAGCAGGCTTAGTGTTTATAGAAATATTAGGTAGTTTTCTTAGTTTCAAACTTAAATTCTGATTGTATCATAAAATGGCCTATTGAGATTAATTGGAGGATGTAAACAAAGAAAAGTATGTGTTGTAGCACCTTTACAGTGTTAATCTTTGCGACTTCATCATTTCCTTTATTCTAAAAGACTTGGTTGTGTTTATTTTATTAATGATAATACCTTTTTACAAATGATGGGGAGCTCTAAAATAATTTTAAAGAATTCTGAGATCAGGATTTCTAGATGCAAGTTTGGATTTATTTTTGCTACCCTACTTCCCTTAAAATTTCTGTCAGATCAGCCTAAGTTCCAGTATAGTTTTTTGAAATCCTAATATATTTACAGGCTCCCTGAGCTAAAATATCAACCATGTCTGTAGTAGCCCTCTGTTGCTGCTTTTTAGACTGCTTTTGGTATCAAAACTGACTTGTATATCTCTCATCTATGCTTCAGTGTGCTTTGGAAGCATACTCTTAAAGCACGGTGCTGGATTTCACACTTTGGATAAATTGAACCTTCTTTGTATTGCTGCACTCATGAGTCCAGACTAGTCCTGGCTTATTTCTTATTTGGCTTTTGCATATAAGTTTTGAAAGTCTTTGCATTTATCATGTGGGAAGGAACTTGGAATACTTGTGTTCTTTCACAGGATGGCTTAATCCAGCAATGCGGTGAGACAATGAAGGAAACAATTAATGCAAAAACTGTGTGTGGCTACTACAATTCTGCCGGAACATATGGATTAGACTCTGTAAAGAAAAAGTAAGAACAAACTCTTACGTAGCTACTTTATTTTAAAATAGCATTTTTGTCATTGCAGCTAAGATCTGAGTTAATTCTCTGAGTTATTTTTTAAGTTTAGATTATTGGTCAGGTAGAGACAGTTTTATGTTTTGAGTTTTCCCGTTGCCACTCATTTGAGATTGTGCCTGAATAAGGAAGGTGAGACTCAGATGCAATGTCAGGAGTTTATGCAAAATGGTAAAGAAAACTGACATGTGACGTTCTCAGGATGACACAGGCATTGGCTGTTCTGTGTTAAAACTTGTTTGGATTACTATGCTCCTACATGCTTCATTTGTGCACCAGCTAGGGGCCTGGAAGGATTTAAAGAGCAGTGTGCTCCAGCCAGTGCCTGGTTCCCTCCATCCTCATGCTCAGACTATTGCAATACTCAGGATTGTGGTGCACTGCTCTTACCCTGTTTTGGTTTCTGAATTCAGACTGTCCAGCCTTCCCTGTGCTTGCTGCCTCGCCTGTGCCCTTAAAGAAGTCCTACACAGCACTAACAGATTGAAACATTCAGGAGTTATTTCACATAAACTTCCTGTTTTGAAAAGTGTTAAATTATTTTTTTTAAAAACCTCTGAAGTTTATGCTCATTCATATCAAAGCCATGCTAATTATTATCCAGCAGTTTTAGATTAAAACCTTTAATCCAGGCAGTGATATGGAACGAAATCAGTTAGATGCTTTAAAATCAGTTGATTTTAGGACTTGATCATTTTAACAAGAAACTCTGTAACATCTAGGAATCTTGGATGCTGACTTAATTTGCTTTTAATCTAGGTGCCTTGAATGGCTTTTGAATAACCTGATGACTCACCAGAGTGTTGAACTCTTCAAGGAACTCAGGTATTCAGATTTTAGGTAATTTGAATAATAGCTTGATCAAGTATGTTCTGGAATAAACATTCAGTGCTACAATAGCACAATACAAATACAGAAATATTAGAAATTTCTGGCCACGGCCTTGAGAGTCAGACAGTTAGCTTCTTTTTTTTTTTTTTTCTTATGGTATGAAATCACAATCCTCAAAGTTGGTTGTGTAGATAAGGTTTTCTCAATTAGCATTAACTTCTTTAAATCTCTCCTATTCTTATTGGCTGATGACATGAAAATCATTGCATGGTTATCTTTGCAGTTTTGTATGTATAAATTTGTGCAGTTTTGTCTCTTCCAGCATAAACCTCATGAAACAGCTGATCAACTCTTCTAACCTGTTTGTAATGCAGGTGGAGATGGATGTATATACCGCTCTGAAGAAGGTACTGCAGAGGGGCAAATTGTTCTTGGCATAAGACCATTTTAACTTGTGAAGTTTTAATAGGAACAGATTTAGCCAAAATTGTTTAAAACATTTTTGTTCTCTGTGGGGTTGTACCAACTCATAATCAAATTATGGGTGATTTATGTGTTGGTTCCCTGGTGCTGCCATTTAGATAAATAAATAAATAAATAAATAAAATCCAAGAAAGGCTTATAGCAGGTTTTTATTTATTTATTTAATTTATCTAGTGGATGTTCCTTCAGCTAGTGCCTTCTTGGAATGGCTCACTAAAGCAACTCTTAGCTGAAGCTGATGCCTGGTTTTCCAAACGTAGAAAAGGTATGACTCTTTAAGTACAGATTTAGAGTTTGTGCATGGTGGTTGATCTAGAACATGAATGCCTACTGTAAAATGTAGTTCTCTTTCTGCTTTCCCATATGCACCAAAGACATGTTCATTTTCTTCTCTGCATGTTTAATTTTTCTACTCTTATTTAATCTTTTGTTAAACTGTTTTGATGTTGTATGGTGAAGCAAAAATCAATTAAAATCAATCCCTGCTTTGCTGTTTTTTGGATGTTCAGTAGGCATGTGCGAAGCAGCTTGTATTTGCTTCTGATCTGGCTGATTCAGGAGACAGTGATTCGATTCGGTGATTTGAATCACTGTCCCAAATCGATTTGGCTGAATCTGATTCAGAGAGTCAGCTGCTGCTGAATTGGCTGAATCTCTGAATCGGACAGGCCCCATCTTCCGCCTGCTCTCCCAGCCCTGTCAGTGGCTGCCCCGCCTGGCTCCAGATCCTGGCTCTTTTTTTTTTTTTTTTTTTTTTTTTTTTTAAAGCCCTGGACTCACCGGCTCCTGAGGGAAGAGGGAGGGAGGGGTGGTGATCCCTGCTGCTCTACACTGCAGGGCGGGTTCTGCCACGAGCCCCCAGAATCTGAGGCTACTGATAGATTGAATCAGTAGGGCCTCTGAGGATGCCAAATCTTCTTCCAAGTTGAATCAGCACCCAAAGCTTTGCACAGCCCTAATGTTCAGCTTTTGTTCTGATGCTTTGTGCTTAAGAAAATAAAAAGTTTGATCTAATAGATTTGCTTCTACAATTTGAAAGCCCATAATCTTTGCAAAAAAGCTAGAAATCTGTTAACTTGCAGATTAACTGCTTGCAAAATGGAATATTGCCTTTCTGTAATTACATTAATTGAGCAGTACACACAAGCTTAGATTTGCTAGTTTTGGTATATGTTTTAGGAGACTATAAAAAATGAACAGCTTCTAGCAAAGCTCTAATGGTTGACTTGTATTATAACAATTTCAGATTTTGGGGGTGACCTTGCATTTCTAGAATCTGAACAAGGCAGCATATTTTTGCCTGTGTTCAAACATTTGAGATTGCAGTACATCATCAGTGATTTGGCATCAGCAAGGATTGTTGAGAGAGATGCCCTGATACCTTCAGGTAAGAGAAATTTTGTCAGGCACCTTTCTGTATTTTCTTTTGACTCTAATGTAGAGTAATTATGAATGAAACTGTTAAGCTTGTGTGTCCTCCTTGTTCAGTTTTGTTCTTCAGTTTTATTAAAGAAGTTAGCCGAAATTTATTTTGCAGCAAGTTTCAGAAAGCGCTTAACATTAGGTATGCATACATCTAATACTAAAAGTGTCCACTTGACCATCATTTTCCCATATATTTAGCTCAGTTCTGTAAACAGGGTTATAAGCTACTTTGTGGATCTATGCACTTGAATAATAGTAATGATGTAATATTTTATTTATTTTCAAAAAAGGAAACCTTCCCTGATTCATTTATTTATTTTTCTTTCCACTAAGTTGGCTTTGGAAAAGCATCTGAAAAGTGAAAAATGTCATAAAAGCTTTTCTAAAAAAGAAAAAAAAATTGTACAAAATCTTGTGACCTTTTCTGGCATCTCAAAAGGCATGTGCTAGTTTTCCAACAGATGGCAGTCTGGTGAGAACAAAGCCCTTCCAATATTCTTATCATGGCAACAGTTGTCTGGCTGCTGCTTAGTTGCTTCATTTCTGTTCTTTTTTTTTTAATATACCTGTATAAAAATTAAGAAAATACATAATTAATGCTTGTTAAATTCAACCCAGATTTAGCATTAATTACAATACCCTTCTTCGTGCTCATCCTTTTGGCATATTCTTGAGGTAAGCAGGTGGCTGTAGCTTCTTGACCACCACAGTACACTTGGTTGAGCCACTGCCAGACAAAAAGGTAAATGATTTCTTGTTTCAGGGGAATGTAATCTGTCCCAGCAGTTAAGTCTTCCTGTTTGTGAAGCACCTGCCTAATGACTTCTGTTTCATGTGTTCCTTTCAGCTCAAAAGGAATGGTTTTTGCCTGTTTCTGCCAGTTATATAATGCTTGCCTTGATTTCCTTTCCTTCAGCTCCACCTTAGGTCTGCTTGAATGTGTTTCTTTTGCCTTTGCTCAAATTAAACTCTGTTTGCTAACTTTTCTGATAACCTTGTCCTGGCCTACTCTAAGGGCTATCTTCTTCGTCCTCCTTGACTTCTGTGTTGTTTCTTAACATTATACTCATTCATCACTTGCACAGTATCATTTAACATTGGAGTCATGATAGGTTAACCCATGATAAATTAATCCACCTGTACATCCATTCTTTATCTCTGTCCAGTCCTGCATTTCTGTCTTTCTGTGATACCCTTTCTTGGATGTTGCCAGTCAAGTTAATTAGCATGACTAAAGCCAAACTGCTCTGGTTTGACTCCCAGGCTATCAAGTTGTTCAGCCTTCTCCTTATAAGAAGGATGAAAGGCACATTAATGTGTTATCCTTATTTCCTGCCCCTTTCTCTTGCCCATCTCTTTCTGCTATACCCAAATCAGGCTGTTTTTCTTTTTGCTGTGTCTTCAGGGCCTGTCGTCTCCCTCAACAGCTAAATCTCTTTCATTCATGTTCTCATTTCCTGTGGTGTTTTTCTCTCTTCAGCTTCCAAGCTCTGCCCCACTCACAGCATATAAAATGAAATTGCTGAGATGATCTTTGTAGCCTGTCAGTTTTATCAAATCCTTTGCTCCTGTTCTTGAACACTGTCTTCATTGTCTAGATTGCACCAGGTTCATCTTTCTTTTTGTGGCCCTGTACATGTATTTTGCTATTTATCTCATCCATTTTTTTGTATTGACTCATCCTATCTGGTTGCTCAGTGCTTTTAGGGCCTGTACAACTGTCTCTCTCTCTCTGATTCCCAGCTTTCACACCAAATAGTTCTCAGCTGCTCCTCTGTTCATTCTCAGGAAATCCTTCCTGAAAACCTACTTCTGCTGTAACAGACTTTTTTTAAAGGCTGCCCCTGCTTACAGTTATATTTTAGGTATTGGGGATAGACTATCCTCCCCAAACCCCATTCCTGTTAATAAATCTGTTCCTGTTAAAGGGTCACCTTGACCCTTTTCCTTAAGTGTTGTGCTACCTTCTTATGTCAGGGTAAGTTTTCATGAACTTTCGTTTGTTCTTGGAATTTAGAGCTTCCAATAATGACTCCCTTCATTGTTTTGCCAAGCTAATGCAGAAGAACATAGAGACTCCAGTTATCTTGACAGACTTAGAGGGAGTAGATGGTAACAGTAAATGAAGGATTGCTGTGAAATTGGGCCTTGATTTAAGAGCTGATTCTATCCGAGCAGTCCCAGTCAGTTTTTGGGCCCGTCATCTGGAGTAGGTATTTTTTGACCTTTTACTGATAAACTTTTATTTGTCATTAATCTGGTCACTTCTTACTTGCCGATTTGTCCAAGCCAGCATATTCTGTTCCTCAGTTACTTTTTGCATAATAGACCTACTGCACGTTTAACTTTTGCTAACCTTAGGCTTAATCTTATTTTTTATTATTATTTGTGACTCTTAGGATGCGCTCTTTTGATTTTCCAAGTCCATATTGATGTATGACATGAAAAGGATTAAAATTAATTTATAATCTGGCTTTGATCCCTGAATTTATAATAATTTGAGGATTTTTTGAGAGGCAAATACCAAATGAACTTCAATAGATTTAATTAAAAGCTGAGCTGCTAGAAGAGAGTTTACCAGATTTGGTCTAAGAAGAACAACTGTCATAAATACTCAAAGAACATGTCAGCAAAAGATATGGTGGAATTCAGTCTTGGACATTACCAACTCACACTAATATTTCTTATCTCTTGTAACACGAGAGATCTGTAATATGTAATTTTTTTTTTAAAGAGTTGCACAAATACATTGGTCCAATATCGGATCGGTACCGATATAAAGAAAATTGGCTGTATTGGAAACTGGCCCGATTTGGCTAATAAATGCTTGTGCGTGCATGCTGCCTCAGCGCAGCACTCAGGCGGTGAGGGAGCAGAGCTGTGTGTAGCTGGTAAGTCCGTTGTGATGGAGAGGCGTGGGGGGGAGAGCAGATCAATGCCTTTCATGGTGAAGGAGGGTGCAGGGGCAGGCACGCTGCCTGGGTGGGGTAGGGTATGGGATGGAGCCACAGCATGTGCCCTTGGATCTGGGCAGGGCAGGCGAGATGCAGCTGCAGGCTGGAGCCAGGGCTGTGCTGGGCTCTTCTGAGCAGGAGCTGGGCTTGGACAGGGGGCTGCAGCTACTACAAATGTCACCATAGCTCTGCTGCTGCACACCCAGCACAGCCCTCACTCTTGAGAATATATGGGTTGAGGTGGAGTGTTGAGCTGGGCCTGTGCTGGGAGCATAGCAGTGTTGGGAATGGGGCTATGGCGAAATTTGGGGTGACTGCATCCCTCTCCATAGCCCCTGACCCAAGCTCAGCCTTGGCCAAAAAGAACCTGGCACAGCCTTAGCTGCCGCCTACCCACCTAGCCCTTTGCAGACATGGGACTATACGCCCTCCGCCCCCAAACAAGCCATGGCTCCATCCCATGCCCCTTCCCTCTCCTATCCCTTTCCACCACAACAGACTTACCAGCTGCATGCAGCTGTATCGGAAATCGGATTGGTATTGGCCGATATGCCTCCTTAAAATTTGACTATCAGTATCGGCCCACAAAATCTCTTTTCAGTGCACTCATTTTCAGTTGTTGTGGTTTTTCTTGTCCATCTTGAAAAAGGAAAAGCCTGAGCACAGAAATGGGAGCCATTTCTGTGCATCTGTGTTGTGCTAAAAGAAGGATCTGTTTTCTTAAGTCATTCAAGATGAACTTCAGCATTCAGGGTGACTTGCTTTGTTGTCAGATCCTGTATTGTTATCTTCTGACACAACAGAGAAGGGGAAAGCATGTGTCAAGGAGAATTTTTCTCGGTTCCTTTCTCTAGTCCAGGAAAAGAGATGATTGGCAAATTGCTTCTTCTGACAACTTGTCATGCAGTGTTTTCAAATGGACAGCACAATTTCTAGCATTCTCTCCCATGACTTGACTGAGCACTTCCTGAGCTGAAGCCAACACTTGTTTAAGTTAACATTCGACTTTGGCAGGATTGCACGTAGGAAAAGAACTGGCTTGTGGTGACTTTTTTTTAAAGTGGGTTCCATATTACAGGAGACCAGATCTGAGCATAAAGCATTCAGACTTTTGTTAAAAACATGCTTTGGGTGGCAAATGTTTAATGTTAGCAAATGTGTCAAGAAGGCTTCTTAAAAGTAATAGGCTTGTAGCATGGTTACCTTAATGCTGAGTGAACTTATACAATTGGATTTTAATGCTTGATGCTTTTTGTGAACTGATAATATTCATTTACTGAATAATCTGGGAATGACTCGTTTTTTTTTTAATGGATTTATATTGAATGCAGGTAGTTTGTTTTTGAATAGTTTACTCTGGTAATTGGATGTCTGCAACACATTTTTTTGATACTTGAAAACTTCTATAGTTTCAGAAACAATATAAAGTTTTGGTAGAAATGGTTTAAATTGTTCCAAGTTAAATTTTTATGAATAATGAGAATAACCTATTGTGGAACGGATGATAGATACTGTGGTGAGGCTTTCTGTATTTAGACAAGAAGTTTAGGAGTGAAATCCAGTGCTATTTGTCATTTTTATTTCAGAGTGAAATCTCACTTTTGTCTAAATAAAACTTCGTCTTGTTTTACTATAGTTCAACAGTTTCAGAATAAAACTTACTTTTATTTTAGAAACTTTCCTGGTAATGTTTGTACAACTAAGTAAACAGGTGAGATGCAGTTAGAATTTGCAAGTGAAAAATAGTATAAAAACCATAGTACCTTGGACTCCAAACTTCCCTCCTTATTCTTCAGAACATGTCTGGAGTTTTAATTCTGGTTTTCTTGAAACACCTTTTGTAGCATTCACTTTCTATTGAGTATTTTGGATACATGAAGTCCAGTCTGAGTTTTGTCATTGCAGTTAATGCAGTTAGAAGTGGTTCTTCCCGCGTTTCATGCACAGAAATGATTTAGGACCTGCGTGTGCATGCCATTCCTTCCTTTTTGCTAACTGTACTGGTGTCCTGTTTATAACCTATTAAATATTCCTCCAACTCTCAGTAAATGTTTTGTACCTTGCACCTGTCCTCATCTGCTTGCTTATTTTCCCTTCTCTCCTATCTTCAAAATAGTAAATTTGCCCCACTTTGCTTCTCTGCATGGATCTTTTCTTTCTTGTATGCCATTGGGCCATAGATTCTCTGTTTTTACCTTGGAACTTTCCTGTTTTTACTGCTAACGTTATTGTAGCTGTTCAACTTTCTTATTAAGCTAAAAAAATAATCCATCCCATAACGTGTTAGCCTCTCTCATGTCCCCAGTGTTTACAACCTTCCCTTTGACTCTTGCCATATTTTCATCTTTGTGGCTTTTTTACACCTCACTTAATGTTTTCATTGTTTGCATTTCCATACCTTGTTTGACACCGTGACGCTTAGGTACCATCTCTTTAAATAATGCCTCTAAGCTTAAATCATGATGTGTTTATATAAGGGATGCTACCTAGACATAAGATATTGAATATCTGCTTTGTAATGTATCTTATTAGTGGTCTACCAGTGTAACTGATCTTGGTTAACAGATAAAATACTTTATTTAGTCACATAGGTATTTTGGTGGGAATAGTGTTGGCTTGATAGAACAGACCAATTTAATTTTAAGTTTCAGCCATGGTCATTTTATTGATGCTTGCAGCATCAGATAGTTCTGATTAGTGTTACAGGGAGAGAATACAAGTGAAATGTTAACTGACAGGGTGTGACTTGGCTATTTATATACTGTAACATTTATTCAACTCTTTTATAATTTAATTTCTTTATTTTAAATGTTTTAAATGTTTTGATTATCTCTTTTCTGCCACCTCCCCAAGAATACCCCATGTCCATTTATACATATATATATATTTTTAATTTTAGAATGGCTGTCCTCTGTTTACAAACAGCAGTGGTTTGCCATGCTCAGAGCAGAACAAGACAATGATATTGGGTAGGTATATTACAGGGTTTCTTTTTTTTCTAACTTGAAGTAAAACCTTTCTCTGGTATACACCTTTCTCTGGCATAACATTAGAACTTACAGCAAAATGAGAAATAAGCAGAAATGGATTATTTTATTAAATATTTTGCACTCGGGGTTTGCATCTGTTCACTTCACTTTTGCTTAAGCCTTAGTTGATTTTCCCTTTTTTGCAAAACAAAGCGGTCAAGGACCTGTTACTTATTTTCCACATCACAATTAGAGGCAAATACTATTTTCTGTGTGGTTTTTGTCATATACATCAGTGTTTACCACCAGCAACATTCCTCTGTGATGTATGTCAAGGTCTGAATAGTAACTTATTCACATTAGCCTTCCATTTTGAAGGTGTGTTAATAAGCAGGAAAATTGGCTTCCCTCCCACTCCTTAATAGTGGCAGGATGCAATTAAAAAGGATGGGTGGGATAAGTGGCTTTGTTGAAAACAAAAAGGGATTGGAAAAGTTCTTGGAGGGGGAAGGGAGTTATTGAGCATGGCAGTTGGGGATATAACCTCTGGATCAAAATTCCTAGATCTTAAATGCTGGAAGCTGCAAATGAGAGAAGAAAGTGGTAGGGATTGGGGAGGCTGGAACCACCGTCATTTTAATTAAGTAAATATTGGTGGGATAGTGCACTCAGCCTCAAGCATAAGTTGTTTCTCATTCAGCTTTCACACGACTAGAGTTTTTCCTTTTTATCTTTTTCACTTTTTTCCTCAAAATAAATGATGTTGTTCAAGTTAATAGTGATACAGCAGGGACTAGTGAAGCATAGTATAGAGGCCAAAACTATCCTCTGTTCTGAATCGGCTCTTAAATTACTTATTGTGTGACAACTCCACCATATAATGCGGTTTTGCTCCCACTGTATCTTTTTCTGTGTACTTCGTTTGGGAAATATGAAGTACAGCACTGGACATTAAAACGGATATGGCCAGCCTGGAGAGGGTTCAGAGGAGGGCCACCTGCTTGGTGAGAGGGCAGCAGGACAGGCCCTATGAGGAGAGACTGAGGGACCTGAACCTGTTCA